>CM053791.1:535814571-535949571 GCA_028749045.1 Cupressus sempervirens
AATAATTGCGAACACTAAAAGTAATCATCATATGAAATGTAGAGTCTAAGTAATCTCATCACATAATAAACTGAATCCATAGCATAATATCTGATAATCTCAAAACAATGCTGCTAACCAATAACATAAAACTAGCCCTAAAAGAGTTCAGCAACGATAACAAAATGTGAATTAGGGGCAGGCACTACATTGGCTACATTATAAGTTTACACAAAATACACAAAGTTGGCCCAAACTGCAAGAACTTGGGTTTTGAAGACTAGCTCGGTGAGGTTCTGATACTCGGCATCCACAGTCAATGCTTGGCATCATCATGCATTCGGTAGACATAGAAGCTCAGTCCATACTGATCACTTCCAAGTAGTCTGAACTTGATCTGCACTGGTGACTGGGTGAATACTTGTGAAACTCGGCATATAAATTAAATCACTTGATTCATACTGCATGGCTTGGTAAATTTTATCACTATGAGCTTGATATAAATTGAATCACTTGGTTAACACTAAGTGGCTCAGTCAAAACTGGATTCACATTATTGTAACTATGAACTCGATAAGCACTGCATGAATTGGTTTCCATTGAGGAACTTGGTAAACTTATGAAGTTCAATTTACACTACTGATCACCATTATGGTAGAAACTGCTCAATGCAAACTAAATACTGTCCTTTGGATTCAGTAGCAACTATAGTACTCATTAGAGACTAAAATACTTGGTTAACTATACAATATGCTCGATAGATACTTACAATCTGAATAAATATGTGTCACTAATAAAAAGCATGACTGTAATGTCAACAATTTCAAGCTTGAAATATCATCATTCCCCAAATGACAAAAAACTACAACACAATGGAGGAAAAAATATACAAGGGCTACAAAGAAGAGTCTTTTTAGGACAATAACATGGAGACCAAATAGAATCAGTGCTACCATATCATAAGCAACCAAGAAGACTACACAAGATCACTGGTATAAACAATAGTACATGTACAACACAACATGTGACAACATGTAGAGGAAGAGATATACAAATAGAATAGTATATATTACCCTATCCTCTTGTGTTAACAAAGCAACAAGGATATTCTAAAACAATCTAAACAAAACATAGTGTGAGGAAAAACACAACACAAGAACACAAAGACTACCATGCTAAAGGAAGTTCACTTCAAGTGTTTTGTGTTGCGCTCCCCCCCGCCCCCCCCCCCCTTTTCGTCTTAGTTTGAAATTCTAGGGGAAGGATAATGAGTTATGATAGGCATGATATCCAAAATGATATAAATCACAGCTAGATCCAAGCAAATAGTCTGCCTCACAATAGGTGTGTGATAATCATGCCCAATGCCTTACTTAGGAATAGTATATTCAATCTAAGGATTACTTCCCCCACCATGAGGTGCATTTAATTTGTCAACCATGGACGAATACTTGAAATGGTCAGCACGGTATATGCACTACGTTTCTTAAGGAGCCATTATGCTTATGCTACTGGAAAGTAAAATGCAAAGAAAGAACCTACACTAGTGTTGCAGGAAAGTAACACACTTAACTCTTTACTGAAATGAATGCTAGAAATACAATTAAACACTAACTTATATTTCAACTCAGACCATCCACTATAACTGTAGATGATGTAGGAACATTCACAAAGTAAGATGTTGTAGGAAGAAAATAATAACTTCTACCTGAAATATTGGAAATGCTAGAAGTAAATCTACACTACTCTAGCCTAATCCACCTCCCAAGTGGACCCCCTTGGTTGGCTTCTGCTGATCTACCAACACAGAATGTAAACCAAGAATTACTTCATTATATTCCAAAACTCCTTACATAAGAGCAATACACAAAACTGTAAAACAATTCACTATAAGAGTCAACTATGTTTTTTAAATAAACTTTTCTCTCTAACCCCCCAAAAAATGTTGATTCCATCCCTATAAATAGAGGATCGATACTTATTCTAAATAGGAAAGAAAACAAACTAACTACAAATCTGCCAAATAAGAAGAAGAAAATATAACAGCTCATGGTACAAGCAATAAGGTCTGGATAACCAATTCAACACAATAGTAAATGCAGAGGGAATATAGTAACACTTCATCCCTACATTCCTGGAATAATAGTTCCTCCTTTGTAGTAGCCATGTCTCATGGTATCGTTATGGTTCTTCCATCGTAGCTGGGCCTTAACGTTCCTTCTTGAATGTTGTTGATCATACTCTAGCTTCTTCCCTAACAAGTTAGTTATGGTGCAGAAATATTTGCAAATGAGCATAACCAAATTAAATCCAAATATTGGAACACACATTCTGATAGTTATATGAAATACTGCATTATATGTATAATATTGGCAAAATATGACATACTATCTACCGATGGATTAACAATTCTATTTGGACTTAATCATAAGTTCAACTGAACATAAGTTCATAAATGTCTTGGTAGTATTAAAACAAAGTATTTGAAATTAGCATTAAATAGAGGCAATAATTAGCCTCATCATCTTCCCCCTAGTAATTTTAATGCCTCTCCTCAAGCATTGCATCTTCTAGTCATTGATCAAAAATCTCCAACTTTGGTCCTCCCTCACCTATTACTCCTGAAGTTGTAATTGAATCCTCGTGTTCTCTCCTAGAATTCCATTCCATGGTCCTCCTACAACCTGTCAAGTCATTCAGGGTTGATATCATACAGGGGCCAAAGGAGCATAGGTGGTTGCATTGTTAATGGGCACCAAAGTTCTGGTCTAGTCTACCTTCCCAGCTATATGTATTTTGGAGCTTAGTGAAGGGTTGCCTCTAAGTTGATAGGAATGTGTAGCTCTGATCTTCGAAGTCCCTCAAGTAGTCTACCCCATCTACTTTTAACACCAATCATGGCTCTCTAAAAGGAAAAGTAATTCATGTTATCATATTCTTCATATACCTTTGTTCTAGCCTTAAAGATTTGTTTTCTTATCTCCTTGTGCTTATCCCCATAGGTTAGTCTAAACCAATCCCTAAGGATTTCTTATGGTTTACTACTCTTGGCTCTTAATGGTAGGGATTTTGTTCTTTCCTCATCTCTATAATTATTCAATTGTCTATCATAATTAGCTTCATTGTGCATCTAGGACATCAAGGCCCTAAGGTGTATATCCCCTATGTAAGGTAAAGGATTCCATTGATTTTCTATAGGGATAATGAAATTGTGCACATATAATTCATAGAGTAAATTTTGTTGCCAGGATGGAAGAGTTTGGTACAAACCATAGAATTCCTGAGCTAACTTGAATCATACATTTATGTCTTAGATGGTTATCATGAGCTAGAATAAAAGGAATTGTTCTTTCAAACAAATGGCATAGATCCTAGGTGGTGGCCTGTAAGTAATTATTTGATTAGCCAATTTAAGGGCATGATCCATCTTTTGCATCTATTTTGTTAATTACTCTTTCAAGTCTACAATTTGTTCTCCTTGATTTGTTATTACCTTCTTCATTTCCTTTTTCTCCTCTTTCTATAAGGCTGTTGTTATCACATGTTTATTATATAACCGAAAAAGAAACATTTACTGGGTAATTGGGCCACTTTCCTCTTCCCACTTATTTTTCTTCCTCTATTCCTTCCATGATTGTTCTAAGAAATTTGTAAACCATGTTTTCTTATAGGGAACTAGGGTAGCTTTTGAACATGTTAACTAATGCGTTACTGGGGCTTTTTCTTCTTTACAGCTTGGAGTATCTTGTTGACTTGTTGGGAATTATCTTGGCTTTCTTTCATCTCAACCTTACATTCCTTGTCAGAGTTTTGAGGAATGTCTGGAATTTCAGGTTGATTGGGGGAATCATCTGGAACAACTTGTACTAGGGATTCTTCATTAGATGGTTTGGGTGAAGTGGACTAATTTTCTATGGACACTTTAGAATTTTGCACTCTCATTCTAGGGCTTCTTTGTACAGAGGTTTCTTCAAGCAACACAACCTTTTTCCTACTAACCCTTTTCAGTGTCTCTGCTGCAGGAGTGGCTACTATAGGACTTGACTTTGTTTTCTTTTGCTTTGAGACTGTAGGGTTTTTTTTTTTTTTTTGCTACCAGATCCGAGGTTTCTTTTGGTAATTTCCATTTTCACTTTTCTTGGGCAGAGGTAGGTACATTGCTCTTTTGAGCAGGTAAAGGGGACTGCATTTTCTTTGCTAGGTTGTTCATTAGGGGTAGCCATAGGTTGTAGGGTCTTATATGGGAGAGGCATCCCTAAGAGATATTTGTATGAGCAATTTGATTAGGGCACGATGAGTAATAGATTTGTCCTTCCCTTTATGGGTTTTCTTAGCACTAACACATAACATATTGTGCAAGAAATTGGGAACATTCATTGGAAAACTATGCCTCACATAACTAAGCAACTTAAAATGATGTGCATGGAAATATGAAATTCGTCCTTCATAGGTAAAATACCTGACATTATGTATGGTCAACTCATTGTACGATGACGAAAGAGATATTCTTTTACATCCTTGCTTGGTGATATCCAAAGGAGGGTCACTTGGTATGAAAAACTAGGCCCTAGCTAATCTTGCATCATGCACTTTGGAGTAGTGTTCTCCTACTGCTAGCAGCCTGGTTACTTATGCTATCTGCTCCTCTATGGCAACAACTATCAATCCCCATATTGTTGCTTCACCTTCCTCAAATGTATGTATAAACTCAGTAACTTCTTCTTCATCATACTCTGTTAGTTTCAAGAAATATCCTAACCAGCCACATGCATTAAATCTTCTCACTACCTCTACATCAAAAGTAAAACACTATGTTCCACTGGTTCTCGTTGCTACAACTATCCTCCCATTTATGCTTGCTGATTTCAATCTCTACTCTGTTTGCACAATTGCCTTCTTCCCTTCTATGAATTTAGACTTTCTTTTTGTTTTTTAAAACCACAACCCTTTTCACATTTCACATTCTTTTCTATGAATTTCTGTTATGATCAATACGTCATGAGCAATAATAATGTGGTTTTAATGGAAATAAATCATAGATATGCGAGAATCATCCAAATTTGAATTCGGGTCACATCATAGTCTGACAATGAGGAATTATTCAGGAATAAGGGTATGACACTTGACACTTGCATACTATGGCAATTGGGTTTTAATCAAACAAAGAGAGAGTACATATTTGAGGATCTTTAATGAATAAATATAAATTCCATTGGGAATTAGTAACCTTCCCTACCCCCTATGAAACATGGACAAGTGTCCTCACTTTTCATACTTGGCATGAGGTATGGAACTGGCATAACGCCACAATAATATATTTAATCAGCAATAGATATAACCAACGAAATCTATGCGCTAAAAATGAATAAAATGTGAAAAGCTTATACCTACTAATTGATCATTACACGTGCCAAATGAAGGTGGAGAGAGATGAAGGTTAGTAGCGACAACATATGTTAGTGAACTCACCATGTTATTGAAAGCATTATAAAATGATGACGGGGAAGACAGGTGCGTGGCAGAGAAAGAAATGAGATCAGTTGAAAAAGAAGAAATTAGAGAGTGAATGGAGAATTTTGAACTTTATGTGGACATAAAGTTTTATTATGGGCATGTTCGAAGAAATTCTTATTGAAGTGTTGTAGGTAGGAAGTCAGCACCTTCTACTACAGGAAGTGTTACCTGTTGTGCATTTGAAATCGGCTGTTGAAATTGTTACAGGAAGTCTTCTTTTGTTTAGGGCCATTTATACAACTTGAGTTGATGTCCATTTACTAATAACTTAAAGATCAATTATGGTTAACTAGATGACTCCATTTGCAAATACATGGCTTATTTCATAGGGACCCAACCATTGTGTCTGCAGCTTTCCTGGTATGTCTTTAAATTTGGAATCATAAAGCAATGTTGAGTCACCAATTTGAAATTGATTACTCTTAATGTGAGATTCATGCTATTGTTTACTTTTCTTTTGTATGATTTCTATGTGTTCCAGGGAAAACTTGCGCATTTCATCCAAAGAATTACGATTCATTAGGCGCTCTGTGTGTGCTGCAAGAAGGTCAATGTTTAACTCTAGTGTTGTTCTTAAAGTTTTGTGTTCAAACTCAATGGGTAGCATTGCTATTTTTCCATACAACAATTCAAATGGTGTGAACCATGTGGTAGTCTTCCATGTTGTTCAGTATGCCCAAACAACTTCTAGTAGTCTATTGCTCCAATCCCTATGGTGCAAATGAATTGTCTTTGTTAAGATGGCTTCTATCTCCTGATTTGTAGCTTCTGCTTGTCCATTAGTTTGAGGGTGATGGTGCTTGATTTCTAGTGTCTGATATTATACTCCTTCATGAGTTCTATGAGCAGATTGGAAGTGAATTTAGCACCCTGGTTAGTAACAAGTTCTCTAGGTATGCCATATTGGGTAAAGATGTCTTCATACAGAAATTTGGCAACTTTATGATGATGAGCATACTTCATGGCTTTGACTTCAACCCATTTTTTTAGGTAGTCAATGCATACAAGGATATATGATTTCCCATTGGATGGAGGATCTATTGGACCAATGAAATCTATGCCCCATTTGTCAAATGGTGTCAACGCCATTTGTAGATTGAGAGGCATTTCATCTATTTTTGTTGGTCAGCCCATCCTTTGACATTTATCACACTTCCATGTATAGTTGGCTACATCTTTATGAAGTGTAGGCCAATAGTAACTAGTTAGTAAAATCTTCAACATTGTTCTTTTAGCTACAAAATGCCCTCCACATGGTTCATTATGATATGCATGTAGATTGTCTTATGTCTCATCTTTTCTCACACATCTCCTCATAACTTAATCAAGTCCAATGTAAAATAGTATGTTATCAATCCAAGAAAAATGGAAGCTTTTCTCTACAAGCAACCTCTTTTCCTTGTAAGAGAAATATGTTGGTATTTTATTAGTTGCAATGTAGTTAGAAATGTCTACATACCATGGGGTTTTGATAGCAATATGAAACAAATACACATCTGGAAATGTATCATCTATCAAAGCAGTATCATCTTCATCAGGGTGTATTCTTGATAGATAATCATCTACCACATTTGCTTTCCTAGGTTTGTCAATGATTGTAATATCAAATTCCTATAAAAGAAATGGCCATCTTGCTAGCCTGCCTGTAATAACAAGTTTTTTCATGAGATACTTTGTTGTTGCATGATCAGTATGAACAAATATGGGATAACCAGTTATGTAATGTCAAAATTTGTTCAGAGCATAAACTACTGCTAACAGTTTTTTTTTCCAATCAATGTATAGTTTAACTCTGGTCCATGAAGGCTCTTACTGATATATTAGATTGCATTTTCAAGATGTTGAGATTTTTGTCCTAGGACTACACCTATGACATAGTTAGAAGCATCGATATGTATTTGAAAGGGAAAAGTCCAATCAGGACCCCTAAGTATTGGTGCATTTGTCAACAGTAACTTGAGCTCCTAGAAGGAGTCATCACATTACTTTGTCCAGGAAAATTTAGCCTCTTTGGTAAGTAAAGTATAAATAGGGCTAGCTATCTAACTAAAATTCTTGATAAACCTCATATAATAGCCAGCATGTCCTAGGAAAGATCTAACTTCTTTTTGCTTTATAGGAGTAGGAAGTGTGAGAATTACCTCTACTTTTGTAGGGTCTACCTGGATTCTAGCTTCAAAGATAAAATGTCCTAATACCATGCCTTCCTGCATCATCAAAAAGCATTTCTCATTGTTGAGAGGCAGGTTGTGCTCTTGACATCAGATTAGTACTTTCTCCAAATTCTCCAAAGCTTCCTCAAATGTAACACCAAATGTAGTGAAGTCATCCATGTATATCTCCATGCAATCATGTGATATGTCAGCAAAGATGTTGATTATAGCTCTCTAGAATGTAGCAGGTGCATTGCATAAGCCAAATGGTAATAAAAAATAGGGATAGGTACCCTAAGGACATGTAAATGTGGTCTTCTCTTGATCTTCTAAAGCAATACTTATCTGATTGTATCCACTGTATCCATCTAGAAATGATAAGTATTTCTTTCTAGCCAAAGTATCCAAAACATGATCAATAAAGGGTAAAGGAAAGTGATCCTTCTTTGTGGCATTATTTAATTCTCTATAATCTACACATATCTACCACTTTCCTCCTTTCTTAACGTATAATAACTAATGGTGATACCCATTTGCAATCAGAGATTGGATAGATGAATCCAACATCCAACAACTTCTATAACTTAGTCTTAACTATTTCGCGCAATGCTAGATTTATTCTCCTCTGAGGTTGACAAAGTGGCAAGCTTTCATCATTGATGTATATTCCTATGGGTGTAGAGTTTAGGGCTCAATCCTACCATATCCTTATAATCCTAAGCAAAGGATTTTTCATGTTGATTGAGGAGCTTGGTTAACAATTACAATTGTGATATGGACAACTTGTTGTTTACACGGAGATTATGACCAGGAGAAAGTTCCACAGTAGTTGTTAATTCTACCATTAACACTTTTGGTACTAGACTTGTAGCTACTTCACTTGTCAGTAATTGGTCAATTGTCTTAGGGCTTGCTAGGTAGACATAGTCTTCATAGGTACATAGTTGTAAGATAGAGCTTTCAGGAATATATCTAGCCACTATACACTCATTGGTAAGAATGCTCTATACTGCATCATCTTCTTCTTGCATTTTTTCAAAAATATTGCCTATGCAACATCATGAGTTGAGCTACAGAATTCAATTCTTCCTCTTCATCTCCTAAATTTGGCCAAATAGGTTCTCCCAAGTCTAGTTGGGGTTGGGCAGGTGGATATAGCTCTAGCTTCCTTATGGTTTGACCATTTGAAATTTTCATACTACCTAATTTGCAACTAATTTTAGCATCAATGGTGGCTGACCAAGGTCTCCCTAATATGACTGGATAGCCAGCAAGTTTTACTTTAGATGATAAGATAAGAAAATCAACAGGATATTCCCATGAATCTAAAGTTACTATCACATCTTCTATGAGACCATCTGGAGTGACAGTTGAACTATCAACAAGTTATAACACTATGGGAGCTGTTCTTAAGCCTTCCATACATAACCTATGCATTGTATCTTTACTCATCACATTTATTGTTACTTCTAGATCAACTAAAGCATTTTTCATAGCCTATCCACTTATGATTAGATTAACTATTGGACTACCAGGATCTAAATACTTTGGTATCACTGCCTTCCCTAACATGATATCTGCTAATTGTGCGACAACATGGACTGTTTGAGAATATTTCTTCTTCTGCCTTGGCTTCTTAAGGCATGCTTCCTTGATAGCCTTTCCATAAAGAGGGACATCCTTGATAGCTTGAAACAAAGGAATTTGGATGTGCATGTTTTTCAACTACTCAATAATATCAAATGTCTCTTCCTTTTGGGATATAGATTTCTCTTTATTTAGCCAATGTGGAAAGGGAGGATTCACGGTGGTATGGTCAGTAGTCCTACTCGGTACATCAGTTGGCAGGTTGGTATTTGGAAATATAACTTCTAGAAGGGGTGTTGCGGGAGTGTCTGCAACTTCTGTGATAATAGGGTATTATGGTGTAGGCAAGGTTGTACCTGATCTTAAATGGATATCAGATACCTCTAATGAATACGTAGGGCACTACTGAGTATCTATAGTGTACATTTGTTGTTGTTGTTGCTTGTTGTTTGGATTTGGTTGAGACTAAGTAGGCAATTGGGTTGGCTTAGGATTTGTATTATTTGTTGTAGAAGGTGGCATTATTGCAGGTTGTTGGACTGGAGGCAGTAGTTGTGGGTTACCAGGATTTTGATTAGGCCATTGTGGAGGCTCCCTCCATTGGTTATTTTGCTGCCAATTTCCTTGTGGTGGTTGCCATTGATTCTACTAATTTTGCCTTTGGTTTTTTTGTTGGTTTAGCCACCAGTTATTTTGCTAGTTAAGCCACTAGTTGTTTTATTGGTTTTGCCACTGGTTGTTTTGTTGGTTTGGACTGAGAAGGATTCTAATAGCTTTGGTTTTGCCATTGATTATTGTAAGGATTTGAAAATTGTAGATGATCTTGAGGCATACCTTGTCTTGAAGCCCACGGTCGACGTTGAGCAATGAAGAACACTTGATCATTGTCCCCATTTATGTTCATGTACTCCATTGGCAAATGTTGATTCTCTAGGTTGGCTACCAGTTTACATGTGTAGTCTTGCTTGTGTTTGCGGTAGTGAGGACAATACTTTGCCAATCGTGATTCAGTTTTCACATGTTTCTTCTTTGTAGTCATTGTGTCAAGATGTGTAGTGACATCATTTATGATGTCCTACTTAAAATATGAGAGTAGATTAGATATTTCGAGCTTTACAATGCCCTGACTAATCCCTTTAGCAGTTGTGGATCGGTATCCCCCGCCTTTCTTCATAATTGACCTTGAGCAGTTAAGAAAAAATTTCTTGAGGTCATCCCAAGAGGATTGGTATACATCACCACCAACCTTCAGGTCTAGTGCTTCCAGACAATTATCATTTACCCCTCTCAAGAAGACTAGTTTCTATGAATCCTCCGCCAGTACATGCTGGGGGTTCTTCTGCAGTGTATACAAGAAACGTGAAACATAGTCTTCCAATGTTTCGTCCTCATTTTGTGATATTCTAAAGATGTCATCTCCTCTTGGATCATTCCCTTTGCAATACTCTTTGTATTTTTCTAGGAATAGAGTTTGCATTTCATCCTAGGTAGCAGTTGCATTGGCTCCTAAGCCCATGAACCATCGTAAGGTTGATTCTTTCAAGGTTGTTAGAAACAACTTGAGCTTGTGGGCATCAGTGTTATAGTCAAAGCTATGACATAATATGTCAAACTCAAACAAGAAAGTATCAGGATCCTCAGTTAAAAGGCCATAAAAATTTGGAAGAGTAGTTGCGGGTATATTTTTGAGATTAGCATTTGTTGGAGTTGAGGAAAGCCAACTCCGAAGACACCCAAGATCACCTGCATGCGAGAACCTGTCAAAGAGAAGCCAAGAAGAGGAAGAGCATGGAGCAAGGGAAAAACCCTAAACAGACATGAGAGACAATATGTGCAAACACAATGAAAATGTATTTACAATATACACAATGTCTTATGTGATACAATGAGAGAGAGCCCGCTTATAAAGAGCTCATGGAAGCTTGTAGAACAAGCTGGAAGGTGGTAGAAGATAAGTGTGACAACTTAGAAGGGAACAAACTCCCGTGTTGTCAACAACTAACCACAACATGCATTAAATATTAAATATTAAATAAATGCATGACCTAAGTAAGCTTAAGTAAATAGAATAAATAATTAATTATTAATTATTTACTCTAACACCCCCCTTAAGTGCAACTTAGGGAAATGCCTTAAGCTCACAAAACTAAGATGAATGCATAATGGGTCCTGGCAACGAGGCCATTTTAGGTACCCAAGTACAATGCAAGAGAATGCAACCTCTGTAAGCGGGGAAAGAGAGAAAACCACATGGGATAAATCCTCCCCCAAAAAGAGGTAAGAACCTAGTGAAGAACTGAAGAAGTCTCCAACTAGGGAAATTGTCTCCTAAAACAGGAACAAGAAGTGATTATGTAAGAGCAACATCACTGAAGCATGAAGAAGCTGCAAAATTTGCCAAACTTCTGATTTGAAGAACCTCCATGGAAGAAGAAGGCACGAACCGAGCATGTCTATATGGTAGATGATCCATCTCACCGAAATGCATAGGTAGCCAGCCACTGCAATCGCCTTGTATATAGGATCAACCACTGAATACATAGTTCACACTATCGAACCATCGAACCATGAATGCATTAGAACAACAGCATAACCCCCCCTTAATATAGGCGGGGTGTGATGACAGGCAACTGAGAAAGTGGGCCAAAGTCTCTTGCAGATGAACCAAGAACGAAGAGAGAGGAAAAGAGGTACAGACACCGATAAAGACACAGTCAAACTGACTCTGCATGGGGCTAATGTCGTGGAAGGGACACTCACTTGACAAAGGGATAATGCCTAAAATAGCAAACAATAATCTCCCCCATGGTGCTTTATGAAAATAGTGCAAGTACAATTGACTCAAAACAACGTTCATGATTCCCGGAATGCAAAAGTGGCACTTTATCTCAGTGAAAAACAAAAAAGTGCTTCAAAATGATAGCTACAATGATCAAAACTGAAAATGAGCTGAACCAAAAGAAAGTACAACCGAAAACAAAGCAAACCATGCCAGGAAAATGATCCTCGAGCCTAAAACACTCAAAATATCTACCATATAGCAAAAATGCCAAAACTATGATAGAAAGAGCAGAGGCCAAAAGTGAAGAAAAAGGACTACATTTCTAAAAAGTACACAAAACCAGCTTTCCAGAAATATAAAGTTTTTAAAAAACAGGTATGGGACGTAAAAGATATGCATGCCGAAGTCAAAAAAAGGACTTCAGACTTTAATAGAAAAAATGGTCAATGAAAAAGCATCAAAACCTAAAAATACGTGCACCAAAATCTCCGTCTTGGAACTAGCTTTCAGACGCTTCTTTCGAATCGAAAAAATACCTCCGTATGCAAAAGTTATGGCCAAAAAACCACAAGTAGGTTCAAAACCAAATCAGGAGAGGTGCAAGGAAGGTTGATGACATCATGCTGACGTCAGCGATTCGCTGGAAAAAATTGACGGTCTCTGGCCCGTCGCAGCAAAAATGGATGCCACGTGGCAAGAGGCTGACGTGGCAGGGGCGACGTGGCAGTGTGCCACGTGGCACCCAAGCCACGTGTCACCCCTGCTGGCGCTGACTGTGCTGCAGATCCTCCACGTGTCGGTTGCAGAGTGGACAGGAGGAGCGAGCGGTGCAGGAGCAAAAATTGTCGGCGAAGCGGAGGTCGGCGGGTGGAGGTGGCCATAGGGCGACGTCGGAGTGGCCCGCGGGCGGCGCCGAGCCGCAGCGGCTCGGCGGCGGCGCTGCCGGTGGCAATGGTCGGCGAGCTGCGTGGCGGTGGCCGCTGGGTGGTGCGGCGGTGGCCGCTGGGTGGCTGCCCGACTGACTGCTCCGATTATATTTTTATTATTATTATTTTTTTTCTCTGACCCTGCGTCCATACGATCCGTACGACAGACCCTGGAGGCTTCAAAAAATTCCCAAAATTGCCCTGTATCCAAAAACGAAAAGTTTTATATGAATCCTGACTGCAAACGGCCTTCTAGATCCAATGGTGATGTCCATTTGGGTCTAAAGTGCTTCGAAAAATGCCAATCCCTCGATTTGAAGAAAAATTGCACAAACAAACTAGGGTTTGTGACTCCAAATCATGACTTCAAAATTCTTCAACAAGCTGCAGCAGGAAGGCTCTGATACCATGTTGGAGTTGAGGAAAGCCAACTCTGAAGATGCCCAAGATCACCTGCATGCGAGAACCTGTCAAAGAGAAGCCAAGAAGAGGAAGAGCATGGAGCAAGGGAAAAACCCTAAATGGACATGAGAGACAATATGTGCAAACACAATGAAAATGTATTTACAATATACACAATGTCTTATGTGATACAATGAGAGAGAGCCCACTTATAAAGAGCTCATGGAAGCTTGTAGAACAAGCTGGAAGGCAGTAGAAGATAAGTGTGACAACTTAGAAGGGAACAAACTCCCGTGTTGTCAACAACTAACCACAACATGCATTAAATATAAAATATTAAATAAATGCATGACCTAAGTAAGCTTAAGTAAATAGAATAAATAATTAATAATTAATTATTTACTCTAACAGCATTGGTTATGAGGCTTGGGAGCAGAAATGGAAAAGTAGGTTGTGTCATTACTGGAGGTATTTGATTATGGGGTTGTTGCTGAAAAGGAGCATTGGCTATGAGATTATTAACAACAGGTGGATTTGGACCAGAACTATCAAGAAAGCAATCCAAAACTTTAGCAAAAGGCTAAATTCTGCTTGTGTCCAAGGGTTCTACTCTAGAGGAAGATCTTGCTTGAAAATCAGGGCTTGCATCCTCAAAAGGTAACTCAACTTCTTCTTCAATTTCTTCATTCAAATTAACAGACTCCCATGGAAGAACTCTACCATATTCATCTCATTGTCTTCCTCTTCGATGCATGCAATTGAATTCTTCACACTTGTGAAGAAAATTTTAGGACCACAATTCTCTAAAAACTTAACTAAAAAAACTATGACCCAAAAAGATGTTCCTAGCTTGACACCATCCCTAACAATGACACCAAAAATGGTCTGCCTCACAATAGGTGTGTGATAATCATGCCCAAGGCCTTACTTAGGAATAGTATATTCAATCTAAGGATTACTTCCCCCACCATGAGATGCATTTAATTTGTCAACCCAAGGACGTATACTTGAAATGGTTGGCACAGTATATGCACTAGGTTTCTTAAGGAGCCATTATGCTTATGCTACAAGAAAGTAAAATGCAAAGAAATAACCTACACTAGTGTTGTAGGAAAGTAACATACTTAACTCTTTACTGAAATGAATGCTGGAAATATAGTTAAACACTAAATTATATTTCAACTCAGACCATCCACTATAACTACTCTTGTAGATGATGTAGGAACATTCACAAAGTAAGATGTTGCAGGAAGAAACTTGTAACTTCTACCTAAAATACTGGAAATGCTAGAAGTAAATCTACACTACTCTAGTCTAATCCACCTCCCAAGGGGGCCCCCTTGGTTGGCTTCTGCTAATCTACTGACACATAATGTAAACCAAGAATTACTTCATTATATTCCAAAACTCCTTACATAAGAACAATACACAAAACTGTAAAACAATTCACCACAAGAGTCAACAATGTTTTTGCATAAAATTTTCTCTCTAACCCCCCAAAAACTATTGATTCCATCTCTATAAATAGAGGATCGATACTTATTCTAAAATAGGAAAGAAAACAAACTAACTACAAATCTGCCAGATAAGAAAAAGAAAATATAACAGCTCGTGGTTCAAGCAATAAAGTCTAGATAACCAATTCAGCACAATAATAAATGCAGAGGAAATATAGTAACACTTCATCCTTGCATTCCTAGAATAATAGCTCCTCCTTTTTAGTAGTCATGTCTCATGGTATCGTTATGGTTCTTCCACTGCAGTTGGGCCTTAACGTTCCTTCTTGAATGCTTCCGACCATACTCTAGCTTCTTCCCTAACAAGTTAGTTATGATGTAGAAATATTTTCAAATAAGCATAATCAAATAAAATCCAAATATTAGAACACAATTCCGATGGTTATATGAAATACTACATTATATTTATAATATTGGAAAAATATGACATACTATCTACCCATGGATTAACGGTTCTATCTGAACTTAATTATAAGTTCAACTAAACATAAGTTCACAAATGTCTTGGTAGTATTAAAATAGAGTATTTTAAATTAACATAAAACAGAGGCAATAATTAGCCTCATCAAGAGCCACTATGCTTATCACCATAAGTGATTGTAAGTTACGTGGCAAGCTTGTTAGGCAAATTATATTCGATATCAATATATTCATTATCACTACTAACATGTTCATCATCAAAAAGTATCTTCCATATCAAGATTAATAGAATCTAAAACATAGACAAAATCATCATGTTTATCCATTTGCATATGGTTACCTTGATTAGATTCTTCCAAAGACTCATGCATGATTTGATCAAAGGAAGGTAAAGGTTGACATGAAGATGTGGGTTGAGAAGCAAGAGAATGAGCCTTGGCCTTAGTTTTAGCTTCATGATTCTTGTGACACTAACATGCATGTTTGTTACAAATGGTTTTTTGAGATAAACTAGAAGGATTGGGATTAAATACCATATGTTTGGAAGAGGGAACAACTAAAGGTTTAGGAATAGTAGTTGAAGGAATAGATGGAGAAGGTAAAATAGGTTCAAAAGTAGTGGCTCAAGGGAGAGATGAGGTAGGTAAAATAGGTATAGGAGGATCACCCTTAGGAAGGCTAAGCTCAAGGATTTTTTCTCCCTTGTATCATTTATAGGACCGATACATATGATCAAGGTGAATAGGTTATTTTTCAAGAAGAGATGGCTAATAAAAATCAATCTCATCACAATCTTGAGGATGCAAAGGTTTATAAAGGGAATGGTTAGTTCAATGATTTTAATTTTCTGTTATAGATAAATTTAATGTAGTCATGAATGGGAGAAGATACAACTTGCATGGAAGAAAGCCATGGAATACCAAGCTTAACTTGAAATTGATCATAAGTAGGAATGCCAAAAAAGGTAGTATAAACATCTCCTTTAACAAGAGTGACAAGAAGAATGATAAAACCTTGAGGATGATAAAGAAAACCATTACCAGTTTGAATCCACATGGGAGATGCATTATAGGTATCTTTATGCAGTCATTTATTATAAAGATGCTCTTCAGTAATCACATTCACAACATAAGAAGGATCAATCACAAGACCATGAGAAGGAATATGAGAACCCTAGGAGTAATCTAAAGAGGACCATTAGGTGACTTAAGCATATCAAACCAACCGAAGGTAATATGAGGTGTTTGTTTAGGTTCAAGTGGAGATGAAATCGAAGGTTGAGGTTGAGACTCAACATGAATACCCATATCATTAGCTTCTTCTATCTCATCATCACAACTAATATAAGAAGAAAGTTAATTGATGAGACATGTTGAATGTGAAGGCAAGGGATTGGTGTAAATTTGCAAATTTTGGTTAGGAGGTGTAATAGACTTATTCATGCTATTAACCTCATAGTCAATAGATATAACATTAAAATCAATAAGGTCCTGAATAAAATTCTTCAAAGCATAACACCTTTGAGTATTATTACCCAACTACCGATGATATTGACAAAAAACATTTGAATCAAATGACTTAGGCATTGGTTTGCTAGTGTCAATAGGACAGATAGGGGGAAGTTTAAGAATTCCAACACAAATTAATTTAGTCATCACCTTGGGTAAAGGTTCAAATAATTGAGTGTACTTGTGATTAGGATGATACACAAAAGAAAATGCTCTGATAATCTATAGATGTTTGATTTATTAACATTCATTGTGATGGTTTGGTATGCAACAAGGTGAAGGGCTAATCCTTAATCCTTGATTCATTAGTAATCAATGATCAACTTGTTTAACTATTCACAATGGTTTTTACTCAATCAATGATGTCCCAACAAGAAGGTGAGAACAATGCACAAGCAAAATTCTGCTCATTATTACAAAATATAGGAGACATAAATCCAATAGAAGATTATTGGAAGCTTCTAATGACCCGTGTAGACATAAACCTTAGAATGGCTTAGAATAAAACATTTAATAGTGCTATAGTTCTTAAAGATTCAATAAACTATATAGTAGAAAAATGTTGAAGTTATTAATCACTCAATAGCATAATTATAACAATAAATTATGCAAGCATAAACAATAATCTAGTAGATGATGAACAACTAGAAAAATAGTTACTCATTTGTAGAGGAAAAGTCATTATTAGTATAATAAATATATGGATAGAGGATGGACTTAATAATAGAGCTCTTGGTGAGGTTGCTAACATTGTTTATGGACCAAATCATAAGCCATCAACTATCCTCATGTATCTATTGATAATTATAATTGGCTGTCATAGAACTAGCAAGATCAAAAGAGTGTATCGACTGTGTCTGTAACATTAGGTAGTCGAAGACTACTCCCACTCACCATGTCATGGGCTATTATCATACATAAATCACAGGGGCTTATGGTACATAAGGAAATTATCAACATTAATAAAATAGAGAGTCATGGAATGACATTTACAACTATCTCTGTAATGCCCCACCCAGAGATCCTTGGAACAAGGTTAAATATAAGCCAAGATAATTTTAAAAAAAAAACAAGTATGGATGCACATGACATACAACATATGAGGATCACAAAGATCACAACAGAAGACTAAACACACATCCAAATGCCACTATTAACCAAGATGACTAACCACGAAAGGACACAACCAATTTCGAATCCAACAACATTCTGAATTCAAAATACAATTCCAAGGTATTTGAGAACACCACAATGGGTATCCATAACACCTCCGAAAAACTTTTGGTCAAACTAAAAAGTACCTATTGTCTACTCAGACAGGTTTTTCCAAAATCTAGGCAATACTTTAAATTAATATTGTGTGATACTTTCTAGTATCTTATGACCTTTCTAAAAAGGAGTGCAATACATATAGGGTCTGGGTGAAACTTCTCCAAAAGGCATGTGATACTTTACAAGTATCATATGACCTTTCTCCAACGGGTGTGCGATACAACAAAGTCTCACATGATAGAGTTTCTAAGAGCATGCGATACTTCCCAGTATCACATGATTCTTCTACTTTGGGTGTGCGATACTTAAAAGTATCGCCCAATGCTGATGCATGGTCACCCAAGGAAAACAAGAAATGCACCAAGGCAAACAAGAACCAAGAAACTGAAGTTAGAACCTCCACATTGGGGAGTACTGGATCCATAGTCGAGGCATAAACACTCGAAACAATAACTACTAGATGAAAAACTGCATCTAACCATCTAACATAGTAGTGGAGGGGATAACTAAAAGCAACATTGTAGTGAATAGAAACAAGAAAACTAAGTACGTGGTTCCTCCCAACCATAATAACATCATGAAACCTCGAAGGTCCTAGCCATCCCTCACACGTAACATCCCAAACTACCAACTAGATAGTTAGAGTTGTCTTATAAGGACGTCACTACTAAAGCATAATACATCATAAGAACAAGAAATCTAACATGCTAACCAAAAGGAATAGATATTCCAACTAAGCAGATAACATCATAACATCATATGCTAAACATCATAATAAGGAAATGTGTCAATACTAACATCATCTAAACATGATAAACAAGTATTCCAATGAAAGCATAAATCACAAGAAAGCATACTCTGGAACCCGAAGTACCAAGTGAAAACATCTAGCAATGGTCACACTAGGATAGTAGACCATCTCTATACACTGGTCCCCAATAGTGGTAAAGGTAGTTATGCCTCCCAACCCTGTGGGACCTGTAGGCCCACTCCCACTGTGCTGATGGAGATAATTATCCAACCACAAACACACATACAAAAAACGTCCATGACTAGCACTCATGCTAGATAGTAATGATGATAGAAACCAAGATTAGAGATAATGCATAAACTAGAGGCCTCGGTTTGACACTCAATGAGAGTCATTTGGCATCTAAAAGCCCAAGCTTGGAACTGTGCAGACTCAACTTCCCAAGGGAAGGCTCTCACATTGTAGCATTTTTATTATCTTAAATTTTATTACCACCCAGTGTTTTATTTAGTTATCACTTACTTAAAACTTTAGCACTCCAACCCTCAGGAATAGTCATTGGGTTGCAAAGATAGAAGCCCCCTCCATATGCTACCCTACCCTACCCATGCTCATCCAATGATGAGTGCCTATAGGCATGCAAATTCCCAACCCTACCCCAATGATCAAAACTCCCAGAAGTACCACAAAAGATCGGGCCTCACAAGTCACCCAACACATTGCACGTGCACGTGCTTGTGTTTGGCGCACCACCATCATGAAGATCATAGCACAAGGATTGGACGAGAACACAATACAAAATAACACTCAACCAAAATAGCTTGGGAGAACGGATGTGAGTCACATCACAATGCAAAATAAAGGTGCAATAATGGTATGACTAATATCCAAACAGATGATCCAAGTCTACAACCAACATCATGCCAAGAAACCCTGAGAAAATAGGGTGACACACAAAACGAGGTAAAAACTCCAAAACTGGAAAACTTCAAAATTAAAACCTAATTGGTCTTTGGGCACAAAAGCCTTGAAAATCCAATAAAATTTGGGTTCGAACACCATATGCAAAAATGACTAACATAACAACGTGAAACCCCAAACCCTCATCCCAAAAATTGTGAAAATGTTCATACTCAACCAATTGGGAAAAACCATCAAATAGAAATAGAGGGGAACACTAGTTCTCAGCCTCTAGGAAAACAACTACCAAAAACAAATATAGAAACCAAGCTGGAACAAGAAAATGGGAGAGCCCTACCTGACAACAAAAGGGGCGATACTTTAAATCAATATTGTACGATACTTTAAATCAAACGGGAGGCAATACTTTAAATCAATATTGTGAGATACTTTCTAGTATCATACAACCTTTCTAAAAAGGAGTGCGATACATACAAGATTTGGGCGATACTTCTCCTAAAGGCGTGTGATGCTTTACAAGAATTGTATGACCTTTCTTTAATGGGTGTGCGATATAACAAAGTGTCGTACAATAGAGTTTCTAAGAGCATGTGATATTTTCCAGTATCACACGATTCTTCTACTTTGGGTGTGTGATACTTAAAAGTATTGCCCAATGCTGATGCATGGTCGCCCAGGGAAAACAAGAAATGCACCAAGGTGAACAAGAGCCAAGAAACCAAAGTTAGAACCTCCACATTGGGGAGTATTGGATCCACAATCAAGGCATAGACACTTGAAACAATAACTACTAGACAGAAAACTACATCTAACCATCTAACATAGTAGTGAAGGGGATAACTGAAAGCAACATTGTAGTGAACAGAAACACGAAAACTAAGTACGCGATTCCTCCCAACCATAATAACATCATGAAACCTTGAAGGTCCTAGCCATCCCTCACGCATAACATCCTAAACTGCTAACTAGATAGTCAGAGTTGTCTTATAAGGATGTCACTACTAAAGTGTAATACATTATAAGAATACGAAATCTAACATGCTAACCAAAAGCAATAGATACTCCAATTAAGCAGATAACATTATAACATCACATGCTAAACATCATAATAAGGAAACATGTCAATAATAACATCATCTAAACATGATAAACAAGCATTCCAATAAAAGCATAAATCACAAGAAAACATACTCCAGAACCTGAAGTACTAAGTGAAAACATCCAACAATGGTCACACTAGGATAGTAGACCGTCTTTATACACCAATCCCCAACAGTGGTAAAGGTAGCTATGCCTCCCAACTATGTGGGACCTGTAGGCCCACTCCCACCATGCTGATGGTGATAATGATCCAACCACAAACACACATACAATAAACATCCATGACTAATGCTCATGCCAAATAGTAATGATGATAGAAACCAAGATAAGAGATAATGCATAAACTAGAAACTCAATGGGCTACTAAGTAGGGCTGACATCATGGGGAGTCGCGTGGCATCCAAAAGCCCAAGCTTGGAACTATGCGGACTCAACTTCCCAAGGGAAGGCTCTCACACTGTAGCATGTTTATTATCTTAAATTTTATTACCACCCAATGTTTTATTTAGTTATCACTTACTTAAAACTTCAACATGCCAACCCTCAAGAAATAGTCATTAGGTTGCGAAGATAGAAGCCCCCTCCATATCCTACCCTACCCTACCCATGCTCATCCAACAATGAGTGCCCATAGGCATGTATATTCCCAACCCAACCCTAATGATCAAAACTCCCACAGAAGTACCACAGAAGATCAGGCTTCACAAGTCACCTGACACATTGCATGCACATGTGCTTGTGTGTGGCATACCACCATCATGAAATAACACTCAACCAAAATAGCTCGAAAGAATGGATGCGATACACATCCCAATGCAACATAAAAGTGCAACAATGGTTTGACTGATATCCAAATAGATGATCCAGGTTCATGACCAACATCATGCCAAGAAAATATGAGAAAATAGGGTGACACACAAAATGAGGTAAAAACCCCAAAATTGGAAAACTTCAAAATTAGAACCCAATTGGTCTTTGGGCACAAAAGCCTTGAAAATCCAATAAAATTTGAGTTTGGACATCATATGCAAAAATGACCAACGTAACGACATGAAACCCCAAACCTTCATCCCAAAAATTGGGAAAATGTTCATACCCGACCAACTGGGCAGAACCATCAAACATAAACAAAGGGGAACACTAGTTCTCAACCTCCAAGCAAACAACTATAAAAAAAATATACAAAAATTGAGTTGGAACAAGAAAACAGGAGAGCCCTACCTGACAACAAAAGGGGTGATACTTTAAATCAATATTGTGTGATACTTTCTAGTATCATACGACCTTTCTAAAAAGGAGTGCAATACATACAGGGTCTGGGCAAAACTTCTCCTAAAGGTGTGCAATACTTTACAAGTATCGTATAACCTTTCTCCAATGGGTGTGCAATACAACAAAGTGTCACATGATAGAGTTTCTAAGAGTGTGTGATACTTTCTAGTATCACACGATTCTTCTACTTTGGGTGTGCAATACTTAAAATTATTGCCCAATGTTGATGCATGGTCACCTAGGGAAAATAAGAAATGCACCAAGGCAAACAAGAACCAAGAAACCAAAGTTAGATCCACACTAGGGAGTACTGGACCCACAGTTGAGGCATAAACACTAAAAACAATAACTACTAGATGGAAAACTGCATCTAACCATCTAACATAGTAGTGGAGGGGATAGCTAAAAGCAACATTGCAGTGAATAGAAACAAGAAAACTAAGTATGCGATTCCTCCCAACTGTAATAACATCATGAAACCTTGAAGGTCCTAGCCAAGGTCCTAGCCATCCCCAGCGTGTAACATACCAAACTACCAACTAGATAGTTAGAGCTATTTTATAAGAATGTCACTACTAAAGCGTAATACATCATAAGAACAAGAAATTTAATATGCTAACCAAAAGCAATAGATACTCCAACTAAGCAGATACCATCATAACATCATATGCTAAACATCATAATAAGGAAATGCGTCAATACTAACATCATCTAAACATGATAACAATCATTCTAATGAAAGCATAAATCACAATAAAGCATAATCTGGAACCTGAAGTACCAAGTGAAAACATCCAAAAATGGTCACACTGGGATAGTAGACCATCTCTATACACTAGTCCCCTAGCAGTGGTAAAGGCAACTACACCTCCCAACCATGTGGGACCCGTAGGCCCACTCCCGCTGTGTTGATGGAGATAATGATCCAACCACAAAGACACATACAACAAACGTCCATGACTAACACTCATGCCAGATAGTAGTGATGACAAAAACTGAGATCAGGGACAATGCATAAACTAGAGATCCTGGCCTTACACTCAGTGGGCTACTAAGTAGGGGCTAACATCATGGAGAGTCACTTGGCATCCAAAAGACCAAGCTTGGAACTATGTAGACTCAACTTCCCAAGGGAAGACTCTCACACTGTAGCATTTTTATTATCTTAAATTTTATTACCACCTAGTGTTTTATTAAGTTTTCACTTACTTAAAACTTCAGCATGCCAACCCTCAGGATCGAGTTGCGAAAATAGAAGCCCCCTCCATATGCTACCCTACCCTACACATGCTCATCCAACGATGAGTGCCCGTAGGCATGCATATTCCCAACCTAACCCCAATGATTAAAACTACTAGAAGTATCACAGAAGATCGAGCCTCACAAGTCACCCGACACATTGCACACACACGTGCTCGTGTGTGGCGCACCACCATCACGAAGATCATAGCACAAGGACTGGATGAGAACACAATACAAAATAACACTCAACCAAAACAACTTGGGAGAATGGATGCGACACACATCCCAATGCAATATAAAAGTGCAACAATGGTTCGATTGATATCCAAACAGATGATCTAGGTCCACGACCAACATCATGCCAAGAAAACCTAAGAAAACAAGGCGACACACAAAATGAGGTAAAAACCCCAAAATTGGAAAACTTCGAAATTAAAACCCAATTGGTCTTTAAATTCTGAAAACTCAAAATCACAAAAATATCCTTAATAACTTTCGCAACAATGCGAACCTCTAAATGAACAAACACACTCATAGGTCTAGTCACACAATTCAAATGAGTTTAGATTTAATAATCACCGAAAGGTTTAATCAAACAATTAAAATAAGGGTACATCGACCATACAAGGAGGACATTGGTAAAATATGAATGGCTGAATCACTAAGTCCTTGTGCCATTGCTAGGGATATAATTCCTACACACTAAAACACATGATCAAGTGTAATTGCATATAATATAATAGCAGAAGCAATAAATGCATTAAATGACTAATTTAACCATTTATTAAATTTATACGTAAATAATCCATTTACATCACTCACGTTCACATAAAACATAATGAAACAAGAATGAAGTAAATATCCATAGCATAAAATCCATTACATAATAGAATCAGTGATATGTCTAGAATACTAGATAACCCAATATCATCATAGAATATATTGTCATCTCAAAATGTCATCAACATGCAATACGATAAACTGAACAACATAGTAGTAAAGCATATATGATACTAAAATCAAAGTATAACATCCGACCCTCAGGTCATCTCAAAGTACAAATAATAAGAGTAACAAGTATCTCTCAAATCAAAACAAACAAGGTACAAATTGCAAACATGAGAGACACTACAATGTCTAGAGTGAATACTTTAAATGGTGTACATATTTAACTCACTTCTACCTTCAACAAGTATACTAAAATACAAAATAATTCATATATTATTATATGGAAAATAAAAGAATCTCATTTTAGTCAACGGATGCTTAAAATAAAATATAAGTATTTTATACATGAGAACAATAAAAATGACATTATCCCATCAAATATTTCAATACCAAAAAACAAATATTAAACAAGAGCTGTGTAACAGCTATAGTCCCGCCTTATGGAGAAGTAAGAGACTTGCAATTTTGCAAAGGTACTTTAACAAAAAAAATGTACTCAAGAAAAATAAATTGAAATCTAATGTTTAATATTTAACTTGAGAGTCTAATGTTTAATATTTAACTCGAGAGGAAAACTATAACAATATACATTTAAATAATTTTGTTATTTATTATAGATAATATTAAATTTTAATTATACATGATTTATAGTTTAGATTTATTATATATTACTTAATATAATATTAAGATTAATTCAAATTAAATATTTAGTGCACATAAAATTTAAATTGTATTTATTATTAGATTTTTTAATAATTAAAAGGCTAACTTGTGATAGTTATTATTATTATTATCATAAATATAATACATGTCCTACCTCGAAAGAGTCATAAAAGCATCTTCATGTGATAGTTATTATTATTATTATCATAAATATAATACATGTCCTACCTCGAAAGAGTCATAAAAGCATCTTCATAAAGTTCAAGGTCGTAAAAGTTCCAAAGTTTCCGTTTCAAAACCTTCACAAACCACCTTCTATTTGTTTAAAATATTGTGCAAAAATAAAGAAAAGCCTAAATAATTATGATATGAGAGATTAGAACAAATCGCCAACATTTAAATTAGATCCCAATATTTGAAAATAGATTATTTAATTTTACAAATAGCTAACTAAGTTTCTATAACTTTTGGTATTCCAATTACAATGAATATTTAATTATGTATATTTATACTTTTTACATAAAATAATAGTTGAAAAATTAATATATTATATGTTAAAAAAATGTATTCATTGTTGAAGATTATGTCAAAATTATTAAATTATAATATATGTTGATGATTATATTAAATTTTTAAAAGTGTAATATGAAAATATAATTATTAATGTAATTATGACTATCTATATTATTATCAAATTTATAATTTAATTGAAAGAAAATAATTCAAAAGCAAAGAAAGTATTCTTGTATTTGAAAATTGAAATCAATTTTAATAAAATATTTAAATTATTTTGATCATTTTTATTATTTTTCTTCAAATTTGATGATTTTAGCTTAAGTAATTATTAAAATTGTTTAAAAATATTACTATTTGAAAATAATTAAAATAATTTTTTTTCGACAATTATTAAAAATTAAAAATTATAAAACAAATATATTTAATTTTTTAATTGAAACAAATATAATTATTTTATATTTTCATTTAATTATTATTATTTTATTTAAATTCAATAATTTTTATATAAATTACAAATTCATTTGTAAATTATTTCTAAAATATTATTTAATTCAAAATTTAAACGTAATATAAAATTACTTAAAAAACAAATATAAATAAAATATATATTTTACATATCTTAACAAATGTGTTTATCATTGTTTGTGTACTAAGTGACAATAATTCTGTACTATTTTTGATTTAAAAAAAATTATTTACAAAAATCTAAAATAAAAAATTGCAATGTACAAACTTTATAATTATTATAATTTTGGTTAATATTTGCATCAACACGATCCCCAATGCAGAGATAGAAATTGATGAATGTGAGCTCAACAAAGCACTTGATTAACCGTGTGTCATTCAAAATTTTAATTTATATGCACCAAAATTGGGAACTTTATTTGCTGCACTATGATTTTGATTTTTTTCTTCAATTTTATGAATGGAAAATTC
This sequence comes from Cupressus sempervirens, assembly GCA_028749045.1. Classification (NCBI taxonomy): domain Eukaryota; kingdom Viridiplantae; phylum Streptophyta; class Pinopsida; order Cupressales; family Cupressaceae; genus Cupressus; species Cupressus sempervirens. Next base: position 535,840,982 of record CM053791.1, read on the forward strand.
TTTTTTCCCCTCGGAGAAATTGTCTTGGCCAATGAAAATTTAAAATTTTAACATTTTCAGGAAAAAAAATAATCTTTATTTTCGAGCGGTACGAGCAGACATTAGAATTTGTGTAAAATAAGGCGAAAACAATAATCTCGCCTATATAAATATGCGGGACTTAAAAAAAAAGTCTTTATATAAACACTTATAAAAACAATTATATATATATACCCACAGGTAAGCACGCTCTCACGAGCGTTTGTTAATCTTAAAAACGGAAAATAGACATTGCTCAGCAAATTCCCCCCCATCTTTAGTTGCTTTCAATTTTCACCCCCCATAATAAGTCGTAGTAACATCTGAGTCCTTTGAAACGAGCATCCTTGTTTCTGGTAAAACCCAAGATTTTTGCCACTCTACAGTGGCATTCTTTGGTCTCTGGAGCCCGCAAGCCACCGCGTCTCTGCACAGGTAATCCATGTCATTTTAAAACTGACATTTATGCTTTCTTCTAAATGGGTTTGGTCCTAATTTGTCTTCAAATTTTTTCTTTCTCTTTGGAGATTTTCATAGATAAATTTGTTTTGAGGGAAAATGGGTATTGTTTTTACACGTCATCAATATCATAGAGCTTCTAAATTAATCCAACGCGTGCGTAGGGTTTTGTCATTTTAAAGCTTCTGTTACTCCTTCAATATTGCCATTATAATTTAACTTTGTCACTTTCCATTCCTTGAGAAGAGAATGAAGATTTTGAATTGGGGTTAGTAGATCATGGTGCTCCTTTTATTCTAGATATCCGCAGATACAAGTCACAAAAAACTGACAATGATCCTAGTCAATTGAGAGTGTGGCTATATCTATGCAAAAGCTGAATGGCTTCCTTGCATTTTATCCAGAACAACTTCGAAAATATATCTTCCTGTAGAAATCGTCTATCAAATCTGTATACTAGGATTGGTTGATTATAGTTTAGTGGTGTTTAGACATAACAATATCCATGAGTTATAGGATGAAAAAGCTTGATTTCGAACCTAGTTGACTTAGGCGGGATACCCCTCACCTCAATACATTGATTGATTATACCTCAGTAATGTTAAAACAAAACTGAAATAGGATGCAAAATTTTGATTTTGGCCCTAACTGATTGAAAATAAGGTACCCCTCATCTATATACAAAAGTTTGATAGCTTCTATGTGGTATATCATCCGAAGCTTGGACAATATATCTTCCTGAAAAACCTTTTTATATTAAATATATCTACACTGGCTCAGACTGATTATATTTAAGTAGAGTTTAAATTAATAATCATAACCATAAACCATTGCCCTGTGAACTTTATCATTAGCTTGAGGGTTGATATTCTTTCTGCCCTGTTTGAAGAAACTAGTTTGGCTAAATCAGCAAAACTTCTGATCTAGATTCATAGTCAAACCCTGCCTCGAGAAATAGATGACAAGTCACAAAGTATGCCACAAAATAAATTTGTTGTGGCAGAACCAATCCCTGCAAAATTACTGTTCACCATTTTTAATTTTTAATTTATACTTTCTTTTCTTTATGGCCTGGACTTTGATTATGGAGTACGTATGGCTTTAATGTTATAAATTCTTTTGTATTCATTTGGGAAGAGAATCAGGTTTAAACAAATTTCACAGACATTGAAAAACAAATTAAGATTTATCATTAATTAATATAATGCATATGAGCAGATATTGCCAAAGAATGCATTTCAAGCTCTCTAGACATATATGTTCTGTGATGTTTTGTGCATTTGTTTACCGTGTTTACCAGAAGGTAAATTCAATAATGGGAACAAAATAGAATTTGACATTTAAGGTCAAATTGATCAATTTAAAAATGAAATTTATGTATAAGATGATTGAGAGCCCTTGGACTGTGCCTCCTCTCCCAAAGGATTCGTGGCCATATATTCTTATTTGTTTAACAATATGAATCATCATTATACATTAACCATGTCCAAAGATTGACACAAAATAAACATATAGTAACACTATGCATTGAGCCCTTACGCTTAGACACTGTTTAGCAGCCAGAATTTACTTGAATTGTTAATTCTGAACTCAGTAGAACAAAATCTCCTTTGTCAGAAAATTGAGCATATAGTTAGAATGACTGAAAAATAATAAAAAGAGTTAGCAACCTGTTGACCAAGGAAAACTGCTAGAAGTAAGGCTATAGAAATCAGTTTCCAGCTTTCTTGTCACTGACGAATAATCGGCCTCTTTCTACCTAAATGGTTTGTGATATGTGTAAAATTACAGCATGAAAGAAATAGAGCATGTATGGTAAAAAGTTGAGTTTGAGTTTCTGCAATGCTCTAGGAGTCTAGAGTGCAATGTCCCTTTCTAGAATTCACCCTAGTTTATGCCTACAAACACAATCACAATTATGTAATCTCGTGAAATTGCCATCCAAACAATAGTTATATTATTAAAAATATAATATAAATAATGATATAATTATAATATTATAATCATATTATGATACTATATAATATATTACATTATGATAATATTATTAAAGTATGAAAATGACTCGAACCATAATTAAATATTATCATATAAAGCAATAAAATATAATTTTAGATAACAATTAAATTAATGATCAAAATATATAAATATTAAAGTATATATAATATGCATTACATAAATAATAACGTAATAGTACAAACATAATAATATAAATACTATTAATATAAATAAATAATAATATGATAAAATTAATTAGATGAAAAGACACATGTTTTCTCATTACAAAGTATATAGAGGAATATTAATATTGAAAAACATATACTTAGAGAGTGAGATATAGAACTAGTTACAAAACCTAAGGATCATAAAGGGAACATTACATGTGATACCAAAGCATGAGCCTACCATCCTGCAAGGTAAACAAAGATCAAATTGAGAATTCAGAAATAAAATATAACACATTAGATGAATCAGTTTGCATACAAAGGCATCAATTGACAATAATCCTCCCTCATTAAACAGTAGTTCATTGTCTACTTAAGGCAGTAATTATCTTGAGTCAATCTCATTGACCCATATTTCATGAGTAGTGGATTACATGAACCCATCTTTAATGAGAATGAATGAAACACTTAGCACTCATTGGATCTAGGTGATGCTCAACTTAAGTCGGTAATTATCTTGAGTCAAACTCATTGACTCATACTTCATGAGTATTGTGTCACATGAACCCATCTCTCATGAGAATGAATGAAACACTTTGCACTAATTGGGATCGCTTCTCTCTTTTATAATGATGTCGAGTCTAGGGCCCATTCTCTTCCTTATGCTTGTTTTTCCTCTTTTATGCTTAAAGGAGAAAATTCCATCATCTTACGCTAGCCTCCTACCTTTTTACTTCTTATTGTCTTTGCTTGTGTTGTCTTTCTCAATTTCCTTGAAGATCCCTCCTTGCATTTGGGCTTCCTTTTCATCCTCTTTTCTTCTTTGTCCCGGACTTTTACTTTGGAAGTGCACTCTGATAGCATTTGTTTTCGCAGCAAGTTCTCAAATACTCTAGGTCGAATATTTTATCCACAAGGGGAGCAGGGCCCACGCCTTTATAGATGCTATCCACGTACCGCCTACCATACTTTTGATACCAAGTGGCTTTTTCTCTTTCCATTGTTGGTGCCTCTGCTGGGTTAGGAATCACCCTCTATAGTTTGTTCTTATTTTTATTTTTATATGATGCTCTTTCTCTATCCTTTTCACACTTCTCAATTATTTTATTTACTTAACTATCCCCTAAGCAGATAATTATCCTAGTTTGATTTCGTTACGACTATTATATTTTAAAACCAATTGTCTTGACCAGAAATTCATTTAGCGGAGATGTTTGTAGTGTCAAAATTTCCTTTGATGTCGTGCCACCTCCGTAGCCCATTGTGTTGTCATTTGCCTTTCTTCCAGTTTGATGAGATTATCGAGTCTCTCCTCCCCATCTATTTTCTACTGCCACCCTAAGGCTTGGTATTATGAATTCTGCCGGTACCATTGCTTCTTGTCCGTACATCATTTGAAAAGGTGTGCTTTCAGTCGTTACCTTGTTTCTTATTTCCTTATGTTCCTAGAACTGGTGTGTCGGTGTATCATCCAGAAGTATCGTTCCTTCCTTGTACTCCATGTGTTTCTCTATGTATATATCCTCCTCTTCCTCTATTTTGGCAATCTCAAGCATATTGCAGCTTGGCTAGGATACCTCATATTCCTCTATCTGCCAGTGGACCAATTCACTGAGGGAGTTTGTCTTGTGCTCTAAGTAATTCCCAAGTCTTAGGATGCCTTCCTCGTCTAGTTCTATTTCTTTGTTCCCATCATATTTCCTACCTTCTGATTCTGAGTCAGATGCCAATTCTTGACTTACTACCTAGGTTTGTAAGTTAATTGTGTATTTCTTCACTTCACTTTCGATGGACGATGCTTTACGTTACCAATCATGGTTGGCTTTGGCTAGCACTAGCCATTCCCTTCCTATTAAGGCATCATAGCGCTTCTTTTCCAGTGTAATAACCACAAAGTCCAGAAAAAATTGTTGTGTGCCTCCAATTACCTTTTGGCTCATTAGTGTTCCCAAAGGTTTGATGCCATGTTGATTCGCTCCTACTAGGTGGAAGGTGGGTGGCTAGAGTGTGGTTTTACCCCCAACGCTCTCTAGGTCTCCTCAAAAAGTATGTTCACTCTTGATCCTCCATCCACTATGGTGTTTGTCAACTTGTGCCCAATGATTTTGATTTCCTCCACCGCAGGAGTCCTTCCCATTCCTAACGCAAATAATATTGGTTCAGGGATCCTGAGATTCTCTGGTACTTTCTCTTTTTTGCTGTTGTCCTCCTGTGTTCTTCTTTCCTCATGTTTGGTGTTGTCTCCCTAAGTTTTGGAGATTGCTACCCTTAGTTGCCACAATGCATCTAGTAAGTCAACCACTCTTATTGGTACTATAGTTTGCAACATCTGTCTTATGATGTTGGTTTCAGTTGTGAATCATATGCAAGGATTTATTACCTCTTGGTAATGACATTGCTCTTCCTCCACCGCCACCCGTGCCTCCTTCAACCATTCCTTTGTGGCTTTGGGTATGAGGCTTTCTTTGCTTATAGGCGAGTGACTTACCTAATCACTACTTAATTAATTTATTGGAAAAATTACCCGCTACAACTCTTGTGAGGGAGTCATACCCAGATTGATCCTTGCTCTGATACCATCAAACTTCAACACAATAGAATTGATTGTATCAAGAATACACACTTTTAAATAGAGTTAATTGTTTCATTGTATTGGCCGTAATCGGGAAGGCCTCACAACCCGACATGTATCAAGATTTTGAATGAAATGAATCAGCATATAATAAAGTTCCAATATACACTCTATCCTCTCTTGAACAAAGACTCTTAGTCTGCTAAGATTGTGAAGTTCATAGAGGTGACTCCAAGGCACAAATATGTGACTTTGTGATGGATGCAAGCTCTTTGGAGTTGATGTATGTTGCTAATCCATGGGGACTTGCATAATTTGTTCTCAAGATGACTTCGACGGTTCTAGCTTTGGAAGCTATTTGAATGATTTGGCAATGAAGAGTATTAAAAAGTGTTTCTATGAGATATGCTGAAAGTAAATGAGGTTAAGGATTGAGAAGTCCTATTCTTATCATAGGAACTTGAAGGATAATGATTGTTTAGATGAGTTCTACCACACTTTGTTTTGCTGAATCAACTACATAAGAGGTGCAATCTTCAAAGGTTTTTGCTAGGAATTTTCAAACCACAAATGAACACCATTAGAATAACAATGTACATTCAGTAATAGAAATTAAGCATGCACATAATAGTTCAGACCAACCTTATGCTGCAAATAGAAATCATCTAAATGTAAAAGGTATGAACAGATGATTTCACCATAACGAGATTACGAGTCTCATTCATCTAAAAACTCGAAAACAAATCTAATCTAGTAAGGAACAAGAAAACATGTAAACTCCCAAAACAATACAAGTAATCACCAAACTTTAATGAGAACTCTTTCATTCTAGTACCTTATAGCAACAATCTCCACATTTCACTCTGTGACAAATGAGGTTGCAGGCCCCTTTTGTAGGTTTCAAAACTCATTGGATGACCCAGATCAAAATAGAATTGAGGGCCCAAAATTTGCCAACTCAACCCTAATTAGGGTTTGACCAAGGAGATTCTTTATCATATATGGTGGTGGGTCCACGTGGACCAATAGGAAGATGGTTCATCCACAACTAAAATAGTGGGTCGGTTTGATCCATAATGGATAAGATTCTCACTTAGCCTTAAATGCTCTTTCATCCAATATAGATCATGCTTGATTTCTTTCCCAATATGCTAAGAATTTGGATATTGGTATTTCTAGCTTGTCCACGAACACTTGGCACTCTAAATTTTTTGCATAATTTTTGAGAATATAGATATATTCTCCATGTCTTCTTTGAGAAGGAATTTACACTAAAGAATTCTTCCAATCTGTTCTTTAGGCCATCCATTGTCATTTCTTCATCTGTTAACGTCTTTGCAAACAATGCTTCAACTGCATTGACGATTCCTTCTTGGATGCTCCCAGTCATCTTCCTGAGTCAAGCAGACTCCTCATTTGATTTCTCAAACAGTTCCTTCCCTATGACCACTATGACATGTGATCAGGTTAGATCATATGCCCTATTTTTTCTTATCACTTCACCATCCATTACTGCCTATTTGGGAATCTCCATCAAAGCCTCCAAGTGTGGGGCAGTTTCATTTTGGGAGATATGTGTGTCTTCCCATGCTTGATCCATGCACTGTTTCCTGCCAAGAATGTTAATGTTTGGTAGCTAGATCGGATTCTAGTTTCTCTAGGAAAATTAATTATTTAATTTGGCAAATTAAATAATTAATTATTCAAATTGAGGAATTAAATATTGGAGATAATATATTAGATAATTGGGAAATTAAATAATTACATTAAATGATAATAATTATCATTATGGTCTGGGCCCAACATTGCTAATACACATTTGTATTACTAAATACAAATATTGGCGGCAATACATGTGCTGACCTGATAAAGACAAATATATGAGCCCGCTTGGAAATTGGAAAAAAAAGGCTATGACTTGTATATATTGGAGTCAACCTCCATACAAAAGAGATATTTTCTTTTGGAGATAGCAAAAATACACATCTGCTCTGCCCTCTCTCTCATGTGCAAGCTGGACTTGTAAGGCATTTATGATCATCAAAGTATTCAAGATGATCAACGAAATATAGACTTGAAGAGCTGCTCATTATAAGGCATCAGCCTGTGGATTCATAGTCTCTGCAATCTGTATGCTGCGAACTGTTCTTATGTCATTGACTGCGATCTGATATTATACTGACCAGCAAACTGAGTATAACTGATGGTAATCTGAGTATTGTGAAGACATCGATCTGATTATTGTAAAAGATCTAAATATTCCAAGTTGTGATCTCAATCTTTCCTACAGCGATATAGCAGCTATACTGATGATTCATGAAGACCTAGAATTTGTCACTATACTTGGGATATAGATTTCAGATTTGCTTCATCGATTGGGGATCTTCAGCAAATCTGATATGAGCTATCTTTGTACACTACAGAGGTCTGTAACTTTAACTTGAAAAGGCAATAACAAAGGATCTGGATTCAAATGCTGGGTTTTTTTCCTCCAAGAGGGAGGTTTCCCAGGGTACGTATTGTGTTCTTGCATTACATACTGATGTTCTGTTAATTTAATCTGTTATCTAATCTGATCACTAAAATCAACAAAGAATAGCTAGAGTTCTTCCATACATCTGAGCAAATCTTCAACAAATATATATGCAACAGCATGTACATTCTTCACCCATTTTTCAGTGCCTAGGGCAACTCTCCTTATTCTAAGAATATCAACCATTGATCCTTTTGGAAGAGCTGTAGGGGGAACAAACGCCTGATCTTCTTGTCTAAAAGGATTTGTTAGATGCTGCAGATATACACAAAGCCATGTTCTCACTCTTCAATTTCTTGCATTTCTCCTTCATTTTCTTCATCCATTCTTTTAATGTGCTGGTCGATCATCAAATTCCTCCATCACCTGTGCTTTGGTGGCATGCTCTATGTCAATTGTTGTTGCATCGTACTACTCCAATGTAATCTTATCTTTGGCTTAATCAACCTTTGGCAGTGCTACATGTAGAGTTCTGGATCATGACTCATCTTTGTTGACCTTGAAGAATTTCTTTCCTTGCCCATTGCTCGTTTGTTGATTATGCTCACAAACTCTCGGTTATTCATGTGCAAGACTAATCTCTTCCTCAGGATTACTTTACTTTCTTTCCTTCAACTATTTATGTTGGTAAGACACTTGTTCTTGCTCCAACATTATCTCTTCGAGACAGTCTTCTTCTGGGATGCGAACCTCTGGCTCACTTCAGTTAACATTGTCGCTAGAGATTCCTGAAATCGGAGATCTGTTTTTGTAGGATGCCCTTGTCCGTTATTCCTCTACTAGCCATCTTCCTATAAAGCATTGATACTTTACATGTTACATACTGGTGGAGTGACTTGGTCTTGTGAATACTTTCTATTGCTGGTTCCAATGCTTTCTCTTGTAAAAATATCAAATTCATGTACACTAGAGGAATTTATGGGTGATGATAGTTCTATCTCTGACCTTTGTCTTTTCTGTGGAGGCCTTTCACTTGGCTCATTTGACCTTTTCATTGGCCGCTCCTAGATGATGCTTTTTCCTTTCCAACATTCTTCCTTTTCTGGTGGATCTTCTTTTCTTCCAACTTTTGATGACTTCCCAGCTTTACTAATCCACGGCTCGAGATCTCCCATCAAATCATAAGTCAGGGGGACATTCATTGTCTTCTATTGATCTAACGTTCAATCTACCACATCCTGAATTTTGTGACTGGCCCAGATAATATGTCAAGATCTATTTCTTCAATTCCAATCCAATTGAGCAGCTGGATAGTCTTATTTCTCTCCTCCTTGAACTCAGAAAAAAACACTTTTGAATCTACTTCCACCTGATCTGGTACTAAATGAATTCTACGTTTTGATCATTCTGAGCGGTAACTTTGAATACACTCTTTTCTTGACTTCATATTCATCCTTGGCATTGGCCCAATAATCTTCAAGATGCATCTTATGCTTGTGGTTTTTGCTGGAAATTAGTCTTGGTAAAGATCAAAGCCAATCTTGCTGTATAAATTGATAAATGATAGAACTGCAACTCCTCTGCTGACTTTTCAGCTGCTGGTAGACATGGACATAATCTGAACTTTCCATGATGATTAGCAATTCATTTCCACTTTTCCCCTTCTTTTGTATATGGTCATATGTTGTCAACTGCCTCATGACTTCCAACAGTACCATTTTATTCGATGGATATTGTGGCAGTCTGTAAGGATGAGAAGAGAATCTTTGAATGTAGGTATATGAAAATGTTGGGAATTGGATGAGCTAGGAGCCATAATTTTCCACCAACTTTTTTTATTCATTTGACAATCTTGTGTGAAAGCTGCCATAGAGAGATCTGACAATTTGCATAGCAAAGGTGTCCTTGATGCTCAGAGAATTAGGCATGCTATACAAGTGCAATTGAGGACAACATTCATGCACTGTTAACTGGTTTGGACCACATCTTATGGGCCCCTTGCATCTCAATCCTTCATATCTCGTTATCGTTGCCAGCATGTATACAACATAGGAGTTCATATAGAAGTCCCAGATTTCTCCAAATTTCTAAATTGCTCATCCATGTTGTCATTGATCACCTTTGACCAGTCCACAACCTTGGCTCATTCTATCACTGCTTCAATAAAATACCACATCCATTGCTTGAAAATGTAAAACTGTTGGCATCCCTTTATTCTGCTTAATAACATCAGCAGGTCGCTATACTCATGCTTGAGATCCAACGGGACACTCTGCTTGGGCAATTTAGAATGATGAGCCTTGGGCTTATGCAACCACTTACGACCTTAGTTACCGATTAGGGCATGTGAATCGGATCCGTGGATTCGTGATTTTTTTTTTCCAATTAGGATTCGTGAATGTATATATATATATAGTTTTAGAACTCTGTATATTTCTTTCAGTTTTTAGTATATATAATATAAAAGGGCCATTTTAGGATTAGAAAGCAAAAAAATATATTTAAAAAAGTCATATTAAATAACTTAGACCCACTTAAAACTGTCGAACCTTGAGGATTCACGTTGGATCCTTGAGGATTTGTGCAGATCCAGGTAGGATCCTTGTTTCACACAATGGATTCGTTCAAACTCACGAATTCAGACAAATCCACTGTGTAAAACAAGGATCTTGCCCAGATCTGCATGAACCCGGATCCGGATTAGATCCGCATCCAGATCTAGCCTCTAGGGCATGAATCTGATAACTAAGCTTACGATTGATAGCTTCATCACAACTTCTAGTTCCAACATAATAGACCCTCAGTTTTGTACACCATTGACTGGTACATTGGAATTCCAAAGGCTTTTGCAATTGTCGGTGGAGTGAGATTTGCCAAGTACTTACCATTTGCAGCTTGAATCACCCTCTGCTTTGAATTGTATTGCTCTGCACATTCAATAATCAGGTCTAGATACTGGATGGTAGGAAGGAAGCTAATTGCTGCCTCAATTATGCTTCTAACTATTTTCTTGGTTAGGTGATGCAAGGAGATGGAGGATAATGGGGCCAAAGGCTCACCCAAGTGTCCCACCAAGCCAGCCTAACATGAACAAATGAACAAACATAGGGTAGGAGAGAACGCAAAGTAGATCTAGTTCATATTTATTCATTCAAAATCTTGATACATGCCAGGCTGTGAGGCCTTCCTAGTTGCGACCAATACAATGAATACGATACTTTCTTCATATATGGGAGATCCTTGACCTCCAGGTTGTAAACTCTGACTCTCCTATCTCCTCACAAGTTAACAACTACGTCTAAGCCTACAATAGGACTCCCTATATATACTAGATGAAATGGCTCAGAGAACCTTCCAAATCCAACATAGGAGAAAGCAACGACTCCCAAATAGATCTGTATGGTTTCCAATGAAAGATCTCTTTATTTAAGGATGACCCAAATTCATGTATAGTCGGCCTTGAAAGAAGAATCGACACAGAACCACTCGGTGATGCAAGGAACTGAGGAACAACAACCAGGAACAAAAGACGTCGAGCCAACTCAGAGACAACGAGAACTGACCACCTCGGTGACAACAACCACCAACCGACTCGGTGACAACAACAACCACCAAGCATGCCAAAGTAGCTACCAAGCAAACCAAACAAAGGGTAACTGATCACAATTATCAAGCTACCAAGATACATGGTGCAAAGAGGCCAAGATGCTCCTGCATCACTAGGAACATTGGGGGATATTCTTTGTGGCCGAACATCCTTTTGTTGAACTCGATCATATTAAGGCCTACCAAGTTTGTGTCACCAACCTCTTTCCATTTTGACACAATCTTCGTTTCTAGAAGAAATCTCTTTATCTCGTTCTTGATCAAAGTCTACCTTGATAAGCTTGATCCTTTAGATTCTGCCATCTTCTACATACAAGGCAAGAATAAATAACATAAGTATGGCGTCCAAGAATTAAAATAAATAAAAAACATTTCTACCTCTTATTCTCCAGACTTGAGTAATTAAATACTTGAAGAAAATGTCGTGAAATTTGAAATTTAGTACAAGTTGCTTCTTCACTTTCTCTATGTCTCTTCAACTTGATATGTGAAAATGGAATGAAATCTTTCTCTCCCTTTGGAATTACACCCACCAGCTTGCTAAGTTGGTGATGGCTTAAGTTTAACAACTGCATTAAATGCTCTCAAAATACCTTTCAAGTTTCCATTCCTAGAGAGGTTTCTTCTCATCATCTTACAAGTTGCACAGAAATTTCTTACATTTATCACCAAGTGTCATGCCATCTTGATTGTTTCTTGGAAGATTCTATTTTGGGGCTCAACTTCACAATTACACATTTTTAATCGTGGGCGCGCATTAATGCCATGGGTGCCAATTAGACATGGATGCAGATTTTGAGTCCTTAGAGAAACTCCAGGACACTAGAGAATTAGAACCCTTGAGCACGTTTTAGCAAGGGAGGTGGAATTTTGTGTTCTGAAGGAAACCCTTGATCATAGTGGATTAGTGCTCATGGGTGCTATTGAGACTTGGCGAAGGATTGTTTGAATGTTGATGAATTCCATGACAAAAACATGGCAACAGAGAAAGTACTACAAATTAAGATCACTTAAAAAAAAATTTTCTTTTGTAAAACTCAATTACAAATTGTATTAAATCAAAAAATAACATCTCAAAAAGAAAACACATAGTTTCATTGAGAAAAAAATGTGTCAAATACACGATCTAATCAGCAGTTTACCTGCATAGGCATTTTTACCCATGTTTTTCTTGTGTCTAAAAACTCAAGAGTTGAGCTTTTAAAAACTTGCACAGCAAAAATATTAGAGACTTCTTGTGGAGTTTACAAACTCTTGCATGTAACATACCAGAATAACATAGTATGTGTTGATTTCCATGCAGCTGTGGGCAATGTCAGTTGTGGAGGTTCTCTTGTAAGTTTTTGGAAGGAATTGAAAATTGATTTGATGGTGTATCTGAAGTTTTTGTTATTATGCGGAATGATCATAACCTGCAGTGGGATTTAAAACATTTCAACTAAACTTTGATGCCTATATTATGCTTTAATTTGAATGAATTGTAGGGGCACTTGTGAATCTATGACTTAAATATAAAGCTTTTAATTATATTGCCAATATATTGGTTGAGATCAATGCTCTTTCTTGCTCTGAACACATAAAAAAAACCTAGAAATTAATTTTCTTTTGTTTATAGAAATAGAGATCGATGGTTCTATTATTCTTCTGCAGGACTTTTAAGGATTTATTGGGCTCTATTTTTAAGGGAAGATGAGTGGAGGTGGTGGCTCTTTAAAGACCCCTGCAGATTTCCTCAAGTCTATTCGGGGGCGACCAGTGGTTGTTAAACTTAATTCAGGTGTAGATTATAGAGGTCAGTGTATCTGATCATTGCATCATAAAATATTTTGGAGTTTTTTTTTTTGCTTTTTGAAATCATAGAATATTGTTATTGGTTCTTAAAAAGTGCTTTCTTTGCTACAGAGCCCATTAAGAAATCTTCACATTTAATTAATTTGAGAGAATTTTAAATTGGGGTTACACTTTGAATAATACAAATTGATCTGAGCAGATTAAATTGATAAATCAATTATCAAATTTTAGAAGAAAAGATGAAATTTCACTGCTGTAGTTGTCTTCAGTGGTTGTTTGAACTTAACTATCTCTTTTTGACACGCATCCTGTAATTTTATGGATTAACCCATATTTTTTGATATTGGTCAGCTATTTTTATATTGATGGAAAGATTCTCAGAAATATTATCTTTTTGGCTGGTAAAAACCAGTTGGCGGGTTCTTCCATGAAATTCCAACCAACTTCTCTTGGATGCAACTATTATAAGATTTCTCTCTTGGATGTAGGGTACTAGCAGATAAATCTGCGTAACTCAATTCTATTGACAAGTAAATTTGGACCCATACATCGTAATAGTATGGAATTATTTAATGAAAAGCAAGGTGAACAGACCTTGCATTGGTTAAAAAAAGATGACCTTGTTTGTTTGCAAAGTTGGGAGTTTCCTATGATCAAAATATGATGGTTTTTTTGATGAATGGTTAATGTTTCCGGCTTCGGCCGTGTGAACTCTCGCGGGGTGATCTTGTATCCCCCCGCTCTTTTTTGTGAATTGTAATCTTAGTATATTATTTATTATTTATTAATAGAAAATGACTATTCATCAAAAAAAGAAAAGAAAAAAAATTGATGGTTTAAACTTGAGCTTGTTTGGAAATCTATTACAATTAGTAGGAAACATTTAAGCAAAAAATTGTGGACAAGTATATGTGCAATTATGTGTGTGTTTGGAGCTTTTTTTTTCCCCTTGATTCAACATGGCATTCACCTATTCAGATATTATTTGGGATTGTATTAATGCTATGTGTTGTTGAGGTGAGGTACCTCTTGTGTCTTCTACGTCAGGATTGTATTTATTGTATGTATTCTTACCTGTTTCTATATTTGATGAGTTACCTCTGTGTCTTGTATCTGCATAGAACATCTAATCCCCTTTCAATGTAAATGCATGGGACATCTAGTTCCTTTTCAATGTATCACATTGCAATTTTCATTAGGACCCTGCGTTACTTGAACTTGTTGCATTTTTAAATCAGTCCTGGGATGTTGCTGATATGGGAAAAACGTTTTTGGTTTAGCATGTTTTGAGTGAGTCCATATTGAAAACATATCGTATATACTTAGATACTGATGTGCCTGGATCAAGGTTGGATGCGGGTGCAGATGCTTCCTGATGCGTGGATGCGTTAAGAAGCTGCATGGGTGCTGGCAATCATCATTTGGAAATGGATTTGACCGAAGTTAAATAAAAGTGAGGGTGCCGTTTAGAGTAGAAATAATATGTTAACAAAGCAGTCGTGGAAGTGAAGACGGACTAAAGAGGCGCCCATTCTTGATTCATTCGCAGCTGTGGCTTGCATTGCAGCTTGGACTGTCAACGATACATTTGGACACACGTACTATCGTAAAAGGTCGAATTGAGCTGCTCCTTCACTTTACTTGAATTTAACAAAATCCATGCAATACAAGCAATCAGGCTACATGCTGTTATCATTGCTTCTTCTGCAGAACAAGAGATATACCCCACTGATTTAAATTGACCAGTCAACAGTGAAGAGCTTGTATAAGTCTTGGCTAATACACCCATTAGTGTTGAAATTGTCATTGAAAACGGTTTATGTTAATGTGGGACATTTTGTCTCCAACGCATTTGACTAATTTCACAGGGCAGGTTACTAGATTCCTCATGTTGTGTCCCACACGTCGACAGCTTTCAATTAGTGGGATAATCATAATGTTTGTATATTAAGTTAATTATAATATATATATGGATGCACCCAAATGCATCCAAAATCCCCCAAAAAAGAAAATCTGCGCATCCGCACACCAGCACCCCGCACCTGCATCAGCATCAGAACCAGTATCGGTAACCTAGAGAATATACATAATTTAGTCTATAAACAGAAATTTTAATCACATAACAGAATCTAATTTTTTTTACCTTAAAGCTCAAATATATTATTAAATATAAAATCTAAATTTAAATCGAAAAAAGATATAAATAATAACAATTTCTGAAGTCTATAATATGTAATAAGTATTTCTTGTTAATTTTTTTGTTAATGTTCTGCCCATAAATAAAAATAAACAGCAACAAACAAATAAAGAAAACTATGACACAAAAAGAAACAACTTATCTTGGAAAAACCCTCCAACTTGAAAGGAAAACTCCAACCACACCAAAAAAATATGTCTATTATATTAAAAAGTAGAGGTTTGAGTACAATGCTTCTAACTGAATACAACACTCATCACACAAAGGACTCTTTATATCATAACCCAAAGTCTCTTCATTTTCCAAATTCTGTTTCTTCATATTTCCGAACGCATGCCTCTTCAAATGTTGCAAGTCTTTTCATATTTCCAAACACATGTATATGAAAGAGCACCATTTAAGTAATCAATATATCTCTTGCTGCTACAAACATCAAAACTCCCTCTTAGCAAAGGAGATATCATTTGCAGATTTCATAACATCTTGACAAACACAATGGCTACATCCATGTGTGTCAACAACAATGCTTGACCACAGTTTTTCTCTGCATGATATTCACCATGGCTACTCTTAGAGGGTGAAGAAACATAAAACTAAGTCATGGAGTTTCACACATGACTTCCACCATGCCTACTTGCAGAGGGTAGATCCATCATACCTACTTGCAAAGGGTGGAACAAGGTCTTTCACCTCAAACTTCTCCCAGAAAATAATGCATCTCTACCATGCCTACTCGCAGAGGGTGGAACGAGGGCTTTCACCTCAAACTTCTCTCAAAGAAGAATTCATCTTTACCATGCCTACTCGCAGAGGGTGGAGCAAGGGATTTTACCTCAAACTTCTCTCGTAGAGAAGAACTTATTAACAAAGATTTGCACCTCAAACTTTTCCCTCTCAGAGAAGAACTCATTATAGTACATAATAAGAATAACTGAATGCTGAAACTCCTCCTCAGCAAGGGGCTGCATTCTTATAGCTAAATTATCACAATAAATTACAGAAGACTTCAATACTTGACAAAAAAAGAATCTTTTGCAGTCACAATGCTGCAAGAGCTTGTTGTTCTTCTGCAAAGGACTTGACACTCTTCATCTGCCATAAAAGCTCCCTCTGAATCTTAAACAAGTCTTCCCTCTCCAACTCATCAAGCTTTCCCTGTATGCAATAAATTTTCAGTCTCAACTTCATCCTGAGTGCATTATCCCTTTGATAAGTTGCCTTGAATTCTCAGAATTTAGCTCCCTGTAAATGCAATCTCTCATCATCTTTATGCTTCTCCATCCATCTTGGAAGCATTTTAGAGAGATTAGTAAATACTAGAAGCATACATGATTCACCATTCTCTATGTTAATGCATGAATTAACTACATAACATTCATGATAAATATTCAAAGGTATAATCATAAAATACTTATCTCTTTATTGCAGTCAAAGAATAACACCCTTCAGGCAATACTTGATCCCCTTGAGCAGTAGAGCCTTCAATTGAGTCACCTGAGCCTCTAGCACCATAGTGAATGCCACAAAAATGACCAATGGTAATGATGAAGAAGCCAAAGACAAAATCTTTATTTCAATAAATCTCTACACACACTATGCAACTCTGCATACGTACAACAACAAAGATGCACATAACATACACAAATAATGCTTGTCACTGATCCGTCAAACTTATACGCTGATATTCAATAGTTTCTACCCTTGAAAAACACAACACCATTATTATACTGATTCCAACCTCTGCTGACAAATTCCTTTTGAATCAGAATCCACATATACAAAACAGATCAAGTTGTAAACACAGAAGAGATTACATGGAGAACAAAACGAACTCTGTCCTATGAATAAAATAGTCATATACGCAAGAATAAAACTAACCCTGCCCTATGAACAAAATAGTCATATATGCACTCTTTACTTAGTATAGTAGTAGAATATCAATTGCTTGGTACTGCTTGCTCAACCCTGATCACTAAAACAATTATCATGCACACAATACTAAAGATAGATGTTAGCATAATATCATGTTAAATCCTGTCAGGCATCACCCACACAATCTGTCTCGCTAAGCATAGCCCAATACAAAAAAATCAACAACAATTGCAAACACCGATTATAACATACGAACCTTCTGATCACAAGGAAACCAATGATGCTTGAATATTCATTATGATTGGCATGGACGTCACGTATGAATGATTACTGAAGTTGATCAATCTTGCTAAAGCAATCAATGCAAAAACTCTGAACACTTTGACATAAACTCTCCCTTTTGTGTAGCACATATAACACACATGAGAATGTCATCTAAGCAAGAATTTTGTATAATTGGTTAAAAAGATTATCAACAAAATCAATTAATTTTCCGAAAGTTAAAAGGGGCTGGAGCATATCTAATAATTGTTTTTTGGAAATCAAATAAACAATATCTGGGAATGGATTGGATTCACCATTTTTCTATTAGTGTGGACCAAGAAAATATTAGAAACAAATCAGTTTGCTCCGAGAGAGTTCGGAATACTAAGCAAAAGATAAATTCACAAAATTAAATCATCATGAGCAGAAAACTAATGATAGGATCACGTAAAGGGTCTAAGAACTAAAAGTGTACAACCAAGGAGGCTAACAACAATAGGATCGCCGAATGGTGTCTTAAAAAAGTAGAGCAAAAGAAAAAACAAGAAAGCGTAAGAGAAGAAAGAGCAAAAACAAGATCAGGAACAAGAGCACCAGCTAGGCAAGGACTAGGGATCCTTCTTTGGTGTAAAGAAGTCCAAAACATAAGGGTATGGCCCAAGGCAACCAAGAATCCTAGTGCCTCTTTGGGTACTCCTAGAGGGTTGACACTGCCGAGTAAGACCGTTGCAAGGTCTCATGGATCTAGAATGTTCGATGGTAGAAGTGTCAACCATACGCTTCACACCATAAGCAGGAGGCAGGGGCGAGAAGAAGGTAGTGATAAGTTGATCTGAAGTTTGGCTTTGGGGAAAAAGAAGCAGGAGAGTATGGTCATAGAATTGGATGGTCTCCCTAAGGTAAAGTGCAAGACATCTTTGGTTCATATAACTGAAGAAGGTGGAGAGGGACCGACAATATCTGAATAAGCAGTAATATCTCCCTCTAATCTCATAGTAGGCGCGACACCCGAAAATGAAGTGGGTCTCCGTCTCTGCCTCTGCCTTTGACAAGGGACATAGTTGACAAATTCCATCCTCCCTAACGATATGGTGACTGGTCTGGATCCGTAGTCTGTGAGAACCCACCTGAAAGGAACCTAGGGAGATACATAAAGCATGGCTCCAACATCGTGATAAATAACCTTGGTGTGTAATAATCCCATCCTAAATATCCAAAAATTGCTTAGAATAGAAGGCTATCCACGGATGTAACCCCCCTAGGGGATTACTCCAAGCCGTGGCAATGTATTGTCTATAGATGTCCAGTTTGACATGCCTGTTCAACTCCTATTGTGAAGGAAGGAGGTGACTAGGAGCATCGAGCGAAAGCTAGAAGAGCGGAGGCTATCAATTGCAATCTTAATTGAGCCTACCAAAGTAGTGGCCTTAGCGTACCAACAATAGGCCTTGGTGGCAGAGTTGGGGTCAGCTAGGCAACTAAAGAGCAATAGGCCAGATAAGAGTAGCACTAATGACCTGTCATGGAGTCTGCAAAGCCACAGGGTTGTTGGAGAAACCAAACCAAATCAAAGATAACCCCCACCATGAAAGGGTGGGCCTCAAACTTAGCAAGAATAATGTTGTGCGGAGTGGACCAATGGCATTTGATAATACACCAGAGGAGAAGCGTCTGAACCCACTCGATTGAGGCCCAATTCGTATTGAGGAGGGAAGGGCCACACACCACGGAGCCATAGAGAATTGTCAGCCTAACTAAGGAGTCCAGAAGGGACAACTTAGACCTAATGTCCTGAAAAATGATGTTTGAAGCATTGTCTTTCTAACATGACAAGGGAACCCATCCCTTTGTTGATCCTAGTCTGAATGGCTTATCTCAAGCTGAAGTGAGATCTAAAGAACTTAATCCTGAGGTATGTATAAGAGGAAGCAGTCTCAACCTCTTAACCATTAAAGTAAAAATGCAGATGCAAAGTCTTCAAGCAGTTGAAGACCATGAGCTAAGTCTTTCTCAAGTTCACAACAACATTCAAGTCCTTCAAGAAGCCTTCGAAGACCCTCCAAAGTGGAGGCCATAAGAATCACATCATTAGCGAACAGAAGGATGGAGATCATGGCCTGATGCAAGTAGCATCCATCATCGGGGAGCGAAGTTTTCCTAAGAAAAGCCTCAAGCTCTTCGATATAGATGCTAGATAAGGTGGGCGAGAGAGGGCAACCTTGCTTCACACTAATGGTGCTTTGAATAGGATCATAGAAACCCTCTAGAGACCTGAATTTGCCCTCAACAGTCTCATAGAGGCTCATAATAACTATCAATAACATCTTGGAAATCCCAATATTTGTAAGGCTTTGGAAGAAGGCTACAGGCGGGATGGAATCAAAGACCTCATTAAACTCCACAAAACAGTAGTAGACTTTTGCCGAGCAGTGCTGAGCCTCCTCAATAATAGCACGTAGGGTCAATTTATGGTCTGTAGTCTGATAGTCTGTGCAAAACCCAACTTGCTCCCTGGCCTGACAAAGTCTCCTGTCAAGCACTCTGGATATTCAATGTAGTGGCATAACGTTTGGTAAAGGTGTGTCCGATCATGATGGTCCTGTAGTTGCTTGGGTTAGAAGTCACTTCGAACTTATTTATTGGGTAGATCATGATCATGATGGTCCTGTAGTTGCTAGGGTTAGAAGTCACTTTGAACTTATTTATTGGGTAGATCACGTGCCTCAACCAAGACCCGGGATGCCTAGCTTGTAGAGCTTCTAGCTTGGAACCCTTCCTCATCCACTGCCCTATTGTATGTCATGGATCTGACGACCTCACAAATGCTGGAGGTGGTGAAAATGTGACAATGCGAAGGGGGGTGAGGCGAATAGAGGACTGGCCAGGAATATCATAAAGTGTAAAGGTATGAGAGGTGAGGAAGTGGATGTCAATAGTAGAGGTCTAGAGGGGATGGTGGGGGAACAACGTGCACCTGAAAAGCTTGGGGTTGCGGATGAGCGTGTCACAAAAGGATATATAGTGGGAAGCAACGAACAACTATTTCTTATGGCAAAGCAAGCAGTGGTAAGAGAGATGTAGACAAGTGTAGGAGTCTGAGCAAGAAACAAAGGCCAAGCGCAAAGAATGATGGAAGTTTTTACAGTTGTCATCATACCACTGGTTCATAAGGTAGGTACTATGATGATTGGGCTGAGGGAGGAAGGACCGATGTGGTGTGGGATGGAGAGGAGAGCCGATTCCCAAATCACCGTGGCTAATAAATTGAACATAGAAGACACCTGGTTAGAGTACGTGAAGCGGTCAGGTTGGAGACGTCTAAGATGGAGGATGAAGAGGTCCTGGTCTCTCTCCAAGAAGAGGAAGAGGGTGCGGGGGCAGGGCGCAACAAGAGAGGGGTGGGCAAGAGGGGATGAAGAGTTGGGGAGGGGGATTGGATTGCAAGGTTGAGGATAACATGATTGGCTAGCGAGAGGTGGGAGGTAGTGAAACTACAGATAGAGGGAATGGAGGAGGCACGGGTAATCAAGTAATCCACCTCCTAGCACTGCCACAATAAGGCCAACAGGTAAAGAGCTCTGAACCAGGGAAGCACGATAGGCCGTTTAGAATCACGAGCCCTAAAGACTTACAATGCTGAAAGAGGTGGAGACCATAATTGGAGAGAGGCCCACGACAATTTGTAGAAGCACATTGTAGGCCCATGTTGGCAGGATCAGTCTCCGTGATGTAGGTAAGATCAGTATCAAGGTCATGAAGAGGTGTCTAAAGGTCCCTAGCACATGTATTGAAGTCCCCCAAAATAATGATATCACCCATTGTTGCTAACTTGGAGATGCACTCGTGCATGTCCATAAAGGGGTCCCATCTTCAATGCTGTGAATGACATATAACGAAGAGATTAGAGCAAAGTAACAAACATCCACAAAGATATCACTGTGATGGTGACTCGCATGACCAATGGGGTTCCACAAGAATCTAGCATATGTATCGGAATGAACAACTGAGATGGAGCTGAAAAGACCATCTCTGGCTAAATAAGCAATGCCACGAGAATTGCGAACCTCATCCCTACAAATAGACAATCGCTGGTAGCCGACATATCGAGGAAGAGGACAGACGAGGCTCTCATGGGTCTTAGTAACAACTAGGATGTTTCTAGACCCCACCACATCCCGAAGAAGAGAAGGAAAGGACCAAAAAGAGCCATTCCATTCCAATAGTTAACAAGAAGAGGGCTCACTCTTGTATAACCGCTAGCATTTGGCCATTGGGGTTGACCTTAGTTCCCAACCACTGGGGGGGAGTCACGAATCACTGCTTTGAGGTTCTGAATTACCATCCATTTACCACGGCGCCTAGCCTCTGCAACTAGACCCTTGGCCTATTTCAACTCTATCACTAGTGATCTCGTGAGATCCTCATCAAGGAAAATCTAAGTGGGAAGATTAAATAACCTCCTCTTCTCCCTAAGAGCCTGTGGCCTGTTAGATAGAGAGAGGAATCAGAGGTAGAGAGTATTATCTAGATCGAGCCAGCATTTATCCAATGTAATATCGAGGATCCCAAGTTGGTCACAAAGGAAGGGGTGACTGGCTGAAGTGGGGTCCACCGAGGAGGTGAGAATGCCCTTGATCGGCAAATTGAGCTCATGAGTATGCCTCACCCGTTCATCATTAATCTTCCCTTGAACCAACTTCTTGACATCCAAAAGAGGTGCAGCCCCAGTATTGTTGCACAAAGCAGTCCAAGTTTTAACTTTTTGCACAATTTCAGTCAACAGGGAGGAATATTAAGCCACAATTTCAGTTTGCTTATCCTTTACAATGTAACTCTCCCAGCTGCCCAATCAAGGAGACTAAGTCGGACTTGATACCCGCTGTTTCAGTGGTGAAAGTGGTAGAGAAGCTACTCAAAAGAGCTTGATTGAAATTTGTCTGCAGTTTGAGTGTTGAGATTGTCTTTGTGAGAGTCGCCACAACATCTTTCAGCGTTAGGTCTTGAGTTTCGAGCTCCAATAGACGTTCCACCAGCCTTTGATAAGTCGAGGACTGGTGGCTGAGAAGCGGGAGCATCAACAAAAGCTGACGTGCTGGGTGCAACAGACAGTAAACTACAGAGCTCGAGCAGAAATGCTTGAAGCAAACAAGTAGGGAGCTGGAAAGACAACGCTTGATAGGAAAGATTGAGCCACTGTAGTGCAAAGCACATCCAAGACAAGAGACACACACACACATACAACTCCAACCAGCAACACACAAGAGCCCTTAACTGCCGTCGCGTGGGTCATCAACTAAGAAATTCTGGAAGTCTAGGGTTTAAACATCAAAATTGTCACAGAGGCAGTTCGTCATGCAAAAAATATCGCAGTGCAGGAAAATTTGTCACGGAGATCAAAAAAATTCGAGCAAAGTTATGAGCGGGAGTTTCAAGCGAAAATTTGCACAGGATCAAAATATTTCTGCAAGATCCACTCAAGAATTTCCGCACAGGTGAAAAAAATTTCTACGTGGGATCTACATGACAATTTCTCACAGGATCTTTCAAATTGTATTTGCTCAAAAAAAATTCACGCGAGAAACAATTGCAATCTGCAAGTTTAAATTCGTGCTGAAAATCCTCAACCAACACAGGTGAAATCGTGCAGAAGAAATGTCAGGTGAAAGAAGAATTTTCAGTCACTTTGGGCTTGTGCAGGATGATCCTTCATGGTATCTAACTCTCCCAGCTGCCCAATGACCGAGACCAAGTTGGACTTGATACCAACTGTTTCAGTAATGAAAGTGGTAGAGAAGCTACTCAAAAGAGCTTGATTGGAATCTGTCTGTAATTTGAGTGTTAAGATTGGCTCTGTGAGATTCACCACCACGTCTTTTAACATCAGATTTTCAGTTTGGAGCTTCAGTACACGTTGGACCAGCCTCTGATAAGTTAGGGATGGTGGCGGCTGTGAAAGGGGAGCTTCAGCAGAAGTTGACATAATGGGTGCAGCAGACAGTAAACCGTGGAGCCTGAGCAAAAACGATTGAAGCAAACAAGCAGGGAGTTGGAAAGACAAATGCTCGTCAGGAAACAATGAGCCTCTGTAATGTAAAGCACATCCAAAACAGGAGATGCGCATGCGTACAACTCCAGCCAGCAACACACGAGCCCTTGACTGTCCGTGGCATGGAAGAGATTGTACAGAACACACCAAAACAGAACTGTTGCGTGGGTCATCAACTAAGAAATTCTGAAAGTCTAGGGTCTAGACATCAAAATCGTCGCGTAGGCAAGTTTGTCACGCAAGAAAAATTGTCGTGCAGGATAATTACTTGCGTAGGGAAAATTCGCATAGATCAGAATTTTTTTTACCAAACTTATGAGCTGGAAAGTTTCAAGCGAAAACTTGTGCCTATAATTAGTGCAGGATCAAAAAAATTCCGCAAGATCCACAAGAATTTGGGGCAGTTTCTACTCAAGAATTTCCATGCAGGATCCACAAAAATTTGCTGCACCGGATCTACACATCAATTTCCTGTAGGATCTTTCAGAAGAATTTGGGGCAGTTTCTACTCAAGAATTTCCATGCAGGATCCACAAAAATTTGCTGCGCCGTATCTACACATCAATTTCCTGTAGGATCTTTCACATTGTATATGTGCAGAAGAATGTTCTTTGCCCAGAAAAAACCGCTCAGGAAACAATTGCAATTTGCAAGTTTAAATTTGTGCAGAAAAATTCGCACTGGAAATCCTCAACCAGCATAGGTGCAATCTTACAGAAGAATCGCCAAGTGAAATTGCACAGAAGAATCGTCAGGTGAAAGAAGTAGTTTTTAGTCACCTCGGGCTTGTGTAAAATTAAGAAAAACTATAATGAGAGTCAATCACATTGGAAGATAACATGATGCATCACAATTTTTTATTTTTATTTTTTATCAATAAAAGGCCGAAGCCTTGAATTTTTATTTATTATTTAAAATTAATTTTACAATGAGTCTTTCATTCAATGCGGGCATTGGTAGGAAAGAATGGAGAAGGAAACCTCCAATCTTGCCAGGGACTTATGTCCAGCTGTCAGCACAAATTTTATAAAGAAGGTGATGGGGACATTTCCCCATTTACATGACTTTGAGTTATGAGGGTATCCCCTCGATTTCATAGTTATAAACACTGAAAAGAGGGCATGCCTCTTTATATGAAGATTTGATAATAATTACATAGTGTGCTCCAAACATGAGTATTGCTCTTTGCCTTATCCCAGATATGAGGATTGCATGCTCGACTAAGCCTTTGCCTGAACCTGTTACATACTCAGTTTTGGGCAAGATCATTGTTAGAAACAATTAAAATGATATAATTCGTCTAAAATCCTGCTTGAAATATTTTCAATTTATATCTATACAACGCAATTGAGATGCATGTAAGAATTTTAATCCAACTAAATCAGATTGCTATTACAAGTTCTATCACCGCATATGGTAGGACAGAGCAGCTCCTAGTAATAATACAATTTTTAGTTTAGATGGTATTATTTCAAGCCCAATAACTTGATCCATTAAAAACTAGCTATTGTTGACAAAGTCAAGATCCAAGGTGATTGTTAGGAGATCAAAAGGTGTATAGATGAATCCTTAGAATAAGTGTTTAAACAAGAACTACCCAAAATATTACAGCCCCTGAGTTATTGTAGCTTTATTTATCTCTTAACTTGGGATCAATGAAATTTTTATGTTAATTATAAGATGAGAGATTATCAAGCCAAGGGAAGAATTCATATGATAGCTGCTGATCCTGCCACTGCTAAATTATTTGCAAGTTGCAGCAAGAAATATTAATAACAATAATGCCTCTTTATAGCTAAAAATAAAGCCTAGGTATTGAAACTAAAACATTATTCCCAACTGTAGTTAAGTAAGGGCAATTCATATGTTTTCTAACTCTGCCATGGAAGAATGTTAAAACTGTCTGTGAGATGCCAAGTAGGTAAGTTGACAAGAACTGACAGTAAGGAACCAATATCTCTTTCTTGCTAAACACATTGCAATCATTCATAATATAGACAGCCTCCTTGTTATTACCCAAAAGGGATTGTGATTGGCCTTAGGATTATAACATCCCATGTTCAAATTAACCTGAAACAAAGTTTAGTGAACAGAGATATCGCCCAAGAGATATGGATGAACATAAAGATTGACAAAAACCCATAAAATCATGGTGAAGGCAAAGGCCAAGTGATTCGGTGGTGCCACCTGGAAATGTCATATTAAAGGACAAAATAAATTTAAAACTGGCTATTATAACTGAGGTCAAGTCTGGTATATGCTTCTGTTGCCTTAATGCTGTTTGAACAATTCTGGTTTTGAATCTTTACTTAGACCGCTCTGAGACCAGGTTAATGTTTTGAACCAGAATGGCTTAACATGTATAACAGATAACAGATTGACACAATTATTTATCCTGGGAAAACCCACCATTTGAACGTGAAAAACCTAGCCACATCAAAAGAGATTGTTTTATTAAATTATCACCAAGTCTGAAAACAAAGCTCACAAACTTAACTAGAGAATTGAATCCTACTCTAATATTTTTCCCACTTAACAATCACACAGGAGTGTCTTACGACAATCCTTGATACCATATACAGCAATAATGCATAATGACAAATACAGAGAATAATCTTCACACAGAATGTCTGAAGAACCGACTTGAACAATAGTTGCACTCCTCAAAAACAGAAAATCACCACACTGACAACACTCCTGAACTAGTTTATACTAAGCACCCAAATTCACCAAAGGAACATGGGAATATATGAAAGACTATGAAACTGAAGTCGATTTGTCTTCCATTGTGAACTGACGGCAGTAATTATAGATGCAGTTACATATTCGTCTGAGCTTAAAATGACTTTTAATGACTGTCGTCAATGACGGGATCCAATGCATATGAATAATCTATACAAATGAAGGTGAACAGATGAGAGAATAGAGACTGCCACCAACAGTAGAAAAGGATCGAACCATATGAACTTTGCAATCCCGTGGCACAAGAATGAACTACGGTAATGATGGAGAAACCGTTTAATAATCATATAGATCAGATGATCATCATAGATGATACTGACAGACATGGTGATGATAAGTAGCTGAAGCTTGACAATATCAATTGAATGAGTCTCTTTATATAATTCTTCATGAAGAATACTGTCCACAATTGAGGACTTTCTGTAATTTCAGTATGCATCACACATACAACCTGAATGAGATGGAGTCATTGCAGGTATGAAAAATGTCTCCTGCAGCTACAAACATTAACATTTCTTACCTATAACGGATATGGGCAAAATGAAAAAGCCATCACCGTACCTGCAAGGATTGTACGGGCTAGGCTGTCCCAGCTTTATATTTTAATTCTTCTTTTTATATTCTAAATTTCAAACAAATCTTTGAGCCAACTCTTGGAAACAACTCTCGAAATCATAAAATGTCTTAAAAGAAGCAAAAATTACACTCTGAAGGAAAAGCAAAAAAGCGAAAAATAATGTCATGCTTTGTGAAGGATGCACCAGATTCACTCTTGGCGAACCTAGCCAAAAGGCCCAATGTTCACACTTTACCTGCATGCACTGTTTACCGTATGGGTAAAATAAATGAACGCATACAGACAATGGAACACGAACTGCAGAACTCCATAGATTATTCACATATGCCAGAACATTACATTATGCTTCATGAGATGAATGATCATTTACAATGATCCCAGACGAGATATAAATACTATCTGCCGAACCTTCCCAAAGGAGTCAGTCGGCCACAAACATTATGTCCGCTACAAACTATTTACCCGTCGGCTACAAAATCTTTACCGACGACGTTGGCTACAGCATACAAAAACACTGACGACAATCAAGTCGGCTGACACAGTTTCTACCGATGACATCAATCTGTCGGCTACACAATATTTACCGACGACATGCACTGCAGACCAGACTGGGGGCAACCAAGCCCACTTCTGGTGTTTTTCTGAGTGTATCAGTATTACAAATTCCTTGAGTCTTTAGGAAATTTGGTTAGGCAAAAGAATTTTTTTAACCCTGAAGACTATGTCGTAACATTGAATAACATTGCACACATCACACAATAATAAAAACTTCAAAATGCGGAAACACACACAGACAATTACACCATGAAATTGGTTTCCATACTTTCAAAAAACTTAAAGAAAACCTCGACAACTGATATTACTCATAGTTGCATGGAAATTGATATGTACCATGTTATTTTGGTATGTTACAGTTTTCGGTATTTTGAAAAACAGTCTCTTAATCATTCAAAAGAAATCCTATATATTAAGTTTCTATCTTGCACCTATATCTATAACTAAGTTGCTGGTTCCAGTTAGTGCTCAGGTTCGGGTTTGGGGTGACTTTTTTTGGGTGTCTGGGTTCATTTTGGGTTTGTCCATACACAAATGTGTACACAAACACTTTATAAATATCAGTCTCTTTAATGATCCCTTCCCAATTCGACCTAAATTGACAAATGCAACAAATTAGGTTTAGGGTTGCAGCTTACCAACTAAATCTTTCCTCAATAACACACTCCTGGATTTAGATCCTGCAATCACAACGTAAAAAGCTTATAGCATATACACATACACACGTACATGCTTGTTTGAACACATGCTTGGATTTGAAGAGACATGATGGTTCTGCCTGAAGCCATTTCTGCACCAAGCCAACTACCACAACCCTTTCCTTGGTGGCTTTTACCTACTTTCCCCAGCCATTTATTGTGTCCATACAGACAGTTGCCCTCTTGTAGAGTTGGAAGGAGGTTGTAAGAGGTTTCTTGACTTTGTTAAGTAACCACTTTGTCCTAGGCCTCAATGGTCCTTCTAGAACAACCTACTTGCGAGCCTGCTCGTTACCCTTCTCTCACATCTCAGTCCTCTCTCTCGCAAGATGGATTTGAAATGGTATGTACTATGTACATCTATTTTCTATTGCCATCTTGTGGAATTGGGCAGATGTCCTATTTTCTCTTTTCTATAACACACTTCTGGATTTATATCCTGCAATCACAACATGAAAAACATATGCAGCGTACATGCTTGCTTGCTTGAACATATGCTTGGATTTGAAGAGACGTGATGGGTCTGCCTGAAGCCATTTCTACACCAAGCCATTAGTGGATGTCTACAACAACAGTCTGCTTGGTGGCTTGTACGGTTGTACCTACTTTCCCCAGCTATGTATTGTGTCCCTAGAGACAGTTGCCATCCTGTAGAGTTGGGAGGAGGTTGTAAGGGATTTATTGACTTTGTTTAGTGACCTCTTTGTCCTAGGCCGTAATGGTCCTTCTAGGGCAGCTTACTTACGAGCCTGCTTGCTACACTTATCTTACAGCTCGGGTTCTCTGTCTCACAAGATGGATTTTAAAGTGTATGTATATTTATTTTCTATTGCCATCTTGTGGAATTGGGCGGAGGTTGTAAGGGGTTACTTGACTTTGTAAGTGCCCTCTTTGTCCTCAGCCACTATGACCTACTTATGAGCCCGCTCACTTACCTTCTCTTATACCTGTCCTCTTCCTTGGAAGGTGGGTTTCAGACAGCATGCTTATCTTTTTCAATCATAGAAGCATACACTTGAGCATTATTCTCACACACAGTATACATGTATTTATATATAGAGTTGAAGAATAGGATATTTTGTACCCAGATGTTGTATTGCAGTTCATGCACTGTCAACTGTTGATGGACTGATCTGCTATCTACAGCTGATACTATGCTTGGAAGTCTGATCTGCCACTACAAATATGATCTAAAGGTGTATTTGGATTGTTTTCTGATACCTGAAGATATTTTTTGAATTGATTGAGTGGTTATTCATTGTTTGATGCTGGTGATTGGGTGGCTATATGAAGATTTGTTATATGCTTTGATGCTGACGATGATATCTCCTTAAAATATGATTGCATATATATATATATATAGATTTGAGTTGTTTTCTGATGTTACCTCCACCATCTGGTCTGTCCTTGTACCCTTCTTGATCACTGAAGGGATGTGATGCTTGAGATGGACCTTTCTCTTTAAAGGTAGTGGCTCGTCTTTGCTTAATCGATGCTCCCCTATTTATTGGCTGCCTTTCACAAATCATTTATTGATCTAATGAATTGTATCTTATGCCTGTGGTGGTTACTTTTTCCAATACCTGCAATATCATCCTTCCTCAGATTTTCATGGGGAAAACAAGACAGATGGGTCTTCACTCCACAGGGCATGATGGAGTCAGACAATCAGGACGAATGTTATAGAAGAGCCATAGCATTGGAAAAATAGTATCATTACAACCATAGTGAACAAAATACCTGGAACGTCTATGCCCAGAAATCCAGGTCATTTGTGTGACATAAGAGACAGTCAAGGCCCTCCATTGATTAATCAATTACACAGGGTAGAGTTCACGAGCAGAAGCAGTGGTTAATGTTTATCCAGTCAATGAACCATAACCACCTTTTTTTATTCCCAGTCAAGTTGTGTTCCACATTTGAATCCCATTGGATTTTGAGCTGATTTAATGTAGTAGCTATGAAGAACAGAGGAAGGGAAGGCGTAGGGAGGAAATCAGAACAGGAAATATAGCCAGTGCACAGGAAATCATATCTGTCAACAGCTATTTGACTAAGTTGACTGGACCCGAAGTGTACTGGCTCTGTACCTGGGCCTGAATTGAACCAGACTGGGACCTGGGGTGTCAGGGGGAAGTACCCGATCACATAGCTTTATAGCAATTCAGCTGAAAGTTTAATCTTCCAAATCAGCTCAAATAAAAAGACATAAGGATGAGATGAAAGATGAGTTTGAATCACTAATGCACATCTTCACGTTTATTTAGTTAAATAAAAGAATTTCTTTTTAGTCCTTCAAAGTAATGATTTGAGATTTTAAAATATTATCGATACGAATCATTAAGAATGAAACCAAATCCAACAGTCTTGGGGCTTTCTATCATTCCTAACAAATTAATATTTTTTGATAATAATTTTTTCTATTTATTAAATGGGAAACATTTGCTCCTGACATCTTATTAAGACAGCACAGCTAACAAGGGCATCATAACAGATGCATTACAAAATGGAGCATTGTGTCTGGGTCATGGTAACAGCGAATGTTTTGCTTACCACGATGCACATTAGTGGGCATTACTTATTCATTTTTTATTGTGATAGGATCTTGAATAATATTATTGTTTGGTTTTTTACAAGATTTTTATTCATATAATCTCTCTAGTATTAATTTGATATCAGAAAATAAAATGTTGCATTATATGCATGCAGAAGAGGTTGGGTTTCTCATATTGGAAATTAGTGTGTTCTTTCTGAAATGAAATTGATGGAGGGAGTTCTGGAGGCCATAACTTTTGACTTTCGTGTCTGTTTGGGCTGAACTTTTATATTGATTCTCAAAGTGTTAAATAAAATGTTTTTTGATTGGACTGCATCTCAATGCTTTTCTGGGACCAAATTCCTTCATATGAGACCTCAAATTGGACTTTTAGTGTTCTTTTGAAGATTTTCTCAATCTGTTAATTTCAATTATCTATTAATTTCTGCATGTAATTAGTATAGTGAGTTGACAATTATTGTCACTCTAGTTAGCTTTGAATAACTGCAGCTTTGGTAAGGACAGGCATGCTAAATTACCAAAAATGGCAATTAAAATTCTTGCAAAAATTTGTTGAAAAGGGTCATTTTCGGAATGTAGATATAAGGGTTGATTTTCAGTTGTAAAAGCAGAATGGAAGGAGACTAATGAAAGATAGTTAATCCAATTTCTTGTGTTGTATGTGTTTTCTTTTTCTGACATTCACATTAATGATGAATCTTAGATCGTGAATTAGTTACATCAGAATTTATTGCCATGCTTGTTTTTTGGTTATGGTCTATTGCTAGGTTATATTGTATCAAGATTATTTGTTAGTAAGGCTATG
The DNA here is from genome assembly GCA_028749045.1 of Cupressus sempervirens. Classification (NCBI taxonomy): domain Eukaryota; kingdom Viridiplantae; phylum Streptophyta; class Pinopsida; order Cupressales; family Cupressaceae; genus Cupressus; species Cupressus sempervirens. The sequence goes on from CM053791.1 coordinate 535,872,379, forward strand.
TTGTTTCCGATGATTATTTGTTCAAAGAATCTGTTATTTTGAACTTTCTTGGAGATGTTATTTTTTCATTTGTGTGTCGAATTTGCAATCAACAAATTATCTTTCTTCAGCAACCTTTTTGATGTAGCCAAGGATGGGGCCTGATGTGAGGTGACCAGTCCTAGCAGCAGCTTCGCCTACAAACATAGGATTTTGATAGCAGAAGTAATTCACAGTAATACAGTATCTCATTATTGGAGAACCACAAGCCAAGTATACTTATCACTAATTCCACTTGAACTTACGCAGCCCATAAATCATGGCTGTGCATAACAGTATCATAAAGATTTATAGAGTTTACAGACATTTTCAGCATTTCCAATTTCATGATCAGGGATACTGGTCAGCTTTTATCACCAACCTCAGTTTGTAAAAATATTCTGATTTCCAAAACATAACAAAAGAAGGAAAAAGTAAAAGTCTCTCTGGATGTCAGTCTTATGAATACCCATCAAAAAGAGAAAAAAATCTCTGATTCTGCTTCCTGCAACCTTCTTTCTTGTCTCTATTGAAGAATACAAGTTGTCTGGTAAGTAAGGAGCTGTCACTGGCAAATCGCGAATGGCCAGAAAGGTAACATTATATGCCTGTTAGAGATTATATAGCAGCTGTTGCCCCGTCTTGACTGTTACTAACCACTACCAGTAAAGAAGACAGCTTTACCTTGACTTGGTGATATTCTTAGAATAACAAGGCAAGAAATATGTTGCAAGTGGGCCACAGAAAACAACTTGAAAGGAAATCCCCAAGTTTTATATTTTAGTGCTCTGCTGCCTCAGATTTGCGGGTTCCACGGTGATCAACTAGCAAGGAGAATCCGTAATGCTCCAAAAAATAAATTTAGTGGGTGCTGCTGAGATTTTTAAGAATTTTTTTAAAGCTGTTGGTCCTCTTAATTTAGTAGTGCAGTTCAGCTTGGAAGTTAAGCTCCAAAATTTAGGAAAGTTAATCATCTCATGAAGAATGTTGTAATCAAAGTTCATAATAAACAATATATATATTTGCCTTACATTTCTTCTTGGGTAGGAGTAAAATATTATCTGATTTTCAAGTGTCTGGAAAAATTCCTAAGCTGATAGGCTATTTTTAGCCAGAGCCCAATTTTACTCACTAGAATATATAGTTCTAGAAAGTAGGGGCTGCTATTTTTCAGAAAAAGATTCCAAATAATCCTGTATTGTATTTGTTTTGTTTATTTCACGAGGACCTCCTGCTCTGTGAAAATAGATGCGGCAGCTCCCCAAAGTGCAAAGGGCAACTGTTTCAGCCCCTGCAAGTGATCTGTAGCGCCCAGCTATTTCTAAGGAGTGCTGGCCAGTTAGTAGAGAGTTTTGTAAGCCAAGAAATGCGTTTTAAAAAAGCTGCAGCTACCAGCCATTGATAGTATTGCTGTTAGGTTAAATATTGTCACTGTCCAGTTACTCCAACGTGTGTTTTAACTGCTGTTTGAAAATGTCCACCTATGTATATAGGGTGTAGTATCAGGCAAGACTATGGTTATATCTAGTCAAGAGCAGATAAGAAATCCTGTGCCAGAGCTCAAGGTATCATTTCCTTGCCTCGCATTAAGGCATACATGCTTATCTATTGTCCTGACTAGGCTTTGAATTTGAAATTGTCAACAATTACATTATCACAGATGATGCCACACAATGCACAGCAGGAAGGAAAACTGGAGCACACTGACAGGAAGGCTAAGGACTACATGCATCTATAGGTCATACACCAACAACAAAATTAAATCCAATAGGACCTGTAACAAAAAGATTAGAATAAGAAAACAAAATTGGATTGAATGATGTTTTTAAGTGTGCAGAATTGCCCAAGCCATGGAAAATATCCAACTACGAAATATGTAACCATTGGTTCTGTAAAAGCATCAAAGAAGAATCATAGTTACTTTGATAATGTAGCATGAGTTAAGGAATTTCGAGCATTGTCGCCTTTAGTTGTAAATTGATAAACTGGATTGCTGAGGCAATATGTTTTCATTGTGTAATTAATGTCTTTTTATGTGTGCAGGCATCTTGGCTTGTTTGGATGGCTATATGAATATAGCAATGGAACAGACAGAAGAATATGTTAATGGTCAGCTAAAGAACAAATACGGGGATGCTTTTATAAGAGGAAATAACGGTAAGATGCTCACATACTTGGTTCAGATCTTATTATTTGTAATTAGGTTTTTTGTTCAGCATCTATGTCAGGAATTTTTTAAATGTTTTTTTGCTTTCTTTTTATTTTGGGCCCCTTTAATTTGTGTCTGTTTTGGGAGCAGTTTTATACATCAGTACTTCAAAGCGGACACTTGCTGAGGGAGCATGAGAGCACTGATATGTCAGATGCTCGGACCTTGTAGTTGCAAATTTTATGTACATATTTGCCCGTATGAAGGAATAGTTCTGACATTCAAATCTACTTTTTAACAAACAAGAGGACTTTAAAAAAAGATTTTGGAGTGATAACTTTTGCTTATTTTCCAATTTTAAGTAAGTGACAAGAAATCTTATTATTATTGTTAATGCATGTAGCTTTGGTCTGACATTACTGTGAAGCACATACTTATGTATATACGCACAACAACGTGATGCACACGCTGTTATGCATATATGCATACATATGTGCTGTTGCACTTTACACAGTCTGCAACCGATGAGACAAATATATGTTCCGAGATCATTAAGGCATGATCAAGATTATCTTTGGTTACTTGGATGTTTAGATTTTGGTCGATGTACCCTTTATATTGGGCTGCCAATGTAATGATTGGTTTATACACTGTTAACCATTTAAATGATTGGTAATGACAGTAACTAATTATGTGATTAGTTACCCACGAATGGGTGTGTGAATGAATGTCCATGTCTCCCGTGGGAAACATGGCCATTCATCCCCACACCTCTTCCGTGGGTATATATCCAATCTGCCCGATGTAATCTTGGCATCATAATCTATTAATGCAAGCGCTCCATAAAGGATTGAAGATGATTTTGAAAGTTTCGTATAATTCAATTCTGTTATTACTGCACTAACACTTGCAGATTTTGGAAGTAATTAAAACATTGGAGATATTGATTGTACCTGCAACAAATTCTACAATCAGTCAAATTTGGTAATAAACTTTACATGGTATCAAAGCTTGGCTAAGGAAAGATCACACTAAGTTTATTAGGATAAGATTTTACTTCAAATAATAGTCCTCTTTACAAAAATGACAAACACAATGAGATTCAAACATCACCTTGGAAGTGTTGATAACTTCAAATCTTGGAAACTTCGAGTAATGATGTTGTTAAAAGAAAACAAATTAGAATCATTTGTAAGAGAAAAAAAAGAGGAACCTACAGATGACGTTGAGAAATTAAAATGGATCGAGAAAAATGAAAGGGCTATAAAGATAATTGTAGACACTGTTCGAGACCACATAGTACCTATTGTGGCAAAACATACCACAATATATCGCATGTTTCAAGCTCTTGAGAATGCATTTATAAAACTTTTTCTTAAAAGGCAAATGAATAGTATAAGCATGAATAAAGGGGAAACTATAAATGCTTTCTTTATGAGAATCATAGATTGAGAGATCAATTATCTGCACTTGGTTATGAGATCAAAAATCAAGAATTATCTTTAATAGCATTAGGACAACTTCCAAATTGTTGGGAATCCTTTGTACAAGGTATAAGTGCTAGGTTTAAAATCCCTAAACTTGATTGTTTAAGATTAGATTGTCTTCAAGAAGAATCAAGATTAATGATTAAGGGAAAACACAAAACCCTAGATGAAGATGTTCAAGTTCTTAATATAAATACTCATAAAAAGGGAAAGACAAAAAACAACAAAAGGAAAAGAATTTTTTATGAAAAAGGACAATCCAAACAGAAGAAAGATTTGTCTAAAATCTAATGCTTAAGATGTGATCTATATGGACATTATGCAATAAATTGTCTTGATAGATCTAAACCTCGAGCATCTTTTGAAAACACAAAGAAGTCAAATGAAGGCAATGAATATGAAAAATCTGCCTTCTATTCAACATTATCCAACCATATATCAACCAAAAGGAATACATGGATAGTTGACAACGGATCTTCTAGACACATCATTGGATATCAGGATAACTTAGAAAGCATGCAAATAGAAACCGATGAAGAAGTTACTATTGGTGATGACTTTGTACACTTTGTAAAAGGAATTGGGACTTGCACCATAAAATTGAATATTGGAAATTCTATTCAACTTTTTGGAGTTCTCTATGTACCAGGTATTATGAGGAATTTAATATCTATATCTACACTTAAAGATGATGGCTATAAAATTGCATTCATGGAAGGGAAAGTACTAACATGGCCTAAAAAATCTACCATTAAGAAGGTTCTAACAATAGGAGTACGACAAGGACTTTTATATGAGCTATATGCTAAGACAAACCTTGCACTTGTACATGAGACCTCTGGTTCAAATGGAATATGGCATAGAAGACTAGGTCATATCAACTTCCATGCCCTAACATCTATGGAGAAGGTAGTAACTGAAATGCCTAAGTTAAAACATATTCACAATGAATCATGTAAAGGTCGTGCCTTAGGGAAAAACACTAAAAAGCCATTTCCTCATATTTTGAGCAAAACTAAAGAAGTGTTGGAACTAGTACATTTTGATCTATGTGGGCCCATGTCTATACCATCTATAGGAGGATTCTTGTACTATTTGATATTTGCTGATGATTTTTCAAGGAAGACATGGATATACTTCCTTATATGCAAAGAATCTAAAGAGATTCTCTCTAAGTTTAAAGAATTCAAAACTATCACTGAGAAGTCCTCCGGTAAGAACATTAAAATTCTGAGAACAGATAATGGGAAGGAGTATACTTCTAAAATATTTAAAGAGTTTTGCAAATTCACTGGAATTAAGAGGGAGTTTACAGTCCCTTACAATCCTAAACAAAATGGGGTTGCTAAAAGGAAGAATATGACTATTGTAGAAGTTGCTTAGACTATGTGTAACAAATGGATTTTCATAACGAAAAACAAAGATGGTTTAAACTAATACTCCCAACATTCATAAATAAACAACTGAATCCTTTTCACATGACATTAACAACTATTAACATTTAATAGAAAATAACCAAATTCATGATCAACTGAAATAACTAGATCAACGAATAACAAATCATATTTGTATTCATGATCAACTGAAATAACTTGATTAATGATTAACTAGTCATAATTGGCTTCATGATCAACTAAAATAACTTGATTAATGATTAACCAATCATAATTTTTATTCACGATCAATTGAAATAACTTGATTAACGATACAAGTAAATGCTTAACATGAAAAGAAGGAATGAAACATACAAGTATCATTGAAAGCTCTTTAGTTAGTTGTGCAAGCCTCAACTTTGGTGAAAGGAGAAGTATTAACATAGGCTTAACCTCCCAACTTTGGACCATACTTATCCCCACACATTCTATTAAATTAGAATGACCCTCCCTATTTCGGGATCGGGCTTGTGATATTCTTTAGTCCAACCACCTGAGCATTCTGGTGTTTTGAATGTCCGCTCGGTCATGAAACGAATATGCTTACATAACTGGTGCTATTGACATCAAGTGATCATTAGATGACAAACATGCCTATAAACTACCTTGGCCAAGGATTTTCGATGGGCTCAACAACTCGATCACCACCACTCAACTTGACAACAGGTTTCATTACAGGGATGAGCACGAGCTATTAAGCATATTTCCTTTAAGTTATTCATGTCTGATTTCTCATTTGCTTTCTTGCAGATTTATTCTACCTCTTCACCATACTTGGCTATACAATCGGTGAGTCCCAGGTGTCCAAAATTCTCTGAGCAATCTGCTCTATGTTGCTTATTATGCTTATCACATCTTGTGACTAGAAAGATTATATTCTCAAGACTATTTGGAAATTACCATTGGATTAGTATATTTCATTCCATATTTTATCGTACTTGGATAAATGCTTACATAAGGGTTGTATCTAATTACTATGAAAGTTTAAGGAAGAGGACTGATAACGAAGGACATTAAGTATGTAGCAAAACTCATATTGTATCTTGAAATAAATCAGGAAGGAAAAAGTTTTAGGAGCCTAATTGGCTATTATGGAAAGCAATAAAATAATACTGAAATGACATTACATGACCTGATGTATATATTGAATATGTTGAATCCCTGCAATCTGAATTGAAAATCTACTCTCCTTTAGACGTTGTAGACGTATCAATGCAGTATACTTATTTCTCAAAGCTCGAGTTCATACGACAAAGTTGCTGCTTGAATGGACATTTAGATTGGAAAGGAGGGACTTCAACTCATGGGATTTGTTGTGATATCAGTGCTGGAGGTGATAGAGTGAATAAGGAAACATAGTAATAAAGAAAGGTAGTCGGGTGTGTGGAATGCTATTGTTGATTTTTTGTGTCTCCACGACAAGGTAGATGAACATATATAAAAGGTGTTGGACTTCATACATGACTTCAGTTAAAAGAAGAGTCGTGCCTTCTTGACTTCCGTCGGTTCAAAGATTATATGACAATTTGAATTGCCAAATATTAAATCGATTTTAAAGAAAAATGAAAAGTAAAAGGTTGGAAGAAAAAAGTTGGAGAAATTATAATTTAAACTATTATTATAATGTCTATTTACATACATTCATGTAAGTATATCAATGAGGTGACATCATTTTATTAAGCTATTATAATATAATGGTGCCATTACTCTTTTATATTTATATGTACGTATATAAATATATATTATAATAATATGATGAAAGATCAACTAAAATCTTTTGAGGTACGTTTTATATTTTAATTAGATTATTTTATGTTTAGATTATTTTCTTAATAGCTCATGCGAGTCTCACGAATGTATCATATTTTCAAGTCATTGTGTCCTTTCGAAGAAAGTTTAAGGTCATACCTATCGATCCTAATGATTGAACTAAGCGAGCATCCCAATCCGATGATCCCATTTAGCAATGCTCCTCCCCTCTTCATCTTCTCCTACAATCACCCATGAAAACACTTTTGCCATAATAACAATTCTATAACAATTTCATAATAAACATTTAAAAAAAAAACTTTAAATTATTAATCATATTTTCTAATCAAGCAACCGCTAATCATCTAATAACAGTTAATGGTTAACGACCATCTTCATTATCAATTAATACAACATCTATAAATAGCTACCTATTTCACATGAGCATGAAAGAACAATCTGTTAAATCCATTGGTTATGAACAAGTTTTAAAATTATGTCAAAATTTTGAGATGTAGCATACCCTCCCCCTTATATTTTTCATCGTCTTCGATGAATATCACAACAAAAATCTTAACAATACTTAGTTAATTTAAGAAAAGAAAAGAAATGTTTAGTTTCCAGCCCAAGAGAAAAGATGCGGGTATTTTTGAAAGATTTCATGATAATCCTCCCAAGTGGCATTATCCTTTGCGTACTGATCCCACTGGACCTTATATTGAGTCACCTCCCGATTTCCTAAGCGTAGCTTATGCACTTCGAGTATTATGAGTGGTTCTATTTCTACCACCCCTGGTTCTCGCATCTGTAATAGTTTCCAATCAATTATATGATCATGATGGGTAACGTATTTCTTAAGGTATGACACATGGAAGACGTCATGCATCCTGGCAAGGGTTGGTGGTAAAGATATGATAAGATAAGATAAATTTATTAATGTCCAACAAGAGACCAACGAGGGTCTAAGGGACTGGAAATCGTATAAAGGGCAAATGCCAACAGAGGGAGCACCAAACGGTGTCCGCACAAAGAACATGAAAGCAAAACAACAAAATAACTAGGAAAAGGGGAATAACAACAACTAAGAACTCCTCACAGGCGAGAAGTAGTCCAGAATGGAAAGGTGGACATTAGGGCAATCAGGTACTTTGGAAGGTTGCCTCTGAGGTCTACAAGAGAGACGTTGTTGAGTGTAATCTTTGTGGGGTCTCACAGATTTGGTGTGAGCCGAGATAGTGCAGAGAGGCCGCTTCAATCCTTGGATAGGAACTGTAGGACTGAAGAAAGAGGTGATGAGCTGTGTAGGGGTCGATGTCGAGCAAAGCTGGAGCTGCATAGTGTGTTCGCGAAGATGCATGGTTTTCTGAAGATAGAGTGTAAGATAGTGCTGGTCAATATATCTGAAGAATGAGGGAAGAGATCGACATTCTCTGAACAAACAATAAAATCTCCCTTAGACCTCATAGTAAATGGGACAATGAAAAATAAAGTGAGACTCGGTCTCAACCTCCCTGAGGTGACAAAGTTGACAGATCCTGTCCTCCCTACCAATCTGGTGATCAAAATGAATACGTAGTCGGTGAGAACCCACCCTAAAAGATCCCAAGGAGATGTGAAGAGCACGAGTCCAATGACGAGTGAGGTACCAGGGATGTAAGATGATCTTGTCCTGGATCTCAAAAAAGTGCTTAGCATAGAAGCCATGCACGGATGGAGCCCACCTAGGGGATTCCTCCGAGTCGTGATAACATACTATCTGTAGATGTCAAGTCTAACATGCTCATTCAACTCCCGCTGAGGTGGAAGAAGATGGGCAAGAGCATCTAGAGAAAACTGGAAGGGGGGAAGATGATCCAAACTAATACCGATCGAGCCCAAGAGAGCAGAGACCTAGGTGTACCAACAACGAAACCTATGACCAGAGTCTAAACTCGCAATCTCCATAGAAGAACAATAAGCCAAGTAGGAATATCTGTGACAATCGTCAGAGGAATTAGCGAAGCTGGTGAAGAAGCCAAACTAAATCAAAGATGGTCCCCAATTTGAAAGGGTGAGCACCAAACTTAGCTAGAACGATGCTGTGTGGTGTGAACCGGTGACATCTGATAATGCGTCGAAGGAAAAGAGTTTGGACTCTCTCAAAAGAGGCCCTGTCAGACTCCAAGAGGGAGGGGCCCCAAACAGTAGAGCCATAGAGGACAGTTGGCTTGACTAGGGAGTCAAAAAGAGACATCTTAGTCGTGGTGTCAAAAGAACTATCGCTCAATAATAGCAAGGGAGCTAAGCCTCTTGTTGACTTTGGGCTGCATGGCTGGTCTTAGGCTGAACCGAGGTCTAGAAAACTTAACCCCCAAGTAAGTATATGAAGATGTAATCTCGATCTCAGTACCCTGTAAGTAAAAATGGAGATTGGATGTCCTCAAACAATTGAAGATCATAACTTGAGTCTTGCCCAAATTTACAACTAGCTCACCTGAGTCGTAGAAAGAGGCCAAGCCATCAAGGAGCCACTGAAGACCTGTAACACCCCGCTCGGGAACCCAAGAGAATTAAACCTAACATGTTACAATGTTTACTGAACTATTTTTTTTTTCTAAGTTTAAACAACATCAAGATAACATTAATGCAGAAGCAATATGAACATACACAAAAAATACACATATGCAAATATAGATACAGTTTCAATTCCTCAAGAGTTCCTTTACGTTGAGTCACATTTAATAATTTTAAATTAATTAGTTTAAGTTCCAAGTACAATGTATCAAGATCATAAAGAAATAACAGATACATAATCGCATAAGAAAATGCATAAGTATAAACAATACAATGAAAGTACATCCAATCAATAACATCCACTGCACATGTCGCAGGGTATGTGAAAATAGATACAATAAATCAGAATACATGATAACATATATGCATCATCTGAAAAGAAGTCTTTGAGATAAGAAATAAGAATGATAAAGGTACATCTTCTACAATGAACATCCAACAGCTAGCAATGTAAAGGGGAACCCAAATGGTAAGAAGGCACTACCTCCCGACCGCGTGGTTACCTAGTCAGGCTTCCACTCCCACCGTGCAGGGAAGATAATGAACGATCCACATACGGCTAATCAAACATAAAACATTCCTAGACAAGGTACCCCTAATAGCCAAAACTACCTCAAAGGTAACACATACTACTCAAGAAGATAAAATAATCCAAAGAAAGAACACTCAATCCAATACCGACACCACATAACCAAACATCATACACAAACCAAGTATAAATCAAATACCAAGATCATAAGATAAAGTCAACGAAAGATAATCACCTCAAGTCAAAAGCCACATGTCAAAAGTACATCATCCATGAATCACCAATCATCATCAATGAAAGTAAATAGCCATAATAAACACATTCGACAATAGATACACCGCATCCAACAATAAGTACACTACCAGAGATACACAAATCTACAGAGGAGACTTAGGCTACATACTAGGGAGTGTCATCACATGGCTGCTTGAGTTACCCTAGACTGATCTCTTAATAGACCCCGGACCCTCAAGCGTTGAGTTACCCTGGACTGGTTACTATGAACCCCGGACCCTCAACATCACACATATGGAAACTAGAAAGCCCTCTCAAGAAGACGAGGCACTCATCTCATTCCCATCCTTAGTCTATACAAGCACTAAAGGCATGGGTAGATCAAATATCTCTAACTTATCTTTTTAGTGTGTTATCCCCCCAAAAGTTTTAATTACTAGGTTATCACTTATTACATAACTTGCATTAGGTTACCCTGGTACTGACCACTTTGGGTCCCGAACCCCTATGCAAGCCACTCCCAAGTCACATACCTAGACAACCTCTCCTAAGCACATAAAAACACAGTTGTGTCCCATACCACAACACCCATAAAGATCAAACTTGGTTCCTTAACAGGCAACCTGATAACAAGATGGATCAAACTAAATCCAAATACACATAAATGCTCACAAAACAAATCTCATAAGCATAAACTCCAATTTGACTCACAAGAATCATCATAACATCTAGCCACATAATAGTATCCAAGAAATCTCACAAAACCTCTGGTGTACATCCTAGATTGGTCGACATCTAAACAACACCAAAATCCAAAAGGAAATATAGACAGTACATAGAAAACATCAGTCTCACAGTTGGATTTGATTGATAATATATTGTTGAATTAATGTAAGGTTTCAATTTTCGTTTTCAATATAAGTTTCAATTTGCGTTTCAATGTATGTTCAAGTATATACGATTCTCAGTATTACTCATACAATACACCCGTGTATTTGTTTGAATTAAGGTTTTAAATTTCCAGTTTAATACATGTTTTCAAGTAAGTAAGTTTTCCAGTTAACCTTCATAATTAACCCTTGCAATTAAACTCATTCTTGTTCATATAATAACATATCAAGACTTAGAAGTAATATTAATCATTTATTAAATTATTCGATTACTAAATAGAAATATTTCCCAATTCCATTAATAATTCAAATGGTTAAATAGTAAATATTATTAACCATATTAATTGCATTAATAAAATTAATAAACATTATTACATTTTAAAATTAATAAAAAAAAAAAGACTAATAAACATAGCGTATTTCTTTAAAAGCCCGCCGGCTTTATAAAGGGCCGCCGACCTCCCCATAAAGGGGCTGCCGAGCAGCGTACCCTGCTGCGTAGGGTCTGTGCCAGTAGTGGTACGCTGTACCACTGCTGTCGCAGCCTGTGTCAGCAGCGTACGACGCCGACAGGGGTTATAAAAAATTTCATTTTTTTTTTATTATTTCTTTTTTTATAATTTCGTTGTTTTTTTTTTAAAATTAATTAATTATTTATTTATTTATTTATTTTTTATTATTATTATTATTATTATTTTTATTTTTTATTTTTTTTTAACTAAGTCAAATTTCAATAATTTTGTTTATTAGAAGAACAACCCTTCTAATAAATTTAGATAAATTATTATATATGAAAATTTTAAGAATTGTATTATAATTCTATATTTTTTATTTTATAATATTTTTTCTCAACGAACTTTATAACAATATTATTTTAATATATACATATTTTAATAACATTTACGATATTAATCTGATAGGAAAAATAAATTGAACCCTTCGAATTTTCAATCCTAAGATTTTCATTTCCAAAAACAAACCCCTTCCAAATTTAAATTTCTTAATTCCATTTTAATTCAAAACCCAAATTTCAATTTAATACTAAATTTCTTTCAGAAGTAAAACAAGGTTTTCTAAATAGTTTTTCAATCCCGATTCCTAGAAGAAATCAAATCGTAAAAGATTCAGAAAAAAGGTAGCAAGATTCATTCAATAAAATTTGAGAAAGCAATTTCCAACAAGCACGAAGAAGACAAAGATCCGAAAGTGTTTCTAGAATGGTTCACAAACCCTACCTTGATCTGATGCTAATAATCTGGTGAAACCCTTGCTAATCCGAACCCTTCCAAGCTTCCAAAGATTTCTTTGCTCCCCTTTCCAAAAGTGTGTTCCCTGAAAACCTGTGTCTAAAAAACTTCCCCCAAATAATGACCCCAAAACCCTCTAATATAGAATCTAATTACCCTTTAGGGTTTCTATCTCCACAACTCTAAAATAATAATTACTTTATTTAATTAATTCATTCATGCACAATTAATTTTCTTTTAATTAAAATATTATTTTATTATTCCTTCATGCACTTAAGTGAATTATTAAATTACTTTATTTAACTTCCACTCAGCTTCTATTTTAAATCAATTTATAACTTTTTAAATCTCATGTGCACATTATTAAAATATCTTTATTCGAGTTCACATGTTTTTATCTTTTAAATTAATTTCTTTTATTTTCAACTCATGCATAAATCATGCGAACTATAATCTTTATGATAATTAAATATCTTTTCACTTTTAATTTCATTTTTAAAAACTTAATTGATAAAATATTTATTAACTTAAATAACAATAATATTTAGCATTTATTTAAAAATGCACTCTAAATATATTATTATTAAATTAAATAAATATAATCAATCACGTTCTAAATTTAAACTTTAACTTTTATCTCCAATATTTAATTCTCTCTTATTTAATTAATTCACTCATGCAAAATTAATTTTCTTTTTAATTAAGATATTCTTTTATTAATCCTTCATGCACTTTAAGTGAATTGTTAAATTACTTTATTTAACTTTCCACTTTGACTTTGCTTTTAAAGTTAAATTTATAATTTTAATCTCATGCGTACTTTATTAAAATACTTTTATTCAAGTTCACATGTTTTTATCTTTTAAATTAATTTCTTATATTTAAAACTCATTCATGCGAACTTAAATCTTTTCCATAAATTAATATCTTTTTCCTTTTTAATATATTTTTTAACGTTTAAATTGATAAATATTTATTAACTTAAATAACAATAATATTTAGCATTTATTTAAAAATGAACTCTAAATATATTATTATTAAATTAAATAAATATTATCATGTTCTAAATTTAATCTTATAGCTTTTATCTTCCAATTCAATTCTTTATATTTAATTAATTTCTCAATTAATTAAATATAATTAAATATTCAAAAAGTCATAATAATTCTTCATTAAATTAAATTATTAATTTAATCTATTAATTAGACTTAATTAATAGAAAATACATCAAAGACTCACAAAACAACATACGCATAAAATACTCACGGGTTTAAAAAGGGTAGACAGTCTGTTACGAGTCCTCCTTGTAGGACAAGTATTATAGGCTTATGGCTAGGATTGGACCTGATCATTATCTTCCCATTCTCACCATTTGAGTATTTGTAATAGGGCACGCTCATCCTGGCAATTCAGGGAAGTCGATGCCCGGTTCCTGCATCCTGCATAAAAGACAAGCATGTACATGTATATAATATATCTAAACTAAACAGACAATGGCAGGGAGTGGTTCATCGTGTAGATCCCGACTAGCAGGTGACTACGACTCCCTCCCCTAACCACATCAAACACTTCAGATAGAAAGATAAAATAAACATGCGCACCATACACATGCAAGTATGGGGTAAGTGTAAAATCACAAATCTAAGATCAAATGCGTACATATAATAATGCATCTCTATCAATACAACATAATCATCATTAAAGGCATCATGTTAACATTTTTATGAAAGAAACCACATTTACTAATTAGGAATCATTAAGATATCATTAACAACACATGAATGAAATGAAATCAACAAGTATATATGTAATCCAAAACATGAAATAATATCATAATATTGTAAATCCAATATCTCTAAAACTAATCAATGCATAAAATCAACCTAAAGCAAATTGACAATGATAACAGAAATGCGAACTAGGGGCAGGCACTACAAGACCATTGACAGAAGATGCAAGGAGAATCACATCATCAACAAATAGGAGAATAGAGATCAATACCTGATGTAAATAACAACCATCGCTAGGGAGTGAGCAATCATGGAGAAAAGCCTCAAGCTCGTCGATGTAGATGCCAAAAAGATTGGGGGAGAGAGGACAACTTTGTTTCACCCTGATAGTCCTCTGGATAGGATCATAGAAGCCCTGTGGAGTCTTTAATCTGCCCTCGACGTGCTCGTATAACCTCATAATAGCTGTGAGAAGAATCTATGAGATCTCGATGTCCCTGAGACATTGAAAGAGAGCCGCTCGAGGAACATAGTCAAAAGCTTTGCAGAAGTCAAAAAAACAACAATAAACTTTTGCCGAGCCTCCTCAATGATGGCCTGTAAAGTCAAAATGTGATCAATGGTATGGAAATCTAAACGAAACCCAGCCTGACCTCTAGCCAGACAATGGCATTGATCAAGCTCACTATATAGGATACCGTTCAACATAGTCGCATAGAGTTTGGCGAAGGTATGCCCAACTATGATGGTCCTGTAGTTTCTGGGGTTAGAAGCTGGCCTAGATTTATGGATCAGATAGATAATATGTTGTGACCAAGAGTCGGGGAAGCCGACACAAGCGACTCGATTAAAGAGCACTGTAAGAAAGGGACCCAGGATAGAGATACCCAACTTGAAATCCTTCCTCATTTGGAGTTCTGCTATTGTTCATAACTCTTAACTACCTCACTAATGTGGAAGAAGGAGAAGAGGTGACAATGGGTGGGGGGGAGGATGAGATGGAGAGGGGGCTAGCTAGGAATATCATAGAGTGTGGAGGTGTGGGAGGCAAGGGAGTGAAGGTCTAGAGTAGAGGGAGAAGGGGGGGAGGGGGGGTGGCGAGGAAACATGGTGTGCCAAAAAAGCTTTGGGGACTGGAAGAACATGGCACAAAGAGACTTACACTGCAGTAAAGTGAACTTTTGTTTCTTATAGTGAAGAAAGCAATGGTAGTCGAGTCTCAACTGAGAGGAAGAGAAGGAAGAAGTAGTGGGTGGAGCAGAGCAAAGCATGCGATGAAAGGATTTGCAATCCTCATCGAACCATTGGTTCATGGGGCAAGACTTATGAGTGGACGAGGGGCGAGTGAGGAGGTGTAGTGGGAAATGGAGAGAAGGGCATACTCCTACAAGGCAGACACAAGTAAGTGGAACATGGAGGTGACATCCCTGGAGTCGGGGAAAAGGTCCTAGGAGAGAAGTCATCTGAGGTGATGGATGAAGAGCTCTGCGTCACCATCAAATAAGTGAAAAGAAGTTCGAGCATGGGGGGAGGGAAGAGGGGGGCAAGAAGTGGATAAGCAAGGAGGAGAAGGTGTCAGGGGTCCCCGAAGGGCATGATGCTAAGGAGGGCATGGTCAGCCAGAGGAAGGCCAGAGATGGTAAAGCGACAAATGAGAGGGATGAAGGAGGGAATAGAGAGAACATAGTCAACGACGCTAACACCACCACCATGTGACCAACAAGTGAAGATTTCGGATCTAGGAAAGCAAGAGAGTCCATTCAAGATCACTAAGTCAGAATACTCACAAAGCTATAACAAATTATGACCATGCTTGGTGAAGGGCCCCTGACAATCCTCAGAGAACCAAAGCAGACCCACAGAACTAGGATAAGAAGTAGTCGTACATATGGGATCAGACTTGCAATTATGGAGAGGAGGCTATAGGTCTCTGGTCCGCGTGTTAAAGTCTT
The DNA here is from genome assembly GCA_028749045.1 of Cupressus sempervirens. Taxonomy (NCBI): domain Eukaryota; kingdom Viridiplantae; phylum Streptophyta; class Pinopsida; order Cupressales; family Cupressaceae; genus Cupressus; species Cupressus sempervirens. The sequence goes on from CM053791.1 coordinate 535,888,350, forward strand.
CCAAAATAATGATGTCCCCCCATAACAGAGAATCTGGTAATGTGCTCAAGAAGGTTCTCATAGGGGTCCCCACCCTTAGTGCTGTGAACTACATAGTGCAAAGATGTTGGTGGGAAGTAATAGATAACAATATAGGTATCTCTATAGAGAAAGGTTCCTCAATCAATGCAAATCCAAATGAATCTAGCATAGGTGTCAGAGTGAACCAAGGAAATTTTACTGAAAAGGTGGTCTCGAATAAGACAAGCAACCCCACCAGAACCTCTAACCCCACTAGAACACCTTACTCCGTCTCTAAAAGAGGAGAGCCAGTGATAGCCAGAAATACCAGGAAGAGGATGCATGGGGCTCTCACGTGTCTCTGTAATAAAAAGAAGGTCGATAGAACCAATAGCATCATTAAGTAAGCCAGGCATAGACCTAAGGATACCATTACTGTTCCAGTAGTTGAGATACAAAGAGCTTGTGCTCAACTGCCGCTGAGCTAGAATCCAGCTTGTATGAAAGGTGTTGTAGATTAGTGCTTTAAGATTTCTGATGATTACATATTTACCCTCTTGTCTTGCTGCCACAACGAGGGCACGAGCTTGCTTGAGTTTTGCCACCTATGATCGGGTGAGGTCCTCATCTAGGTAGATCTTAGGGGAAAGAGAGAATAAAAATTTCTTTTCCCTAAGAGCCCGCAACCTATCAGAGAGGGAGAGGAACCAAATGAAAAGAGTACTATCAGGGCCTAACCAACACGTGTCAAGAGTGATGTTTGAAATGTCCAACTGATCCTTGAGGAAAGAGTATCCAATAGTCGAGGGATCATCAATGGAGGAGAGATCACAGACTCGTAAGTTTAGTTCATGGGACCACCTAACTCGCTCATCGTCCATCTTCCCTTGAACTAACTTCTCAACGCCTGAAAGGGGAGCCTCAGCTGCAAAACTGCATAAAGAAGCCCAAGACTTCACCTTTAATTCAATCTCTATTAATAGTAAAGAATGCCTATCCACGATCTTCGATTGTTTCTCCTTTATAGTGTCAACTCCTAGAGCTGCATGGTATCAGATTCCAGATTAGCTTTGAGGCTTGTATTTTCAACAACTAGAGGTTGCATAATATCTTGTAGAGTGTGGTTCTTGGATTCCAATAAAGCCAACCGTTCTGCGATTTTAACATAGAGTCAAGTTGATTGAGCAACAACACTTTGTAGGACATCATTAGCAGACTCCACTATAGCCAAGCGATCAGCAAGCTGCTGGAGTCTAATTGGATCAGATAAGGATGCCATAGCTAGAGGCAACAAATAATGTGTTGTAGAAAGGAGTGCCATCAACCTGCAGTTCCTAGTTACTCTTCTTGAAGACGCATTTTGTCAAACACTTGGTCTTCCTCTGCTGCCCAATCTACAACTTTCTCTGTTCACTCATAACTTTGCATCCTGCAATGCAATTGACGATGTCTCTCGCAATCACCAATTAGACATTTTGTCAAACAATTCACATGCAATAGGATTAAAGACCAAATTGAAGCTCTAAGTCTCGCTGCCTTTCCTCTCAATCTCTGTTGAAACTCTTATTGCAGGTACCAACGTGTCTATGGTAGATGACAGAGAAATAAGAATTTGGAAGAGATATCAACACAACACATGGCACATTCTGCTTAGAACATAGAACACACAACACACAACAAACTGTTACACACTGTACGAAACTCGAACACACAAAATTTGTATACTACAAACACCAGACGAATGCTAGGGCACAAGCCTGAACACGAGATGAATGCTAGGGCATGAGCCTGAACACTAGACTTTCCCTGAGTGTAGAGTAGAAACACCAGCGTCGAGCGAGAGCGAAAACACTAGGTAAAGCAATTCTGTAAGCTATTGGGTTTACAACTTACAAAATTTCAAAGGGTCCCACATGCCTTGGGGCTAACTTGGCATTCTTACCAAGCTTGATTGTACTCTTCTAAGGTTTTACCCTTAATAGTACTTTTGCTCCCACTGAGAATTTTCTAGGTGTTCTTTTCACGTCTGCATAACTTTTTTGTCTGTCATTAGCTTCCTTAAATCTTTGACAAATCTTGATTATTTGTTCTTCCATTTCTTTAAGCATTTTAGGTCCAACAATAATTCAATCTTCCAAGTGATTCTAACTCATAGAAGTTCTACATTTGTGGCCATATAAAGTCTCAAAGGGAGCCATTTTAATGGTGGATTGATAGGAATTGTTATACACAAATTCCACCAAAGGTAAATATGTTTCCCACTGGTATTGTTGATCCATACAGTATACTCTCAAAAGATCTTCTAATACTTGGTTTACTCTTTCTGTTTGACCATCTGTCTTAGGATGATAAGCTGAATTAATGTTTAGTTTAGTACCCAATGCTGAAAATAATGTTTGCCAAAATCTGGAAGTTATCCTAGCATCCCTGTCTGAAATATTTTTCTCTGGAATTCCATGCAATCTGAAAATTTCCTTCATGAATTTATGAGCAATTTCTAGTGCTGCATCAATTAAATTTCCTGGTATAAAATGAGCAACTTTTTTCAATCCATCAACTATTACCAGAATGGTATTGTGTCGATTTCGTTGCATAGATAATCCTTGTACAAAATCCATGGAAATTATTTGCCATTTCTATTCTAGTACTTCATTAGGGTGCAAAAGGCCTGCTGGGTATCGATGTTCTGCCTTTACTCTTTGACATTCTAAACAACCTACCACAAATTCTGTTATCTCCCTTTTCATTCCTTTCCAAAAATATAGAGGTTTTATATCAGACAACATTTTAGTTACCCCAGGGTGTCCTAAATATGAAGCTGAATGAGATTCTTTCTGTATCATTCTTCGGAGTTCATGTTTGTTGGGTACATAAATCCTGTTATGATATCTAAACAATCCGTCCTCTTTTAGATTAAATTCTGAATACTTAGAATCCTGTGGGTCCCAGATAAGAGCTAGGCTGATTTCTGCATAAAATTCATCATGTTCTAGATGTTGTAAAATCTGGTCCTTTAATTTGAAGTTTATAGTAGTCATTGCAAAAATGTGTCTCCTCCTACTTAGGGCATCTGCCACTTTGTTTTCCTTGCCTTTAATATAACTTATGTTGAATTAATAATTTGCTAAAAATTCTAGCCATCTTCTTTGTCTAGTATTTAGATTTGGTTGAGTGAAGATATATTTTAGACCGTGATGGTCAAATCGAAGTTCAAAAGGTTTTCCAATCAAATAATGTCTCCACATCTGAAGAGCATGTACAATAGCTGCTAATTCTAGATCACGAGGTTCGTAGTTTTGCTCATAATTTTTCAATTTTCTAGATTCATATGCAATTACATGTTCATCCTGCATTAGCACACCTCCTAAACCTTCTCTTGATGCATCTGTTATAACTACAAATTCCTTTTGTGGATCAGGTACTTTTAGTATAAGTGTTGTAGTTAGCTTTTCCTTCAAGTTTTCAAAAGCTGATTGACGTTTTTCTATCCAAACAAATTTCTTTCCTTTTCTTTGAAGTGATGTAATCGGGTAGGCTATCTTGGAGAAGTTCTTGACAAATTTTCTATAAAATCCTGCGAATCCCATAAAACTTCTAACTTCTATTACGTTTTTAGGTGTAGGCCATTCTTTAATTGCTTTAATATTGACAGATCTACGACTATGCCCTCAGTTGATATAATGTGCCCTAAATACTGAATTTCCTTTTGATAGAAAGCGCATTTAGACAATTTTCCATATAATTTATGTTCTCTTAACCTTTGCAAAACTGCTTCCAAATGTTTTTGATGTTCTTCCTCGTTCTTTGAATAGATTAGAATATCATCTATAAAGACCAACACAAACTTATCTAGACAATCTTGAAATATGCTATTCATTAAGTTCATAAAAGCTGTTGGGGCATTGGTTAAATCGAATGGCAACACTACAAATTTGTAATGTCCATACCTAGTTCTGAATGCAATTTTTTGAATATCTTCATCCTTAATACGAAGTTGGTGATTTCCTAACCTCAAATCAAATTTTGAAAACACTGTTGCACTCTTCATTTGATCAAAAAGATCATCTATTCTAGGAAGTGGATACCGATTCTTGATGGTAACCTTATTGAGCATTCTTTAATCTATGCATAATCTCATGGTTCTATCCTTCTTCCTAACAAACAACATTGGGGCTCCCCATGGTGAAACACTAGGCCAGAGTAGTTTCTTGTCTAACATGTCTTGTAGTTGTATTTGCAACTCCATTAATTCTGTGGTAGTCATTTGATATGGTACTCGAGAAATGGGTTCTGCTCCTGGTATCAAATCTATGGTAAAATCAAAGGCTCGGGAAGGTGGTAGACCGAGAAGTTCTTTAGGAAACACATCTTGATAATTCTTTAGATAGGGATATTTTTCTTCGAAAGATTCCTTTAACTTTTCTCTAATTTCCCCATCTTCAAAAATATAGTCATCTCCATATGTGGTGATTTTAGGTTCTCTCATGTCCTCAACTCTAACTGCAAAGATCTCACAACCTTTTCCTCAATATTTCTTAAGTTGCATGACAGATATATGTTTTGATTTAATTTCATGTTTAATCTCTATAATGCTTGTAGGCCTACCTTGATCATCCAAACAATTTATAGTTCGGGCAAGACAATCCACCCGACTTTATGCTCACTGAGCCAATTAATACCTATGATAATTTTATAAGACCCAAGAGGTGCTACATACAAGTTCAACTTTGTTGAGAAATTTGGAAAATCAACCTTAGCCTCAAACATACACTGCTCTACCTTAGCCCTTGATTGGTTTGCATATTCAATTGTCCATGGTTTTGCCATAAAACTTGATCTCTTTGGAAATCTACTTAATAGTTTAGGCAATATAAAACATTCAGAAGCTCCAGTATCAATTAAAATGGAGACAGGGTTCCTATAGATCTTACTCGAAGTTTCAATCGAGCCTATTTGTTGTTCTGCTTGTCTATTGTCCAATGTTGCATGGATCCTTTGTTGATAAACTTGTTGTTGTTGTGGAAGAGGTGGTCGTTGCAGTTGATTAGTGTTGGGTTTGATGGGGCATTTCTTAGCATTATGATCTCCTCCACAAGTGAAGCATCCTAAAGGTGGCACCTTCCTTTCATTACTCTTATTATTCTTACTTGCACTAAAATTAATTTTAACATCCTTGAATCCGTTTCCTTTTGATTCTAGTTTGCTATACTTGAAATCTTTAAACTGTCTTTTCTGAGATCCAGCATCAGTACCATCTGTATTCGAGTTTGTTTTCCTTTTATTATCTCGGATTGAGTCATCCTTCTTGATTTTGTATTTTTGCCGAACAACTTTCTGTAAAGCTTCCTCCTTAGTTCGAGCACTGAGAACGTCAATTGCTCCTCCTATTCGGGTGTGTGGAATGCTATTGTTGATTTTTTGTGCCTCCACGACAAGGCAAACAAAAATATATAAAAGGTGTTAGACTTCATACATGGCTTCAGTTAAAAGAAGAGTCATGCCTTCTCAACTTCCGACAATTCAAAGATTATATGACAATTTGAATTGCCAAATATTAAATCGATTTTAAAGAAAAAGGAAAAGTAAAAGGTTGGAAGAAAAAAGTTGGAGAAATTATAATTTCAACTATTATTATAATGTATATTTACATACATTCATGTAAGTATATTAATGAGGTGACATCATTTTATTAAGCTATTATAATATAATGGTGCCATTTCATTTTTATATTTATATGTACGCATATAAATATATATTATAATAATATGATGAAAGATCAACTAAAATCCTTTGAGGTATGTTTTATATTTTAATTAGATTATTTTATGTTCATATTATTTTCTTAATAACTCATGCGGGTCCCACGAATGTATCCTGTTTTCAAGTTGTGTCTTTTCCAAGGAAGTTTAAAGTCATACCTGCCGATACTAATGATTGAACTAAGCGAGCATCCCATTTCAATGATCTCATTTAGCAATGCTTCCCCCCTCTTCATCTTCTCTTGTAATCACCCATGAACACACTTTTTCCATAATAACAATTCTATAACAATTTCATAATAAATATTTAAAAAAACTTTAAATTATTAATCATATTTTCAAATCAAGCAACTGCTAATCATCTAATAACAGTTAATGGTTAATGACCATCTTCATTATCAGTTAATACAACACATATAAATAACTACCTATTTCACATGATCATGAACGAAAAATTCATTAAATCCATTGGTTATGAACAAGTTTTAAATTAGGTCAAAATTTTGTGATGTAACACTATGATTTTTGATCAAAATTTGAGTATGTCCTTTTGGGCTGAAGCATCCAACACAACATTCTATATTTTGAATAGATGTCCTCACTCACATTTGGACAATAAGACTCTTGAAGAAGCATTTTCTGGAAAGAAACCTTACATCAGTCACCTAAGGATATTTGGATGTCCTATATATGTTCATGTACCTAAGGAAAAAAAAGACTAAGTTAGAACCTTCTGGAAGATAGGGACAGTAAAAGGATACCGAGTCTTCATTCCTAAACAAAAATAAATATAATTAAGCAGAGATGTCATCTTTGATGAAGACATTCTTTCAGAAGAGCCAAAACCTTCAATGATCTAGATACATTTGATGTATCTCCAGAAGAGACTCCTACTCTTGAGATTCAGAGGGAGTTTCCTGAAGAGACTTCAATTGAAACTGAAATCCTTCTAGAGACTCAAGAAGAGAGTCTTGATCACTCTTAAAGGTCACTTTGGGCAAGGAAAATAATACAGGAAGGAGATGGATTTGCAGCCCCTTCAGGAACCTTCCAAGAAAGAAAGAGAACTAGAAAATTGACATTTAATGCTTTCGTGTGTGAGAGCTTGAATCCTAAACCTTCTAGTACTTCTGAAGCACTTAAACATCAAGCTTGAAAAGATGCCATGGTGGAAGAATACCAATCTATACTAAAAATGATGTGTGGGACATAGTTCCGAGACCTAAGGAAAAATCTATTGTATCTTCAAAATGGCTCTTCAAAGTTAAGTATGTTGCAGATGGCAACATTGAAAAACATTAAGCTTGTTTTGTGGCTAGAGGTTTTTATCAAAAGGAAGGAATTGAATTTGAAGAAACCTTTGCACCAGTTGTCAGGTACACTTTTGTTAGAGCTGTAATAGCTAGCCATTGCTGTAGCCAAAGGTTGGAAAATCCATCAAATGGATGTAAAAAACTGCTTTCTTAATGGAAAAATAGAGGAAAAAGTATACTTAGAACAACCAGAAGGATTTGTAACTCATAATGCTGCTTCTTATGCTTGTAAATTGAAGAAGGCTCTATATGGACTTAAACAGGCTCCCTAGCTCTGGTATGAAAGGATTGACAAGTACCTTTCGAGTCTTGGATTCACCAAGAACGTAGTTGATCCAAATCTATACTTCAAGGTAACTAAAGATGATATGCTAATTCTAATTCTTTATGTTGATGATCTTATGATTACAAGGGAAGAACATCTCATTAATCAGTGTAAGAAAGATTTGGCTTTTGAATTCGAAATGAAGGATTTCTTCATTACTTTCTTGGTTTGGAAGTATGTTAGAAGCCTGGTAATATCTTTCTACATCAAAAGAAGTATACTATTGATATTTTGGAAAAATTTGGAATGTGGGACTCTCAACCTTTGTCTACACCTATGGAAACCAACCTTCACAAGCTAAAGGAAGCACATGCTGAATCTAGACTAGTTGATCCAACTTTATACAGACAGATAATTGGGTCCTTGATGTATTTTGTAAATACTCGACCTAATATTTGCTATGCAGTGAATGCATTAAGTTAGTTCATGTGTGAACCTCGTGAGATTCATCTTGTCACTTTGAAGCATATATTGAGGTATCTTCAAGGTACTATTGGGTATGAACTTAAATATGTGGATACCAGCTTGGAGTTACATGGATATACTGATTTTAATTGGGCCATAAGTGTAAAAGACCGAAAAAACACATCAAGATACTACTTCAATTTAAGATCAGCCATGATCTCTTGGATCTGCAGAAAACAAGCTTTTGTTGCTCAAAATTCAAGGCAGAGTATATTGTAGCAACTATGGGAGCTAGAGAAGTAGTGTGGCTTCAGAAGTCGCTTTCTAACTTGTTTGGTGAACCTATGAAACCTACCACTATTCACTGTAGTAATCAAAATTGTATCAAGTTATCTGTGAATCCAACATTTCATGATAGATCCAAGCATATAGAAATTCCTTACCACTACATAAGAGACATGGTGGAAAGAATAATAATTCTATTAGAATATATTAATACAGGTGATCAAACAACTGACATTCTCACCAAGGCTCTCCCTAAAGTGAAAGTTGATCATTTCAGAAAGAAACTTGGCTTGATTGAAATGTAAGACTATGAGACTGAGTCTCAACTTTGTAAATTTTTATTAATTAAATAAAGATGTTTAAAGTGTAAACTCTTTTGTCATATGTTTGACTCTATGAATCATGGGACTACCCTATGTTCATTATTTAAGGAGATAATCTTTTATAATGAAATATTGATTCTGATAAGATAAGGTGACGACTTTATTATTATAATATTATGATCATGATAAATATCATGTGACTTGATATCTGTATACACACCATAACTAGAAAGAATGTCACGAGACTTGATTTTCTTATATATATCTTGAGGATATTACTTTTATATAAAAGGAACTTATATATATGCACTTTGTCTTCCCTAGCTAAGAGGGAATGTTAATGCATGTAGCTTCAGTCTGACATTATTGTGAAGCAGATACTTATGTATATATGCACAACAACATGATGCTCATGCTGTTATGCATATATGCATACGTATGTGTTGTTGCACTTTACACACTCTGCAACTGATAAGACATATATATGTTCTGAGATCATTAATGCACGATCAAGATTATCTTTGGTTCCTTATATGTTTAGATCTTGGTTGATCTACCCTTTATATTGGGCCGCCAATGTAATGATTGGTTTATACACTGTGTTAATCATTTAAATGATTGGTAATGATAGTAACTAATTATGTGATTAGTTACCCATGAACGAGTGTGTGAATGAATGTCCATGTCTCTCGTGGGAGACATGGCCATTCATCGCCACACCTCTTTCGTGGGTATATATCCAATCTGCCCGATGTAATCTTGGCATTGTGATCTATTAATGGAAGCGCTCCATCAAGGATCGAAGATAATTATGAAAGTTTCATATAATTCAATTATGTTATTACTGCACTAACACTTGCAGATTCTGGAAATAATTAAAACATTGGAGATATTGATTGTACTTGAAAAAAAATCTGCAATTAGTCAAATTTGATAATAATCTTTACAATTATAATATTAATTATGAATAAAATTTATTAATATATAATAATTATTATATTATTTATTATTAAGTATTACTTATTTAATTATATATTAGATATTACATGCTTATAATTATTAATTTAGTATCATCCCTCAAGGATTAATTCTATTGGCTAGCATAATTATATAACATTTTTTTTGTTTTTCACCAAAATTCTCAAGGATGACATTTGAAAGACTTATCACCATTCACCAAGCAAGTGCACATGTGAAGTTGGCATAAGGTATAAATTCAAAATGATATTTTCTGAAGTATGACGTTGTTTTGGGGCAAGACAAAATTTTACATACATGAATATTGATTGGGGAGCACAAGGTACGAATTTATATAGGCTTGCAATAAAATTTAAATATAATAAGAGCTTTGTTTGAGCTTGAATCCCTACCTTCTATGAAGTATTTGCCTTAAATGAGGAGTCTAAAGTGGGGTTATTTTCTATATCAGCTGATATATATTTACATATTTATCATATATGTATGGATGTGTAACTCTGTGTGTTTTATGTACTACCATAATGAGTATACTATGTTGGTGTGTTCATACTAACAGAGAAAACTCTTTTACATACAAATTTATAGATATGTGTTTTGCTTGATTCTTTGATATAGTGTAGTTCTGGCTAGTGGTAGGTCTAAACTATTTGTTTTGTCTTTACCAAACTTCTAGTACCCTAGCCCGTGATATTTGACATCAACTTACCAAAATCATAGCAACAAAGAGATCGGTACAGAATTTTAAATCACATACATTTGTGCAAGGACTGGTCTTGATTTTATACACCCTTGGTTTAGTTCGATACCATCTGAGAGTGGTAGAAAACATTCCTGACAATAGTTTTCAATATTATTAATAATTAGACAAAAGGAAAAGTTACTAAATGTTTCTTCATATTGGTTATCTTAATTAAGATTACTTCAAGACATGAGACTATATTGAATCTCTTTCAAACATTTCTTCTATATGAATAAATTTTCAATCGAGGTTTAATATGAATTGAATACATAATATTAACATATCATTAATCATATCATTAAGCATGCAAGATATTTTACAAAATATGGATGAAACTCTTGTACCTAGATTTGTGTGCACATCATCATCAACCTTGACTCAAGTCAACATCCCATTTGGCCACAACACTGCCACAATAGATCTTTGCCTTGGAAGATAGTTCATGGTAGCCTTCAATGTGTGACAAGCAAAGGTCAAATGAGTCAAGATGCTTTGAAAATGTGAATTGGGGCTTTATGAACTCAGAAATAATAGAGCTTTCAAAATCAAATAATATTTTACAAATGCAATATAGAAAAGGCAATTGGCACATCGAAAGTCAATCAAATGAATGGTTTAATAGAAGATAAAGAAAAAAAAAGAAAGGATTATGAAGACAATGGTTTAACATCAATTATGCATTGACAAAACGTATTCCTTCTTGTATTTGCTAATGACCAAGTGGAGATTTAAAGTAATATCAGTAAACACTAAGAAGGACATATAAATAATTTTAAGAGTAGGTAGATAGAAGTAGATAATAAGGTTGAAGAATATAATTACACTATCCAAGCCAAAATTCCCATGGAGCAAGCAATACCTAAAAGGCCATCCAAACATCAACAAACAACACCTATTTGGAATCTTGACCTCCTAGTATAAATTTGGAAATCACCATAAATTATGATACTAATATCAATACTTGCACCATTGATGTATCATGCATACAAAATACATTTTAGTCATCACAGATGAGAATTTGCTTGTAATTTTCAACAACTTGCTTTGGATCAAGTCTTCTTTTTGCATATGCATCAATTTTTTGCACTTCCTACAGTCAAATTAGCATATTATGACATAAAACAATTGTTTGTGAGAAATATTGCATGCGTTGTGATTTGCATTTGATTATATAGTACACTATTTTTAGAATTCTAACACAATTCATCATAAAGCTAGAAATGGATAAAGTAGAATTTATACTTGCCTAAATCCATTGCAACAATTTTGGCATGCCAATTGTGAAGTCATAGTTCTTAAGTCTAGAAAATGCAAAATAAAGTTTTCCAACCAAAGGAGCATATGCAAGGTCACCCTGCAAAATATTTTAGGTAGCATTTCCCTATTATCAAGGCAATAAACACAAAAGGATAATGGATCAAAAGTCATGAACAAAAAACTGTGTAGGCTTAGATGGTTTACATTGCTGAATTCATCCGAGAAGAATGGCCCGTCATCAAACTTCTCCATTGCATTTTCCAGATAATCCAAACTATGGTTTGCCATGATTGAGAAGGCCAAAAAAAAAGTAAATTCATCATGATCTGTCCAAGGTTAGAAATTCTGAGGCTTTTTTCTTTTCAAGAAACCTTGGATATCTTGAGCGGATAGTTTAAACATCACACACCAAGGTTTGACTCCTAAGCTAAAAGTATAAATAGTCAAAATTGACTTATTTTTCCAAGTTTAATTTCTTCCTTACTGCATGATGTTTAAGGATGACCTTAATTGAAGTTATCTATGTTTCAATAACCATTTTGCATACCAAGTGCTTTTGACGCCTCAGATTCTAACTTAGCATAGGCAGTGCACCTTGCTTTTGCAAAAGAGTATGTATAATTCAGTAGCTCATTTGCAGCCTCCTTTGCCATATCCTGTGTAGTTCTAATAGATTTAGCTATTTAAACAATATAGACATTAAAAGAAAAACATACAATTTTATAAATTGCTTATCAAACTAGTTAAGTCCAAGGTCTACCCCTTCCTTTGCTTCTTGTGAGCATGAAATATGGCCTCTCGGTCCACACATACTTCAATATGATCTTTGTTTGTGCCCTATCACACCGAAGTGAACATGAGGTTGTTCATTCAATGTGCATACACAAGGCTATCTATTGCCTTCTAACTAGATGGGCCAACTTGATGCTCTCAAACTTGAGAGTCCAATAACCATAGACCGTGCTTAGAATGAAGGATTTGAATGGAGGATGAATCACAATGCATTTACTCTAGATGAATATGCACGTTCATTCCAAATGAAGGTAAGAAATTAAGTGAGCATGTATGCAAGTATTCTAGAATTGAAAGCATGTAAATGCAAACTTAGTATGAAATCTAATGATACTCCAACAACAATTCACTACTTCTCTCCACTTCTTCCCAAATGATTCTTGCATTTATAGATTTTGGCAAGGCCCTAGGGTAGAGTTTGATTCAACCATGGTGAGGTTGAGGGTTGATTATTTTATTCATGGTGGAGATCCCACTAGAATAAATAATTTGAAGTGGAGATCCCACTTAGAATAAACAATCTAAAGTGGGGATCCCACTCAGAATAAATAATCTAAAGTGGATATCCCACTCAGAATTGTTTAAGAATATCCTTGGACCCCATAAAGAATAAAATATTCATTTATGGATAGGGGGTCCCTTATCAATATTAAATTGATTTCCATAATAATGACTCATTAAGGCTTATTTTGAAATTAATATTCATGTGTCACAATTGAATGGGTTCAAATTGATTTGACTTGTTTGATTTATTTGAACCTAATCCATTCCAGGATGTAATCCTGCATTTAAGGATGTGACCAATTTTGCATTATTACATTTTGCCCCTCTTTGAATCGATGTGCAAGCAACGCATTGATTCAAAGATAATTGTGGATTTGAAGCGTCGGGTGAGAATTGAGATTGATTTTAGATCTGAAGATACTGAGACCGATTGATGAGATTCTAGGGTTATCTCCAGAACGAAGCTTAGCCCTCCGGAGTCCAGATAGAACATCTAGATATCGTTCTGGTAAATCAAAGATTTGATTTACAGAACTGTTCTTAGAACGAGACTCAATCCTTAGGAAGTAGGGTTAGTATGCCCCGATACTTGTTTGGTTCAAAGATTGCCATGATTTGCAGAATTGTCCCTAGAACAAGGCTCAATCTTCAGGAATTAGGGTTAGGATGCCTCGATACCTATTTGATTGGCAATACTTGAATGAGATTTGCAGAATCGTCTGCAGAATGGAGCTTAATTTTCCAGAATTCAGATAGAACACCTAAATACTGGTTCGAACATAGATAACAATGTCATGTCGTAAGTCATAGGACTATCCCCAGAACAAGGCTTAGTCCTCAAGAGTCTAAGTAGAAAACTCAGATACTTGTGACAACGAATGTTATAAAATTGATTGAATAGATAGTGTATGATGCCAGATAGGGGAACGAAGCTGCCCCAAGTGTTGAGATGCCTCGAGTGGTCAGGACATTATGTTTATATTTGAAATCATACTTGAGATATTTGATAAGGATTCAATGATGATTGATGATATCATGAGCGATGTTATAATCATACTGCCCCCTTTCGGGAGCACAGTTGAAAGATGACACCTCAACAAGAAGGCAATTTAGATTGATTTGGAGGTCGTGGTTGACCATAGTTGACTAGAGTTGACTTTTTTTAGAAAATTAGGAAAAAGTTGAAGCAATGTTGTTTCGATGATACACCAAGATACTCATGGTGTGAGGAAATCGGATTGCGCAAGCGTGCGATTGTGTCGGTCCCAAAATTTTAAAGTGTAATTTTGAGCAATTTACGTGCGTTAGGTTTCAATTTTGGTCCCGATAATGGATTCAGGGCTATCAAATTTCCCAGGGCCCAAAAGGGTCATTTTCAAATCATTTGTGCATTTGACTTTTGTGAAAAGAGGAGCTCTGAGGAAGAAATCATGGTGGTCCCAGTGCATTCGCATAGATTTGAGCGTTCGAGGAATCACAGTCGACCGACAAACTACGGGCCTCCAATAAGTACTCAATTAACCACTATTTAATTTCAATTTTGACATATTTTAGTTAGAAATTTGTGAATTTTTAGCCACTTTTGGGCAATCGTTGTCGGGTTTCCATGAAAGCTTGTGCGAGAAAGTGCCACAAAAGCACTTTCTCACGTGGATCCCTATGTTTTCTCGCGTGAGGGTCACCCTAATCTCGTGCAAGAAAACCCTAACAAGGCTTTTTGCCGCGCGCAGAAGCATTTCCTCATGCAAGGAAAGTAATTTCTTGCGCGAGATTGTGAAATCTCGCACAGAATTTGGCAACAACAAAGGGCATTTTTGATATTTAGAATGAAAATTTCGCGTTTAATTTTGTCATCGAGTGTCTTTTTAGCATACTTTGTGATGTTTTAGATCGTAGCAATAGCAGTATGCATTGCATGTATATCGAGTACTGATCAGTTTTATGTTGATTGTGTGTACACGGGTGGTCTTCTAGGATATTTCTTTCAGATCACACTACCTGGCCATCGGGGCCTTGATCAAACAGTCAAATGCGACAGAGCTTACACACATTGGCACTCTTGGTCTTGCACATCTCTATGATATCCCCTCACTTGTGGTGAATCACAGATTATTGACGACCTTTGTTGAGCGTTTCCATTCAAAAACAAATACTTTTCATCTACCACTAGGAGAGATGACGATCACTCCGGAGGATATATATAGGATACTCCAGATTCCCTTCCATGGACCGAGGGTCAAGTATGAAACACAACTGTGTACGGGTATAGAGGCACTACGGGCCATATTTCAGGAGGATTTCATCATGGGGCGGGCCATCCCATGGGATGAGCTATTGCAGATTTTTGGTCCTACTCATAGATTGGCCACAATTCTCGCATTCTTCTTGAGCTACTATCTGATGCCAAACTGAGGGCAGCATGGGCTTGAGTGCGAGTGGGGTCAGATGTTGCAGAGGATGTTAGAGCACCCAACACGCTTTGAATGGGGTCAATGTATGCTGGCCCATATGTATCATGAGATGCATGAGATTGCTCACAAGGAGGTGAAGTCCATGGCTGCAGGAGTATATGTACTACAGGTATGGGCATGGGAGCACCTTTGCATCACCAGGTCCATATGCGAGGATATGAGACAACCACATGAGCCATATATTTGTAGGTATAGAGGATAGATGACCCAGACTGCTCTAGGTAAGATCGATCAGTAGTGTGGGCAGCTAGATGATCTTGTGGCAGTAGTATGGTGGCCCTGGAGAGAGACAGAGGCTTGGGACGATGCGAGAGTAGAGCTTGGATATATGTTTGCCTCTTGGCCACTGTTTGGCCATTCATTCCAGGTGATCAAGAGATTTCTGTTGACACGCGTGTGGTGGCAGTATGGCCAGCCACAGGATATATCTTAGGAGTACTGCACTTATGCTCGCTTTGCCTCAGAGGAGGCGAGGGGATGGTTTGTCAAATTGGACACTGGCCAATCAATGATCAAGATGCGAGCTCTTACCATTTTTTGATGGGATTACATGGCCGTAGTTGCAGATGGGGGTATGACCCCCACATATAGAGAGCACTTTGTGAGCCACCCCTTTCCTAGGTTTATAGATCCTGTGGGGATGGTAGTACCAATATAGCCAATACAGGGTCCAGTGCCACAACAACCATAGCAGCATGAGCTACAACAACAGACTACATAGGTCTTGATCCCTCCTTGACAGATGAGAGTGGGTCCCGGTGCTGGTATCAGTGGGGCCACACATAGGAGATCTCGTGGTGAGATGGGGTACCCCTAGCGTGAGTGGCAGTGATACATAGAGACCACCGGTTGAGGAGAAGGTAGCCTAGCAGGATAGGGGCGAGGAGGAGATGCCAAACTAGCCTGCGATAGATCCACAGGATGGAGACTTGTTGGCGTACACCTAGGATGCCCTTAGGAGGGCTAGGGAGCGAACTAGGATAGCGCAGTGACAACTGGCCGAGATGCAGATCTAGCTTTTGGTGAGAGATACACACCTAGCAGAACGAGATCGAGAGATTTGCTTTCTACGAGAGCAGCTGGAGTACCAACAGGATGAGGCTCGTCTCCAGTCATCCAGGGCTTCGTATTATTATGCCGCTTATGTTGCAACAGTTCCTGACCCATCAATATAGGTACCAAGATTCTTTGAATATGCGAGAGAGTCTGGTGGTGAACGCCCATCGGCGAGACCAAATATGCCACCTCCTCCTCCTCCTCCCAGAGGTGAGGGAGCGGGGGAGAGTTAGTTTGATTCCTTCTGCTTTTGTGCTGGCTATGTATCAGTTGGTGTGCCAACACCATTTTGGACCATTTTTGATCGACAATGCTCGAGTTGCGCACTTTTTTTGTATTGATGTATTCTTTTGATACTGATATATGTATATATATTATATGAGATTTTGTGTCGAGTATCATGTGCATGTGTTATACCATTGTCTCTGATGATTGTCTGTTTATGATCTAGATAGATGTGATTGATATCGTTTGCTTTGATGTATGATTTCATAGTATAGATATGCCATTAAGATATCTGACTAACATATGACACAAGTTTTCATGTGTTCTCCTTATGCAGGTAATTTAAGTAGATTTACCGAGATCGATTAAAGAACAAAAATCTTGTAATGCGAAGATGGGTTGTGCCATATTGAGACTCACTTGAGTTGAGAGATAGAAGTGAAGTTTTATTCCATGCTATATCAAAATGCAAAGCTAAAATGAAATGAAACCTAAGAGAAATGCAAGCTTTAGGATTGGTTATTGGACCTGTCATATTTTTTATCATCACAGAGCTTTGAGTTAGACCCATGCACGTCCTTCAACTTGCGCTGACATTGCAATCATGCAAATATGTATATGACATGTTTCTAGTTTGTCAGGATTAAATGTAAGCATTCGAGGCATAAGAAGCCATAATGACCAGAACATTTGTCCCTTTTAATGTAGCAAGTCAACATAAGCATCAAAGCATAAACGCTAGGATGACCAAAATATTTCTTACATGATAAACACACCAGACCGCAGGAGATCCCTCTCTTGCTAACTAGACAGTAGTATTTTGTCTGTAATGACCCTTTCGTTCGTGACCTAAGCCAGAAGTATGGTAAGCATGCTTGCAGTGACCCGTACGTTCACTTAATAGGACGAGCATCATGATTTTACTGTAGCACACAAAATTCACTCAAACAAGCAAGGAGAAGACACAACCGAATCAAAAGCATTCATATAAAAGGAGTCGAGGTATACACGACCATCCAACACAAGATAGAGGCTCTTACAGTAGACACCCATTTCATATGTATCCTTCGAATCATTGGGACTAAACCAACAAGCAACAAGCAAAGAAAAGATCATGCCCCTAGTCCTTTATACTCTAGTCCAAAAGAGACATCGTCGAGTTGCTTAGGAGGGAATGACAAAGCGAAAACCCACACAGAAAGAAAAGCTCAGCATTGCTCAAACAGTGTTATCATTTTTAGCTCAAATTTTTAGCGGATTGATATGATATGATGAAATCTCTTCAAGAAAAGGACAATAGTAGGTAGACACAGTTGTAGGAAAATTGGTGATTGAAGTCAGAGAGAGTAGGTGACAGTAGACAGACATAGCTAGAACAACTGGTGATTGACATGAAGAGGATCTTCATGGAGAAGAATCTTGATAGTAAACTAAGCAAGACTAGGTAGACACAGTTAGGACAACTAGTGACTGAAGCTTGAGGGATTCTTAATGAATCCCATAGTATTGCCCCCAAGACAGGGATGAACTCGATTCAAAGAAACTACGCATAGAGTATCTACTATAATTGAGAGTGTTGCTGATTCGTTATGGTCTAAACAGTGTCTCGAGTGGTGATCCGTTGAAGGGACAATGTAAGTTGAGAAGATCATGACTATTTAGGAAATTTTAGAGTTTTACGAATGTTTTTGTTTTTTTGAGAATATGCGAATGTTTTTGAGATTTTTAAAGTTTTACGAATGTTTTTGGAGTTTTTTAGAGGACTAGCTTATGTACAAGAAAGAACAACACAACAAAGCAACAAAGGCACAGAACACAAAGCACTGAAGGCAAGAAAAGTGACAAAGGAAATATTTTTTGTGCTACCAAGGTATCTAAGGCTAAGCTTGTATCGGGGTAGCCAATTTTTTTGGACATTTTGCAATTTTTAGGCTTTTTTTAGGACTTGTAAGTATGTATAGAGAGCTTTGGGAATCAAATCAGCTGTAGAACTGCTTCAGGTGGAGAGTGTTGATGGGCTCCTTGAGCATCTCTCCTTTGGCTATAGATAGTTGGTAAGCACCAAACCCAAACACCGTAGTAATTATGTATGGACCAAGCCAGTTAGGTTTGAACTTCTCTTTTTGTACTTGTTGTTGTTGATTCTTAGGATTTTCTCTCAAAACGAGATCACCCATTTGGAAGTCACGTGGCTTAACTTTCTTACTGTAGCTTCTAGACATACGCTGTTGATAAGCCTGAAGATGATCACATGCCACTTGCCGACATTCATCTAACAATTCTAGCTCTTGAAGATGAGATATTCGATAGTCATCGTCAGTGATGAGGCCCCTCATGGATATTCTTAGAATGGGGATCTCAAGCTTAATGGGAAGCACAACATCCACTCCGTATACCAAAGCAAAGGGCGTTGTACCTGTTGGAGTTCTGATACTTGTTCTTTAGGCCCATAAAGATGGATTGATCTAAAGGTGCTAGTCCCTTCTAGATTTTCTAACTGTGTGATGCAAGATTTTAAGGATCGCCTTGTTGGATGCCTTCGCTTGGCCATTACCCTGGGGGTAATAAATAGAGGACCAATGTTGCGTGATTTTAAATTTTTTACAGAATGCCTTAAGATCCTAATTTTAAAAATGCCCTCCATTTTTAATGATGATGGAGGAAGGCACACCATACCTACATATAATGTAATTCATAATGAAGAGGGATACAATTTTTCCATTTGCTATAGAAAGAGGGACTGCCTCCACCCACTTAGTGAAGTAGTCTGTAGCTGTAATGATAAATTTATGTCTATTGGAAGACGACGGATGAATTTGACTTACAAGATCAAAAGCCCATTGTTGAAATGGCCACAGTGTGATAGATGGAATGAGCTCTTTGGCTGGAGCATGAATCAAATTCCCATGGAGTTGGCATTGTTTACAAGACTTGGCGTATTGGATTGCATCTTTCTCCATTTCTGGCCAATCGTAACTAGCTCTAACAAGTTTATGCGCTAGTGTTAGGCCACTTGGGTGGTTCCCACAAATACCTACGTGTACATCTATTAATGCATGTTTTGACTCATCGGATTCTAGACACCTAAGGAGTGTTCCATCGAGACCTCTCCTAGACAAGTCATTAGCAATGATGACATACCGTGAAGCTTTACGGATTAGGTGACATTTTTCATTCTAGGTTGGATTATTTAGAACTATTTGGTCATGAAGGTAGGAGAAGATATGAGAGTAGCGAGATGAATCATGTCCTATGATAGAAAAAATCATTTGGGAATTAGGTGAATCATAGGCTGGGTAGGATAACGTTTCCACCAAGTACTCGTGTCTAAAATCATTTTCAAGCATCTGGAGCATTGAAGCAAGGGTAGCCATTGCATCAACAGCCTTATTACCTGCCCGAGAAACTTGCTCAAAAGTGACATGCGCAAAATATATCTTCAAATCATCCACCATCCTTTTGTATGGTACTAACTTTTCATCTTTGGTCTGATAAACATGATTAACTTGATTGATTACCAACTGTGAGTTGCCAAAGATTTTGAGGTGATCTACCTGCCATTCAAAAATGATTTTCATTCCATTGATTAAGGCTTCATATTTAGCAATATTATTCATACAAGGGAATAAAATCTTTTATACCTTCGGTATAGAGTATCTTTGTGTTGTCAGAAACAAGATCCCTGCACCAGATCCTTGTTGTATGAAAGAATTTCAAAGAACATCACCCAAGTGTGATGTATTAATGATAAGATTGACTCGTCAGGAAAGTCAATGCCCAGTGGAAGAAGACTTTGCATTAGTGCTTCCGCTAGTTGATCAACAATTGCCTGCCCTTTAATAGCTTTTTGTTCAACATATTGAATGTCAAATTCGCTCAGGATCATGACCCATTTAGCTAAACTTCCTGTGAGAGTAGCCTTATTGAGTAAATACTTCAACAGATCAATTTTTGCTATTAGTCGTGTAGTATGGGAAAGTATATAGTGTCACAACTTCTGGGAAGAAAACACCATTGCTAGGCAAGCTTTCTCAATCGTGTTGTAGTTTATTTCATACAAGATCAACACTCGACTGAGATAGTAAATAGCTTGTTCCTTATTATTGTTATCTTCTTGAGCCAACAAAATACCCAGAGAAGAGTCCATCACATTTATATATAGGATAAAAGGCTTCCCATAAATAGGAGGCATCAACACCAATGGATTAGCAAAATACTATTTTATTTGTGTAAAGCTCTTATCATAATCGACATTCTAGTCATATTTTACACCTTTATGCAAAGTTTTATTAAAAGGTTGTGTTTTCACAGCTAGTTGTGAGATGAAGTGGTGAATAGACTGAAGTTTCCCTATAAGCCTCTTATTTGGCTGATGTTACAAGGTGGAGGCATATCTATAATAGCTTGAACTTTCTCTGGATCCAACTTAATTCCCTTTGTAGATATAATGTAGCCAAGCAACTTCCTTGATGTGACACCAAAAGCACATTTCTTCGGATTCAATCTGAGACTAAATTTCTCCATACGATCTAGGATAGGCCCCAAATCTTTGAGGTGAGTGGTTATTTGTGCACTTTTGACTAAGATGTCATCAACATAGTCCTCCATTGTTTTATGCATCATGTCGTGGAAGATTGTAGTTACTACTTGTTGATATGTTACGCCTACATTTTTAAGACCAGATGGCATCGCATTCCAGAAAAAGGTACCCTAAGCACAGGTGAAAGCAGTTTTCTCTAATCTTTTGGTGCTATTTTTATTTGATTATATCTAGAGAAACCATCCACGAGTGAGTACATTTGATATCCTGCTATCATATCCACTATCATGTCAATGTTGGGGAGTGGAAAATCATCTTTTGGGCATGCCAAGTTGAGATCTTTGAAATCCGTACAAACTCAAATGGATTTATCATGCTTGGGAATTGGTACTATGTTTGAGATCCATTCAACATAGTCAATGGCATGAATGAAACCATCTCTTAGAAGCTTTTCTAATTCAACTTTAACTAGTAATGCCACATGTGGATGCATTTTCCTGAGCTTTTGTTTGACCAATTTTACCCCTAGTGCAATGGACAAATGATGCATCACTACATTAGGATCTAAACCTGGCATATCAGAGTAAGACCATGCAAAGTTTATCTTCTCTTCTTGGAAAAAGGCTACAAATTCTTCTTTTTCTTTTGTATACAAGGACTGTGCAAGATGAATAATCTGAGGATGCTCTTCCGTTCCAAGATTGACAGGCTGTGTTGGTTCTATCAACACTGGTGATCTTTCCTGAAAGTGACTTGGAAGCACATCAAATATCTCATCCTTAGGTGCCTCAGAGAGGTTTTTACCCTTGGATACGTCTATTTTATTTACTATTTTTGGTTCCGATATTGCCACAATGTGGCTTTCACCATCAAAACGTCTTTTATTTTTTCTTTTAATTTTTTGACTAAGATATTTGATGTCAGCTTCAGTCACATTGACACTTTTTTCATTGGTGGAAGATGTTATTGATTTGACGATGTTTAGGTAGCAAGCAAGAGCATAGTCATTCTAGAATACGAGGACTTAATTAGGTGTAGATTGGGAGTTCCAATCGATTAGCTCGGGCTGTGTGAGTGAAATAGAAGTGACAGGTTCGATGGTGTTCATACTATAGTCATCAAATGTGTGGACAAGTAATTCGAGGCCTCGAGTGACTTCATCCAAAGGTGTGTTTGAAACCCTTTGAGTTCCAACCTCATTAATCGAAGACTCAACAATACTAGAAGGACATGACTCATCAGACTCAACCCTAGATTGTTCACTTGCTTTGAGTTGGTTTTCATATGTGTGTACTTGATCTATATCTTTGTTAGAAGTTGCTTCTGAGAGAGAATCAAACTCATACTCATGGGAGTCTGTGATACTTTGGTAAGTATCATTAGTATCAGCGGAGCTATCACCATTAACCTCAGTCGTACTAACATGATGGACAACATCATTTGGCTCTACGAATAGTGCAACAAGGTCTAGTGGAATAGGATGAAGGAAAGTATCCCCATCATCAGAGCTCTTAATTTCATCATTTGACTCAGACAAAGACTCATGTTCGGATGAAGGGTCAGTTGCTCTAAGAAACTTGTTGACCCCGAGATGAAAGGGGATTTTCTTGAATCAAAAACCTATTGTGTTAGTAGGTCTCCTAAACTTTTCTTCAATAGGATCAATAAGACCATTATTATTTCGACCTATAGGAACTTTTCCTTTGTAACCAAGGCGCTTGATCATCTTAAGATCTGGTCCATATCTTTTTGGTATTATGTCATGACCTTGATCTGTGAGATCAGCTGGGATTTTATCCTTGTATTGAAGCTTTGACGAAAGACCCATTGAACTTAGTTTTAGGTGCAAATACAAAGGGTTTCCTTGTCTCGGATGGTCTCCCATAATGATGAGGAGATTCTAGAAGAGAAGCTAAGGATAGGACCGGCTCTATGTTGTACTCTCCCATCCCTGCTTCAGTGAGTTTGAGAGTCTTCTCCATTTCTTAGAATTTAATGACCGGGTTATCTGTAGACTTTCCATTGGTAGGCACAAGACTGTCAATAGATTTTAACATGTTTTAGGTGTAACTAGGAGTAGCGGGTATAGTAACTTCAGACCCTTGGAATGGGAATTTTATGCACTGATGGTACGTTGAGGGTACTACTTGTATTTCGTGAATCCATAGTCATCCTAAAAAGATGTTATATGCTAAAGGGATGTTGAGGATCTGACATGTAACATTTCTTTCTACAGGACCTGCCTGTAAAGGCAACACCACAAGAGCTATGGATTTGTGTTCTACCTCATCATAAGCTTTAATCGTTATTTTGCGATGAGGGTCAATGGATTCTTCTGCATAACCTAATTGTTTATGCAAGGAAGTAGAACAAATATTGAGACTAGCTTTGTTGTCTATTAGCACCCTTCAAACACGCTTTTGATATATCATCACTTCAATGTATAATGGTTGATTATGAGGATGACTCAAAGAGTTATCGTCTTCTTCTGAAAAAGATATGTAGTGAGATGAAGTCAAATGATCCACCATGGACTGAAACCTGTCAAGATCAAGATCTTGAGGTACACTTGCCTCATTGAGGGCTTTGTCAAGAATCTGCCTATGAGCAGGCGAGATTTTCAGCAGTTCAAAGATCGATATTTGCACATTTGTTCGTTGCAATTGTTTGAGTATGCTATAACTGACAGTTGTGGAGGGTGTCGTAGTTTCTGTGTTTCTACCATATGGACTAGTAGTAGCATTTTCTTCATTTTTTTTTACTTTGAAAGTGGAAGGTGTAGGGCCTTTGAGAACCAACTTAGCTTGCGAGTATGTGATTGCATTGATACACAGTTGAAATGGTTCTTGAGTAAATGCCACACCTTTTAGGACAAATGGAGTCTTAGGTTTGGCACTATCTTGTTTTCCTTTAATTGTGATGATGTCACAATATTCGAATGCCAGAGGTTCAACCATGTGGACAACATCTTCATCAGTGTATGTGTAATTAACCTTGTTGTCACCTTTCTATTTAGAGCTTTCTCCTTTATCATAAGGTGGAAAAGGTTCTTTAAAAGCTTTGTGATCAGAATTCTTCTTGTGCCCATCCACAACTAGGTCACCATCGTCAATGAGATCTTGAATCTTATGACGTAGGTTAATACAGTTACTAGTTTTATGTCCTCTGTTCTGATGGTAGTCACAATAGGCATCCTCTTTCCACCATGTAGGCTGAAGTTGTGGATCATAAGGACGTGGAAACTCCAAAGAAGTAATAATTTTGTGTTTGAGTAATGTGTTATAAACCACGTCAAGTGGTTCACCTAGAGTTGTGAATTCTTGAGGGGCTCGAGAGACCCAAGAGTTGTTTTTCGCTTTGTATCCAACTATCTTATTACTCGTAGTCGCTTGTTCAGAAGCTTTAGAGGCTTTCAAGTTATCCATGAAGTTAAGTGCAATTTTAGATGGTTTGGGAGTGATATTGTCCACCACCCTATCATGTACTACCTCTCAATTTTTATGGACAAATTTAGACTTGTCCTTGTTTAGCATCCTTTTGGAGAGTGAGTTCTCCCTTTTTAATCATGAATTCCTCAATGCATATGGCTTGTGTGATCATGTTTTCAAAGGTTTGTGGGCCCTGAAGTTTTATCTTATACTAGAAATCCAGCAAGAGATTATCCATGAAGATGTTTTCAGTCTTAGGGATTTTGTGTGACTATTTAGTATATAGTTGCCGCCATCTTTGAAGGAATGATAGAAAAGATTCTCCATATCTTTGTTTGAGGTTGCACAAGTCTCTTATGTTAATGGGATGTTGTATGTTATGTGAGTATTGTTGAATGAACATGTTTACAATCTCATCAAAAGTTTTGATTCTCGTAGGCAATCTCGAAAACCATTCCATGGCTTGACCACCTAGAC
Organism: Cupressus sempervirens; assembly: GCA_028749045.1. NCBI lineage: Eukaryota > Viridiplantae > Streptophyta > Pinopsida > Cupressales > Cupressaceae > Cupressus > Cupressus sempervirens. The sequence goes on from CM053791.1 coordinate 535,913,227, forward strand.
TCTATGGGAACAAACACATAAGGTATGTTTGGTCGTGCATGAACTCCATTGATAGAGTGCCAAACTCTCTCAAGTGATCTTGAGGATTAGATGTCCCTAAGTATTTTTCATGTTTAGGTAGCTCAAATCCTCTAGGAAAAGGAGACATATGTAAATCCTTGTCAAAAGGAAAAGGACAAATACTATTGAGCGTGGATTGTTTAGCCGGTTTGTTTTTATCTTGCAACACTTGAGCTAATTGTTCTTGCATGATTAGGAGTTGTTTTTGCAATATTGAGGTCTCAGTTTCTTCCTCTTGAGTGATAATCATTTCAACATTGTAATGTCGAGGGAGTTTTGCTCCTTCTTGAGTGATTTTGAGAAAGTATTTCTCTTTCTCTTCTTGGAGCAAGATATCCATCATTTTTTGGAAATTTTTGTCTTTACGACATCATTCTATCACTTCTGGGGGTATCTCTTCATTATCCCCATCATCATTTGTATATGTGTAAGGATGAAAAGTACTTTCATTTTGTTGAGAATCTTCTTGGTTCATTCTCGAACTATTTTTGCATGTTTCTCTATCTTGATCCAGCATTGTAGGGATGAGGATATGTTCAATATGTGTAGGTTGCATAAACGTTTCAAACAATTGTTCATATGGTATGTCTATAGGTATCTCATTAGCATTTAGATCTTCTTGGAATAGAGGATTCCTAATCTATTGCAAGTTTATGTTAAATGTTTTTTGAGCAATAGGTGAATTGTTAGGAGAACTAGATTGTGAGGATCTTTCCCTGCACTCATTCTGAATGTGACTTCTATCACGGGTCTGACCTCTACCTCTACCTTATCTCAGTCTATGAGGAGGAAACACGTCCACTTCTAGTCACAATATTTATAGACAAGGACTAATGACAAAGTTTGATCAATGATCACACTAGGATGTCGTCTCAAAGTAAGTGAAGTATAGTAATCATGTTGTGAGCCTACGTACAAGTAGTCAAAGAAACAACTAGAACAACCAATAGTTTTTGACTATCGTGACCCAAGGTACAAAAAATGCTAGAAAGAAAGATAGGATGATGAGTGACAAGACTAATTCGTGTGTAGATCATAAATGACAAGCTAAGAAAGAAGTCTAAGTTTCGAGAGCGTTGCAACTCAGAGAAATGGCATAATGCATCTAGCAAAAGATCAAACTTAGGTTGAATTCAAACAAGGAACTCAGAATAGCTCATTGTTTCAGGAAAAATCCAACAGTTTCATACAAGAAAAGGACATAGAGGTGAGAAAACGTAGAAAGCCAAGCGAGGAGACACCTCTAAGAGAGCAATTTGATAGCTTGAAGGCAAAAGTTCGTGCAAGGATTCATGTAGAGCCACGCGAGAAAGTGTAGAACAAGGCACAAGGATTTAGAACAACATTTTTCATGGAGTTTTCTTGCACGAGGATTTTGGTAGAGTCGTGTGAGGAAGTGCATAACTGATACACATGGCAATTTTTTGACAAATTTGACCATAGAGGTCACTTTTTCATGCGAGGATTCTCCACGAACCACGCGAGGAAGTGCTAGTAATGGTACAAGAAAGTGCTAGAAAGGCATTTTCTCATGTGAGATTTTGTAGAAAAGGAGGCAAAATTTTGACCAAAATGGCAGTTTTGGACTTCTTGAAGAGATTTTGATGATTCAGACAATTTTCTAGATAGATTTATGATAGTGTTTGACAGTTTTGAACTAGATTTGAACATTGTTTTCAAGCTTTTAGATAGTATGCAACGTTGTAAGCAGATAGGGAATGTTCATACAATGGACACATAGAGTAGTCGAAAATAGTCCAACTAAGGACAAAGCAACTTGGAAGGATGAGGGGAGTCTTGACCTTTTAGTCTGAATGTTTTGGACAAGTTTAAGACTTGATAACAAACACTCTCTATCCCTATAACCGAAAATGGCTTAGTGACCAAAACCCTTTCCCATGCTAAGTATCTTACAAAACTGACATGTTGAGGGATGAGTGAACCTCAAGTTCAAAGAAACCCCATTCATGTTTGTATAATTGTGGAGTACAAATGGTGAGTGTAATTTCTTCAGGCGATCCGGGTAATCCACTTAGATCGATTCGTGTACAAGGATTATGACACTTTCAGAGGTGAATCGAGTAGCAACTATTGAGAAAGTGTTTAATAGGCTTCCATTCACATTAATCCTCAGTGGCTTTGTGAACAAAGTTGAGGCAAGCATCCCACACCAGCATTTGTATGTGCACACACTTGAGTAGCAAGACTGGTAGTGGCGCCACTTAGTGCAACATATAGAACCTCTTCTTGATATGATATATCAGAATGAAGAAGAGGAAATTAACATGGATTTGGAGTCTTTTTCTCAACAAAGCTTCTTTATTATAGTGAGGTGAAATCATCGGCGAAAGGTGTTTGCTCACTTGGGTTGTTCCCAGAGGTTGGATCGCTCCGACAGGCCCTCTAAAGGATGACTCAGACTGGAGGTTAGATTCAAGGGTCAAAGTTTCTAATTTTCCCGAAAGGGAAAAGAGCATACTACTCGCATCTCTTCACTCAAAGCACATAGAACATGTTCATCACCGAGCTAGCTTATCAATCCCAACTTGTCCGTTAAGACTTGTTTAGGAGAACAACTACCTTTCTTGCCTCCCTCGGGTACTGTCTTTCAGAGGCTTCTAGGTTTTTGATTTACTGTTGGGCATCACTTCCAAGTAGTAGAGATGATACTCCCCTATTCCCCTATCTTTCACCCTACAAATTTCACAAGCCCTATTTAGACTATGTTTTGAAAGCATTAAAAAGACACAATGTTTTCTTGAATTTTCTTTGGCATGCGTCCTGCAATCAAATCGTTAGCATTTTCCACATCAATGTCTTCATCAAGCATCCTACAATCAAAGTGTTAGAATCATCATTTCAAGTTCATCATAAAAATGTCGTGTAAACCACTGTTACGTTGCATCACAAGTTAGGAATCATAAAATAAATGCTACAAAATAGAGATTAGATCACAAAAATCACGAAGTTAGAACAAGAAATACAAATTTTAGAAAATTGGTTCCAGAACTCGTGTGAGGATTCTCTGCATCTCGCACAAAGATTCTCTTTGTGCCACACAAGGAAGTGCTAATCCTATGTGAACATATAAGATCTTGTGTGAGAAAGTACACAGAAGCGCACGAGAAAGTGCATTGAAGGGTGCAAGGACCTAATTCTTTGCGTGGGTCACCCTATTTCTTCACGCAGGCCAGTGAGTTTCTTCACACGAGAATCCACTACTGTGCACGACATCAAGCTAGAAAAACATGAAAATTTTGATGAGAGAGGCTAGAAACATTGATGTTTCTTGAGCACCACAATGGGCGCCAGAAATGTGAGCGTGAAATACGGCCTCTCAATCCACACACACTTTAATATGATCTTTGTTTGTGCGCTATCACACTGAAGTGAACATGAGGTTGTTCATTCGATGTGCATAAACAAGGTGATATATTGCCTTCTAACTAGATGAGACAACTTGATGCTCTCAAACTCAAGAGTCCAATAACCATAGATTGTGCTTAGAACGAAGGATTTGAATGGAGGATGAATCACAATGCATTTACTCTAGATGAATATGCATGTTCATTCCAAATGAAGGTAAGCAAATAAGTGAGCATGTATGCAAGTATTCTAGAATTGAAAGCATGTAAATGCAAACTTAGTATGAAATCTAATGATACTCCAACAACATTTCACTACTTCTCTCCCCTTCTTCCCAAATGAGTCTTACATTTATAGATTTTGGCAAGGCACTGGGGTAGAGTTTGATTCAACCATGGTGAGGTTGGGGTTTGTAATAACCCTCCTCAAATCTGCCCTCAAAAGTGCTGATGAAAGCTCAAGGAATTTCATCAAACAATTCACATGCAAGGGACGTATGACTGATATAGTATTTCAGCTAGCTCCAAATGACCTTTTTACAATTTGCATCAATGAAAATCTTGTGCTAGAAGACTAAAATGGACTACAAAAATGACCTAACATGAGTGTGCTACTAATTTTGACAATATTCAGTGCATATATATGATCTAAGCATGAGAAATGAACACCTACAACCAACTGGTGTTTTTAGAAACAGTTGGTATGCAAACTAACTAGTCGATAAATAATCATATTAAATTGCTTAAATGACACCAGCAACTATTATCTTCTTAATTGCAATGAAAATTACAATGCTCATGAAATATGGCCAAGACTTTGGAATTTACATGGATTAAAAAATGATAATGCTGGTATAATGCACACTTATAGCTGAAAGCTTATAACACCCTAAAAACAATACTAACAAAAGAACCTGGTTGTAGATGGCTGAAACAATTTCCTTCTATGCTGCCCCTTCTGCTTTGCTCTTTTTGAACTACTTTTTTGGCCTGCTTTTTTGTACCCATTTTTTTAGCCTGCTTTTTCAGTTATGCTTTTTGAACTGCTTTTACGAATTCCTTTTTTCGCCTGCTTTTTCGGTTTCACTTTTTTCGGGCTGCTTTTTCGTATCTGCTTTTTTCAGACTGCTACCATGTTGAATCTCAAGACCATATCTTTCAATGGCGTCAAGATTTCCAGCTTGAAGGGATTTAGTCCTTCAAACTATTGAGATATAATCTCCAGAAAATTCTCCAATTTCTTTGATATTTCCAAGCATGAATAAATGAGAGCTATCCTCTTCCTTTTAATCCCTTCCTCACTTGCTCCACGCTTCCATCTTGCCAATGTGGGATAATACATGACTTTTAATATTACTTCTTTTTTTCTTTTTACAAAGTCCATGTATTTACTCAAAAGGGGGACTCTTGATTTTTATAAAGTGACTTTATGAAACATTATAATATTTAATTTAAATAGTCACTTTACCGTTGTAACTTCAAACATTAAAATAATATACCAAATAAACTCGAAATCCCACATATAATAGCTCATTAGAAAGAGCCTAACAAAACACATCTCATCCTGTCACTAAAAATTGAAGGCACTGCATCCCCCTATTGGCTTACTAAAAATAGTAAGTCTTCCTGTCAACCCAAAAAATGAACTCCGTTTGGCCTGTAATTAAATTTGACTAGAGGCCAAATAAGCTCAGGATCCCTTTTGAAGTCCTGGTTAGCCCTCAGGACCATACAAGAATGGGCTAACGACAACATACCTCCAAACTGGCTAAGTGGGGGACATTACAGTTTGCCCCTCTTGAAATTGCTTGTCCCCAAGCAATCTCAATTCAAGATGCTGAATAATCTCCTCTAGCTCCCATGTCGTATCCTCAACTGGTAGGTTCCTCCACTTTACTAGGTACTCCCTGATAGTCCGCCTGCGAAGCACCCTCTCCCTGGAGTCAAGTATAGCCTCAAGAATCAAGATAAGTTTTTCCTCATCATCGAGAGGTGGCAATACTACTGAAGGCACTAGATTATGCCCCGATGCCTTCTTAAGGCGTGACACATGGAACACGTTATGTACTTTACTATCTGCAGGCAACTCCAACTCATAAGCTACCTCACCCACTCTCCTGATTACTTTGAATGGTCCATAGTAGCGTGGTTTCAATTTTCTGCTCCACTCCTCTTGAGAGAGGACTGTCTATATGACTATAACATGAGGTACACCATGTCTCCTACCTCGAAAGATCTCTCAACCCTGTGCTAATTAGCATATTGCTTCTACTGATTTTGTGCCCTTTGCAAATTTTCCTTCAAGGATCGCATAATGTCCTGACACTCCTGCAATATATCCTTGGCCTTAGGCACCCTACTATCCCCACATAACAAATCCAAAAAATTAGGAGCATCATACCCGTACAGTGCCATGAAAGGGGACATTTGAATAGACATATGGAAAGAGGTATTATATCAGTACTCCCCTAGATGCATCCACTTCACCCAAGCCTTTTGCTCTCCTGCAATGTAGTTTCAAAGGTACCCCTCAACCCATTTATTCACTATCTCTGTCTGCCCATCAGTTTGGGGGTGGTAACTGGTACTCGAAGTTAGCTCTGTTCCACACAACCTGAACAACTCCTGCCAAAAGTGGCTCATAAACCTACTATCCCTGTCACTGACTATGTTCCGTGGCATCCCATGTAATCTAAATACCTCTCGAAAGAATAGCTCTGCTGTCTGTACTGCTGAATATGTGGACGAAATCGCAAAAAAATGTGCAAATTTTGTCAATCTTTCTACCACAACAAAAATACAATCCCGACCCTATACCTTGGGGAGGCCTGTAATAAAATCCATGGAAATGCTATCCCACTTCTTCTCTGGTATGGGTAAGGGCTATAGTAAACCACCTGGAAAGGAATGTTCCTGTTTGTTCTGCTGACATACTGGGCACTCCCTGACAAACTGAAGCACCTCTGTTTTGAGTCCTTTCCAAGTGAAGCGCTCTCTCACCTGCCGATATGTCTTAAAGAATCTAGGATGTCCTGCCAATGGTGAATCATGAAATGCCCTCAAAATCTTCTGCTTCATAGCAGACTCGAGTACTAAATAAATCCTTTCCTTGTAGATGATCAAATCATTTACAACAGTGTATCGACTATCCTGAATAGTTCTTTCAATAACACTAGATGCCCAACTATCCTTGGCATACTCTACCAAGATCAACTCTCTCCAATCGTCCATGACTATTCCAACAACAAGCAAATGAGGCCTTCTAGATAAAGCATCTGCGACGATATTTTTCTTCCCTTTGATATAAATTATGTCAAAATCATAAGCCTGTAACTTACTCACCCATTTCTATTGCCTTTCATTGAGGTCCTTCTGTCCAAGGAAATGTTTCAAGCTATTATGATATGTTTTTACTGTGAATCGGGTCCCTGCTAAGTATTGCCTGAACTTAGCTAGCGCGTGCATGATTGCTAGCATTTCTTTATCATAGATGCTGTAAGTTCTCTCAACACCTCATAATTTCTTGGTCTCATATGCGATGGGATGTTTGTCCTGCATGAGGATAGCTCCTACGCCCTCTCCTGAGGCATCACACTGCAGCTCAAAAGGCCTGGTGAAATTTGGAATGGCTAAAATAGGGCATGTACTCATCAGCTCCTTGAACCTGTCAAAACAATCTCGAGCCTTCTGTGACCACTTGAAACTGTCTCTCCATGTCAAATCTTAAGTGGTGCTGCTATCTGTGAAAATCCCTTCACAAATCTGTGGTAGAACCTGCAAAGCCCAAGAAATCCCTTAAGTTGCGAAATGTTCCTCGATGGTGGCCAATCCAGAATGGCCCTAATATTGTCTGGGTCAACTCGAACACTTCCTGCACTAATAATATGCCCTAGATAGAGCAACTCTGTCATCCCAAACTCGCATTTACTCATCTTGGCATATAATGACTCCCTCTCTAGAATGTTGAGCACTGCATCAATATGCTTCAAATGTTCCTCCCAAGTACGACTGCATATCAGTATATCATAAAAAAAAATCAACACAAACTTCCTCAACTGATCTCTGAATACTCTATTCATACAAGACTGGAAAGTGGCGTGGGCATTAGTCAACCCAAAGGGCATGACTAAAAACTCAAAATGTCCATAGTGGCATCTAAAAGCTGTCTTCTCCACATCCACCTCTCTAACCCATATTTGGTGGTAGCCGGATCTCAAATCAATCTTAGAGAAGTAGCAGGCACCGTGCAATTCATCAATAAGCTCATCAATGCGCGAAATAGGGTATCGGTTCTTGATTGTCTTCTTGTTTAGTTCCCTATAATCAATGCACATCCTCATTGTACCATCCTTCTTCTTCATCAATACTACTGAAGAAGCGAAAGGACTCTTGCTTGGTCGTATGTGCCCCATGTCAATCAACTCCTTGATTGCCTTTTCTGTTTCATCTTTATATCTCTTTGGATGGCGGTAGGGTGTGATGATGACTGGCTTAGCCCCTTCCTCTAACTCAATAACATGCTCAATTCCCCTATCCGGGGGTCTCTGTGGAGGTATCTCACCAAACACCTTAGTATGTTTGGTTATTATTTTTTGTACATCAAGGGGATACTCCTGTTTATGTTGCTCTGTCACCTTAGGCATTACTCTGAACTCTGCTGTCCACTGCACCTGGTTGTGTCTGAAGAAACTCTGCATCCGCTTGAGTGACAACATTTGTAGTCTCCCATCTGAGAAACCTCTAAGTACTATCTTCTTACCATTTTCCTCAAACCTCATTTCCATTTTCTAGAGGTTAAATGTAAACTCTTCCAGAGATTTCATCCAATTCATCCCAAGCACCATATCTTGATCACCAATGTTGACAACAAAGAAATCTCCCACCATGTCATAATCTCCGAAACGAAGCTGCAAGTTGGATATTTTTTTGGTACAGTCAATTTTGAAGCCGTCGGCAACCATCACCTTAAATCCCCTATGCTCTTCTGTATGTAGCCCTCTATGTCTCACAAACTTTTCATCAATGAAGTTATGTGTTGCCCCTGTATCAATGAGTGCCACAAATCTTTGTCCATCCAAAGTTTCCCTAACTCTGAAAGTGATGGCCTCCTGTATACTGAACAATTGAGCTATCGTGCTATCACTGTGTGCTTCCTCATGTGAAGAATTATCATCTCCATCTGATTCTGATGATTGCTTTGAATCTCCATCCACTGACTCTTCGACTGAAAAGTACTCCATCTGCTTGGCTTTTTCTTCCAATGGACACTTATGTGAAAAATCCCAAGGCTCCCTGCAATGAAACCAAATCTTCTTCTTCCTAAGATCATTAAGTGTCTCATTGTCCAACCTCTTACTTTCCTCCTTAGGTGGTTGACCCTCTCTACGAAAAGGTTTACTGTCCTTATCTTTCCTCGAAGGGAAACTCTTTGCCTGGAATTTATTTTTAGAAGATGAAGAGGAATCCATGTCATGAGCTTTCTTAATGGCTTCCTAAAAAGTGGGAGGGTTGAGAGCTTTAATCCACCCTCTTGTAACGCCCCGCCAAGGGATCCAAAAGAATTAACCTAGAGTTTCACTAAGTTTGCTAAACATTTTTTTTTTTAAAAGTAAGAATGTATAACATACACATCAAACACATAGTAGCGGAAGCAATAACATGTAATCATCAACAAACATACATCACAAGTTACATTCCTTAAGGATCCCAAGACGTTGAGTCACATTTAATTTTAATTAAATTCTAAGTCTAACAACTACCACATCCACATGAAAGAATACTAAGAAAGTCCAATGTCCATAATATACATTTGTTCCGAATGCCTCTTGGCAATTTAATTCGGAATGCTCAATCATCCACTATACATGTCACAGGGTATGAAAGGCTTTAAAGAATATACATATGTAAAGATAAAGATACATCATCCTCAAATCCATGATGCAAAGTACAGTAAAATAAATGAAACTAATAACATACCTGATACATCCATACATCCATAATGATAAAACATCTATCATAAAATCTAACCATCCATCATAATAATCCAAGAACATAGTGAAGGTAAATGCCAACCAAGAAAGCTCCAGCCACGGTGACCACGAACGGATCTCAATGGTAAGAGTAAAATGCACTACCACCCGACCGCGTGGAACCTAAATGGTCCACTCCCACCGCGCTGAGGAGATAGTCTCAAGTCCCAAACAAGGTATTAAACACAAAACACAAGTACTCTCTAAGTCTGGGAAATCCTAAAAGTATACTAACTCAAAGGTTCCAACATAGAAAGACATCTAGACCCAAAGGCACCACAAAGACACGTAGGAAACCTGCTATGCAAGTGGGAAAGTGTCATCACAAAAGTCACGTAGAAGTTACCCGAGCAATCCCTTAGGAATCCCGGGTCCCTTGTGATTCCTGCGGCCACTAGTATCCTCTCGTACTGATGAGGCATACTGCGGAATGCAAGGTCATAACCAAGCGTTCTCTCTACCCCATCCTAGCCTGTACTAGCACTCATGGCATGGGAGAGAACATACAATTATCTTATTAGGTTCATTTAAGTCAGTATTTAGGTGAGATGTTTTCACTTGTTAAAACAACTTACAATGGGTTACTCCAGGCAGCCTCTTAGGGCCCCGATCCCCATTGCAAGCCACTTCCCGACACTACACATAGATAACCTACCCTAGGCTGATGAAATCACAAATCAAAGAATCATAATAAAATCACCTCAGTCCTATACAAGCAACTGAAAAATATCATAAAAGATAAGCCACAAAAATTACATCAGTTCCTCATGAGCAACAGGTAAGCATCAAATAATAATCATATGATCACAACAGTTCTCTATCAGCAACTGAAGGCATCAATGATAAATCACAATACTGATCAAAGATTCCAAAATGGTCAAGTCAACACATGACATCATCAAGAACATAACAAACACTTCAATCCTCTCAAGCGACCGAAAAGCAATCCAAGTATAACTGATCGAGACTAAAAAATGGTTAAGTCAGGTATCTTATATACATACACTTCAGCTTCACACCAGGAAACTAGAAGCAATAACAAACAAGAAATACAATCATGTCATAGAGCACTCCATCACACTACCATGGTTGGGTTAAGAAAGATCGAGACCAAATCATCATAACATCACATTCACAACCCCGAGCCTCTGGTAACAACCTAAACTGGTCAATACTAGAACAAACCCCAAAACCTCAAAACATAGACAACAAAATAATCTTATAGAAAACAAGTCATCACATAGTTGGATCTGAACGATAATATACTGTTGAGTTAAGGTAAGATTTAAGTTCAGTTTAACATCTATTTCAAGTAACTAAGTTTTCGCAACTACCCCCTTACAATTAACCCATTTCTATAATAACCTCCATTAAATCAATAATCTAAATCTACAATTTAATCAAATAATATCTATTAATAATAACTTTAATTCAACTGATTCTAATTAAGTTAATAATTAAATTTTAAATGATATCAATAATATTTAATTAATTATTAATATATATTAATAAAATTTATTAACAATATGAATAATTAATTATTTTAATTCATTATAAACTAACTTTAATAGCATTACTAATTTATTTCTAGAAATTAAATACAATTTATTAATAATACTATTTTTAATAAATTGTATTAATTATAATCTATTTTTAATAAATAAATAAAAAAATTAAAAAATCATATTACAGCAAAAAAAACTAACCCCTAAAAGTCTTTTAAAAAAAAAAAGTATTATATAACAAAAAAAATGTTTTAGGCCCGCCGGCCAATGTTTTAGGCCCGTTGGCCGGCAGACTTCAGTCTGCCGCAGCAAGGTACTGCTGCGTCAGCAGTACCTGCTGCCACAACAGTACTGCTGTCGCAGCAGTACCTGCTGCCACAGCAGTACTGCTGTCGCAGCAGTACTGCTGTCGCAGCAGTACTTGCTGCGACGCGACATCAAAGGAAGGGGCGGTGGGGGGGTGATGGCCCCGCCTCCCTAAACAATTAATTAATTAATTTTTTTTTTTTTTTTTAAAATTTAGACTTTACAATATATATATATATATATTTGCTTAAACGATTTTGTTTTTATATATAAAAATTTTTGCTTAAAGATTAATATTAAATAAATTAAATAAAATTATATATAATAATAATAATAATAATAATAATAATAATAATAATAATAATAATAATAATAATAATTTTTTAAACATTAACAATTGCAATCTAATAGAGAAAATAATTCCAACCCTACGAATTTTCTTTTTAATCTCAAAACTCTCCCCAATTCAATTCTCTCTTTTCTCTATTTTAATACAATCCTAAATCCTGATTTAATTTTGTTGAAGGATGTTCTTGAACAATTTTTCAATCTAGATTTACAAATGAAATCGAATAGCAAAAGATCCAGAATGAAGAAATGATACATTCAAGAAGACAAGATTCTTACAATCACGAAGTAGACAGAACATATTAAATTTCTTAAATCATTTAGGGGTCAAAATACCAGACCCTACCTGAACCTGATGCTAATACGCAATCCCCAAAATCTGTAAGAGAACTCGCTCCTCTTCAATAACTTTCTTCTGAAAATCTTTCCTAGAATTCTCCTTTTGAAATTTGCTTCCAAAAACTCTCTCCAAAATTCCTGTCTCCAAAATTCACGGTCCAAATTCGTGTCCCCCAAAAATGAACCCCCAAAGTTGTGATAAGGAGTCTTCTCCTCAAATCGGGGCACTAATTGTGCGTTCACCCGAGAAGACTCTTTGCTCAACTGAGTTAACTCCAAAATTATCTTTTATTAATCTTTGCTTTATCTTTTTAATGCATATTAAATGAATCATTAAATAACTTTATTTAATATTCCACTTGACTTCTATTTTTAATCTTTATTACTTTTAATCCCATGCGCACTTTATGAGATTAAAATAATATTATAATTTCCTCTTATTTTATCTTTTTAATTAATTTCTTTATTTTCAACACATGCTCGCATCATGCAATCTTACAACTTTTAATAATTAATATATTTTCACTTTTTACTTTATTTTAGAACTTAATTGATAAAATATTTAATTAACTTAAATAACAATAATATTTAGCATTTATTTAAAAATGAACTCTAAATATATTATTATTAAATTAAATAAATATTATAATGTTCTAAATTATCCTTAAACTTTTATCTCCAAATTTAATTCTTTTTATTTAGTTAATTTTTCAATTAATTAAATATAATCAAATATTAAAATATCATAATAATCTTCTATTAAATTAAATCATTAATTAATCGTTTTAATTAATTTCTTTTATATTTAAACTCATGCTTAGATCATGCGATCTAGAAACCTTTAATAATTTAATATCTTTCCCACTTTTAATTTATTTAAGAAACTTTAATTGATAAAATATTTATTAATTCAATTAATAATAATATTTAGCATTTATTTAAAAATGAACTCTAAATATATATTATTATTAAATTAAATAAATATTATCACATTCTAAAATTATACTTAAAATTTTTATTTCCAAATTTAATTCTTTTTATTTAATTAATTTCTCAATTAATTAAATATAATTAAATATTAAAATATCATAATAATTTTATATTAAATTAAATCATTAATTAATCCTTTTAATTAAACTTAATTAATAGAAAATACATCAAGGACTCATAAAGAAACATACGAAAACCCATCATAGAAAAATACATACTAAATCAAACAAAAAGGGTTATAATCACGAAATAACATCATTTGATGCATTCAGAGGGTACTTAACTCAGATACTTGCCCTAATTATCAATTAGGACAATTGGCTAAAGGGTTTAGGAATTGGACTTAAGAGTTTATCTCCCCTCTCTTACCATTGAGATAATGCGATAGGGTACGCTCATCCTAGCAATTCAGGGAAGTCGATACCCGGTACCTGCAACCTGCATAAAATCCACGCATGTACAGACACAATATTTTAAGCTAAACAGACAATGGCAGGAAGTGGTGCATCGTGTAGATCCCGACTAGCAGGTGACTACGACTCCCTTCCTTAACCACATCAGAAACACCATACATAAAGAAAACAAACACGCACACCATACACATGCAGTATGGGGTAAGTATCCATAAGAAAGCACATGTGAGAATAAACCATCTAACTAATCATCATCGATTATTGAAAACATTGAATAATCATCATGCATGCATGAAATATAGAGTACCAAGTCATCTCATCATATAATAAATTGAGTGTAAAACAACATCTGATAATCTGAAAGTAATGCTACTAAACATCAAGTATAAAACTGGCCTAAAAGAGTTTGGCAATTAAAACAAAATGTGAACTAGGGGTAGGCACTACACCTCTCAACGGATCAGCTAACCCATCCATAAATAGAACCAGTATCCTCTGTTCAGATACATCTGTCACTAACACTGCAAGTTTCTAAAATTTTGAAATGTATGTTTCCAATGATCCCCATTGTTTAAGTTGAGCTAACTCCTTGAAATGTAGTTCTGGATGCTTCCTATCAAAATGTTCAATCAGTCTCTTCGTAAACTCCACATATGAGGTAATGTGTGCATGACCCATAGTGACCATACCATGATGCCACCACTCGTGTGCTAACCCATCCAGATGAATTGCTGCATTATTAATAGCTTCTTCCTCAGGCATAGGGTTCAATTGAAAGTATGTATCAAGCTTTTGAACCCAAGCTCTTGCTGTAGACTTCCCCGGGCCATCATAATATGGTAACTGGAGTTTCCCTACTTTCTTCCATAGCTCATATCTCTAGTTCTTGTCATGCCCACATGGCATATGTTTCATTCGCACATCCATTTACTCCCTAAAGGTAATTGCAGCAGTAAAATCTGGACCTCCGGCTTCCCAATCTCTTCTCAACTGGTCCTGTATATCAGTGATCTAGGGCTCTGGTACGGGTTGCTCTGGGGCTCTAGGAGGAAATGTGGGAATCATGGGCCTTGAACTCACGGTCCTAGCTTGCTGGGGTACATGATCAAAATTGTTCCCAACTTGTTCACCTCCATTATGTGTCCCATCCTGATTGTTCCCATTCTGATTGTTACCATTTTGATTATTACCATTTTGATTATTTCCTCCACCCATGTTAGCATTCAATCCCATTTGACGAGCCATCATCTAGATCATAAGCTCCATTCTCTGATTTTGTTCCTGTGCCCTCTGTTCTGCTAATCGCTATCCCTGTGCCAAGGTCTCTAATAACTGTAAGAATCTTTCCTCTCTAGGATCTCGAGCATTCCTGTCTCCCATATTGCCGCCTTGATCAAAGAATATCTCATCTGTGTCTGCATGACTGGATTCTATGTCCACCTGCACGGATGAACTAGATTGTTTGCTCTGCAGGTTTGAAATCCTATTTTGTCTTGCTCTAGTATTGCGGAAATTATAAGGCCTCTGTCACATGCTCAAACATAAATGCTCTGATTTTAGTGTTTTGACATTTCATCAAACACTTTCCCCTCTATCTGGTTGTTCCAAATTCCCTATAAGACGTCCACAGGATGGTAGGACTTATAGCTCTGATACCATTGTAATAACCCTCCTCAAATCTGCCCTCAAAAATGTTGATGAAAGCTCAAGGAATTTCATCAAACAATTCACATGCAAGGGACGTATGACTGATATAGTATCTCAGCTAGCTCCAAATGACCTTTTTACAATTTGCATCAATGAAAATGTTGTGCTAGAAGACTACAATGGACTACACAAATGACCTAACATGAGTGTGCTACTAATTTTGACAATATTCAATGCATATATATGATCTAAGCATGAGAAATGAACACCTACAGCCAACTGGCATTTTTACAAATAGTTGGTATGCAAACTAACTAGCCGATAAATAATGATATTAAATTGCTTAAATGACACCAACAACTATTATCTTTTTAATTGCAATGAAAATTACAATGCTCATGAAATATGGCCAAGACTTTGGCATTTACATGGATTACAAAATGATAATGCTGGTATAATGCACACTTACAGCTGAAAGCTTATAACACCCTAAAAACAATACTAACAAAAGAACCTGGTTGTAGATGGCTGAAATAATTTCCTTCTATGCTGCCCCTTCTGCTTTGCTTTTTTTGAACTACTTTTTCGGCCTACTTTTTCGTACCTATTTTTTCAGCCTGCTTTTTCAGTTTCACTTTTTGAACTACTTTTACAGATTTCTTTTTCGATTCCGCTTTTTTTCGGGCTGCTTTTTCGTATTTTCTTTTTTCAGACTGCTACCATGTTGAATCTCAAGACCATATCTTTCAATGGCATCAAGATTTCCAGCTTGAAGGGATTTCATCCTTCAAACTATTGAGATATAATCTCCAGAAAATTCTCCAATTTCTTTGATATTTCCAAGCATGAATAAATGAGAGCTATCCTCTTCCTTTTAATCCCTTCCTCACTTGCTCCACGCTTCCGTCTTGCCAATGTGAGATAATACATGACTTTTAATATTACTTCTTTTTTTCTTTTTACAAAGTCCATGTATGTACTCAAAAGGGGGACTCTTGATTTTTATAAAGTGACTTTATGAAACATTATAATATTTAATTTAAATAGTCACTTTACCGTTGTAACTTCAAACATTAAAATAATATACCAAATAAACTCGAAATCCCACATATAATAGCTCATTAGAAAGAGCCCAACAAAACGCATCTCATCCTGTCACTGAAAATTGAAGGCACTGCATCCCCCTATTGGCTTACTAAAAATAGTAAGTCTTCCTGACAACCCAACAAACAAACTCCGTTTGGCTTGTAATTAAATTTGACTAGGCCAAATAACCTCAGGATCCCTTTTGAAGTCCTGGTTAGCCCTTGGGACCATACAAGAATGGGCTAATGACAACATACCTCCAAACTGGCTAAGTGGGGGACATTACATGGTTTGATTATTTTATTCATGGTGGAGATCCCACTAGAATGAATAATTTAAAGTGGAGATCCCACTCAGAATAAACAATCTAAAGTGGAGATCCCACTCAGAATAAACTATCTGAAGTGGGTATCCCACTTAGAATAAAAAATTTGAAGTGAAGATCCCACTCAGAATTGTTTAAGAATATCCTTAGACCCCATAAAGAATAAATATTCATTTATGGATAGGGGTTCCCTTACCAATATTAAATTGATTTCCATAATAATGACTCATTAATGCTTATTCTGAAATTAATATTCATGTGTCACAATTGAATGGGTTCAAATTGATTTGACTTGTTTGATTTATTTGAACCTATTCCATCCTAAGATGTAATCTCGCATTTAAGGATGTGACCAATTTTTCATTATTACACTTCCCAACAAGTAAAACACTTTTAATGCTAGTATTGTCATTGATTAACTAGTATTAACAAGCTAGAAAAGCATAGACAGTTTGATATAGTGATGCAACTTATTAAATGTAATAATCATATAACAGTAATGATAAAGGAAGCTTAAGAAGTCCATATGAATGATCAGAAATAAAATGTCTCCACTAGTTTCAGTAATTTGACTATTGTTAGATCATTAAAAAAACACTGACCACATAGCCATTTTGAAATGCTTATATGGATTGTAACATGAAACATTAGTAAAGGAAAAAAATTATCAGTTTAAAGGCATTATATACCATGGGAATGATTTTAGGCCCTCCAAAATTGTTCTCTAGATATTCCAGCAGATCCAAACTCTCTTCTATGACTTTGCCATTGTGTTCAAGAGAAGGAACCTGAAAAAATAGGCATATATATACATCTTATAATTTTCTTTTTTTCTTTTTTGCATGTAGCATTCCTACACAAACTGACAACCAATATTTATGGATTGCTCCAAATATGTTTAAACCTCTTATTTAAAGAATTTCACATAAGTTGAATACCTTGTTAAGAGGGTAAACCTTTTCCTTGTACCATGTGGGTTTGTCTTTCAAATCTATTGGAACTATCTCAATATCACTTAGACCCTGCATTGTATTTTACTTATTGTTAATGACAAGGAAATCTTCATAGGGACTAAAAATCTCTACCTTATATAAAACCATGTGTAGAGAAACAAGACAAGCCAAATGAAAAGTAAACCACCTTGTAGTTTCTAGCAGCCCAAACACATTGAGAAAGGGGGTAGGTCAAGCTAATGTACAATTTGGAAAACCCAATTCATTTCACTAGCAACAAACTAAATTGTAAACAAAATTGCAATTCCAATAGAATTGATAAAATATATCAAGATTGATCATACCTTGTGGTTCCATCAAACAAAGGGGGAGGCTTAGATTTAGAATTCAAAACAGGGTGATTGAATATCTGCAATGCAATTCAGAGACCATATGTATTGAATGAACATCTACACATGTAAATTTTGGACATTATCAAAATGAATGTTTTTTTATAAGTGGGAAAGATCATTTATACTAATATTGCTACCATTTTTGTTGGAAAATTACTAGTAAACTAAATTTCCTACAAACACAAACCCCAAACTCTTACTTTGCCTCTGAGAAAATCAAAACACAATCTTCTAAATTTCCTCACAATTGAAACAACCTTGTAAATATAGTTTCTGGCACTTGTTGAATGCAATGGGTTCTTGTAGAGGTAGTTATATACGACAAATATGGTGGTGAAAGAGAGCAGATGAATGCACTTACGTAGCATAGTTAAAAAAAGGAGTAATATATATCTACTCCTCAAAATGCTGAGGTCACTCGTGACATTGCACATTATCAAGGTACATTGCTCAATTGAATCAAATTTGACATATTGAAGTTAGTTGGAAAAGAATTTGTTGATTTTTAGAGTTGCTTTGAATTATATAGCGAATATGTCTATTGAAATCTTATCTTCCGTAGAAAAGGGGGCTTACAAGTAGAAAGACAATACAATTTTTTTTAGCATCCTCTAAAATAAACTACCAAGACTATGGTCCACATTCAAGTTTGATGCACTCCAAACAATAGAAACCAAGGTCCCAAGCATGGAAGACCCAACCTTATGATAATGTAACAATTTTTAAATGGGGAATGTTATGAGATAGAGTTCACTTGAAAACAATGGAAACTCTGTATATGAGGGAATGGTATGAGAGGAGTGCGCTTGGAAATAATGGAAACTGTGTATATCAACCCAATGTAAAGGAAAAATAATACTTCTATGTATATATCTGACAAATGGTTATATATTACTAGTATCCATTATTTAAAGAAACATGTTGAACTTTCCATATCTATATTACTCTTTTTTGTGATTTTATTTACACACATATCAAAGAGAGCTTACCAGGCATGCCTGAAATTAAATGTGATGAGATAACTCTAAAACAATATTGTAAATATTTTTTATCATTACAAGAATTATCAATTTTACACAACAAGTGGCCTAATTGAGAAAAAATACACTAAAATTGAGTTCAGCATTTAAAGTTTAAACACTTAACAAAATAATCATTGATTACTGATACTTGTATTCATCCAACAAAAGCAAGGACTATAAAAAGAGATAGTTGCCTTCAACAATATTATCTAAAATGAGGAAAAAGAGGTAAATAATGTTCCAATTTCACTCTCTTCTCTCTCTTCTCTCGTAAAGGGAACAAGGAAGTCATTTTATTATAATGATCTGTAAAATGCCAAACCTTCAAAAGGAAAGTTTACCTTGTGTAAAAACCATACAAGTGATAAGTTAAAATAATTTAATAAAGGAAAGAATGGACAGAGTGAATTTGAAATCTTCAAAACTAAAAAAATAAAAATGAATCTTTTCAAAAATAGAGAAAAAATATATTAAATATAAAATATTCTATTCAATAATGTACACATTTGAATCTATAAGTAATATTTTGTTTAATGTTCTTCAAATGTTCCAGATAATAAAAAGAACATGGAAACAAATGGCGCAACACAAATCTTCATTTGAAAACAACCATATAGTAGTAGGGTTATTCAGGTTGTTAATATCCACATTGGGTTTTATTTACTTATAATAGTAGACTACTCAGCACGCTCATACCCTACAATATAAAGAAAGAATATTAAATTCCCAGACCATATCAAACTAAATTACAAAGAAGAATAGAAGTAAACTCGCTGAGGTGAGAAAGTACCACCCATAGCTAATGTGAATAATGAAAACATGAAAAATAGGGATATGGGCAAAGATTGATTAGTGATTTTGTTTTGAAGATTTGCAAAAAAAATTTCTATCTTTCTCAGCCCTTTCCAATGATAATCTTAAACATTGGACTAGACAAAAACCTGAATGTTTGACACTTTCTAAGGTGGGGATAAATAAAACTACTACTTGTTCTTGAAGTTGTTGCTAATGAGCACATTTTGAAATGCATCAATCCGTTCAAAATTCTTAGTTGTTAAAAACTCTACAAAATTCCTCAAAAATTCAATTATGATGAAATGGGGATACAATTATTCTACACTAAATCAGAAATCAAATATGGATACTCTATTCTTTTTTATGGATAACAGGACCCTAGATTGGTTATTATTTGTTAAAGTTAATTATTATTGTTATATGTTAAGCTCCATTCAAACTAGAGACCACATTTTCAAGTAATGGTTCACCATCCACTAGATCTTAGAACTAGGTCATTAAACTGATCATTTCCCAATACTACCAAAAAACACTAGTCCAACACATATTGAGTTTTAAGGCATTGTATCTTTACAAAATCTTATTTTTTAACAACTAAAGAGAAATATCTTAGAAGATCTTTCTAACAATTTGTCATTTCTTCAATAAACTTTTAACTCATACATAAAGATAAACTGTATCATATACACAATGAGATTTGCACTCAAATGTCAAGATTATGATTGCCTAGTATACTGGGTAATTTCTCAAAGTTATTATTTTGATATTTGTATCAAACAAATTAAGAGATTTGAAGAGAAATATTGTGCACAATAGACTAAAAAGGATTTTTCCTGTAAATCATTGCTTCAATAGTTGAGCATTGGCTATGAAATTTGAATGTTTTTGCTCACATTTTTAAAAATAGAGTAGGTGAAAAATGCCATGTAATTGAGTAGCAAATAGCCAATCTTAACTAAAAAGAAAGCAAGAAAATCCAAACCCTCCCAAGAACCAATTTCTTTTTAACTTAACAAAAGAATGACAAACACACAAGAAAGGTAAGACCAACCTTAGGATCATCCTCCTCCTCTTGCAATAGCTGATTCAAAACACCAATGTACTCGCTGTAATGCCTAGATTGAAACAAATTGGTAGCATTCCTTGGTAGGTTTGCACTGGCCAATAAATTACTATCATCTTCAGGTGAGCCTTCTCTATGCACGAGCTCCAAGCTTTCCATCACGAGATGAAACAAACACCGAGTAGGCAATATCAAAATTTGGGGGAAAAAACCAAAAACCATTCGAACCCTCCACCTCCACAAGAACCCTTCCAATACTTTCTTCTTTTCCCTTAATCTTTTGTTATCTTTTTTCCCCTTTCCTTAATGGTTGTGATTTCAGTAGCTAGAAAAAATTTAGCCACTTCAGATTATTTGGAGTAAATCATCTCCACAACTTATAGAGAAGTTGGCTCTAGGTATTTAGCAGGAGAGATTTGTGATTCCAATAGCCATAGGCTTCGCTCTATTGTGTAAGTTTTTAAAAAATGTTTCCATCTTATTGTAATCTAGAAACAACGTTGGTTTTTTTCTAGCAAGTATGGATAATGGAAATCTGAAAAACCTTACCACATAAGGTGTTGCCCAAGCATGAAAGAGAAAAGGGAGTAACAAGCAAGAAAGTGACCAAACCACTTTGTATTTGTCATGCCCAAAATACAGGGGCAAAAACAAATGTATTTTTTTTAAAATAATAATTAAATCCACTAAGTTGATAAGTTTAACTCATTTAAGACATAGGTACATTGCAAGGCAACAACAGGTTTTCCTATCAATACCTTGACATTTCGTTTAGGTTTAAAAATCAATGTGTAGGACTAGATTAAAATTTCATTATCAATTTGATTCGACATTTGTTTTGTTATTACATTAACAATATATTTAAAATTATTCAAATAACGATTTAAAAATAAAGATAAATCGAACTCCTTCAAAACACTGAAAACCCAAAGGACTAACTAAATAATATAGTCATCAAATGATCGAATGACTAAGCTTTATTTGACGTAACCATATTAATCAAGTTTAAAGCCTACTTAAAGTTTAATTTAATTAATCTCATTAATTCTACAAATCCAATAAATTAACTAACATTCATTTTAACAAAAAAAAAAGACTAATAACGAAATTAACTTATCTCAACATAATCTAACATTTCATTATTGTAACTAATATCAACTATAATAACTAATATACAAAAACATAATAATTTATTTAAAAAAAAAAAAAAAAAAAAAACTAAAACTAACTTAAACTATACTAACTTCATTTTACTAACAATGAAAATAAAATTCTAATATTAAACTTACTCATATTTAAAAACATTAAAACAACTAAAATTTAGTATTAAAATATGCTAATAACTATTATTATTACTAACATTAAAATAAAAACAATTAACAACATTACTAAATAACATAGATTTTTAAAAAATATATTAATTAACTTTACTACTTATTAAAAAAACCACATAATAAAAAAACAAACTAATAAAACAAAAGTAATAACTAATCATCATATTTTAAAAACTTAAAAAAAAAAAAACATACTAATTTTAAAATAAATCCTAACTTAAAACTAAATTAAACTAAACTACCCACCCCACGTACCCTAACTTCCTACCCATCCTACTCCCCACCATCCCACATCACACCCCCTTTAACTCCATGCGCTTTCGAGGGCCTGTGCTGACTCCAACCGCCCACATGGGCGCTGTACCTCACACTGCCCCCTCCTTCCATAGACTTAGCGCTTTAATGTGCCACCCCTCTTTTAAACACACATCCCCCACTTGGTTTAACCGCCCTTCCCTTTTTTAGAAAAAAATAAGACATTGACTTGACTCCTTCTAGTAGGTGCTCAGTCACAAAGTTTTGGGAACACGTGCAGGCCAGCGGCCAATGAAAATAAAGGTAGGTGAGGTCAGACCCATAAGTGTGCTGCAGTAATCTAGGGTAGTTATTTCAAAAGTTTAGTGGGTAGCATAAATCAAAATAGATTTACTTTAATTATAGATTTTAAAAAAAAAAATTTCTCTTATTTTGAATTAATTAATAAGTTTAAAGGATATCTATATAATGTATATAATATTTTATAGAGAATCTTTCAGAGCATATTCTCTGTTCAAAGGGGGATTTTCTTTTTTCCCTCATACAAAATCCATAGGGTATTTTTGTTCTTTGGGGGTATTTTTTTTGCCAAGCCTTTTTTTTTCTAAGTGTTTTTTTTTTTAATGCAAATTTTTCTTTTAGATTTTATTTTTGACAAGGGATATATCTTTTTTTTTTCTAAATGGGTTTGTAACCTAGAGTTCAATAGTTTGTTTTCACAATAATGTAAGATTAATTTTATCTCCTAATAAGCACAAAATTGAATTGAAGTTCCAACCATATCAAATTTTTTCTTAACATAATTGAACTTAAAATTGCATAAATTGCATAAATTGCATAAATTGCATGTCACCATTTTATCTATTTTTCAATACACACATGCATAAACTGAAATACTATAAGACTCAAATGTAAGAATATTACTCAATCTCTTTTTCTATTAAACCACCTGATTCAAAGGCTTTGCCGAGAAAGAACTAGTAAGAAAATTTGACATCATTGCCACTTCAACAATAAGTTTAAATGTAACACTTTTACATAGGATTTCAATTCCGAGGAGAAATCTCCCAACATAACTGAAATCTATTAACCATTTTGAATTTCCTTCTAGGCCCTTAACAAGGGATCCATTACGAATTCTGCAATACATCACGGTGATCGTGGAGAGAACGAAAACTGACCAGGAGACAACGAATCATAACATGAAAATAAAATCAAACATTCACTCCCATCCTGGTTTGCACAACAGGTTTGACATTGAACCAGACTAGGGAGAAGGTGGATTTTTCCAACAAGAGACATCAAACACAACACCATAATAGGTGCCCTTTCGGGGTTATAAACTCAAGAACTTCCATTCTTCCATTCTTACATTTCAAAACCCATACGTGGTTTGTGCTGAAGAGTAGGGGCCCATAACACCCTACCCTCTCTCCCTCTTCTCATCCTGAGAAGAGACTCTACACTGTTGGAGTCCAACTAAAGACCTTTCTCCGTACATGGCCACTTCTACCCTATCCAAGGGTGAGTAATGCCAATACAACCCATACAATCCCTTCAAAAATCAAAGCAAAAATTCAAAGAAAAACCATTCAAGAAAACCTATTTCAATCCCTCCCAAACATACTCAACACACACACGAATATACATATGCAATAAAAATAAAACATGAAGCACAAAATGAACAAAATGAGGGGAGTATTCCTACTTTCAAAATTGGGTTATGGCAATTGAACAAGTTTGAGATGAGCATTCCCTTCCTTCTCCATCTCCTTCAATTTTGATTTTCACTCTAAAACTAGAGGTTGGGTGAACACTCAAACCCTCTCAAAATTGCCTCTAAATAAGATCTTAAACTCAACCACTCTAAAAAGCAATAACTTCCCCACTTGCCAAAAATTTCTAGTCTTCTAACTCAACTAGACATACGCTAACCTCAAGGTGGAGTTAAAGTCATGATGAAATCATTCAATTTTCGCAATAAAACAAAAATGGAGTTTTTGAGTGACCATAAAAGTCAACAAAAGGGGCTATGGGGGTGGAAAATGCCTCCAACCCATACCCATACCCCTTGGGTACTTAGATTTTATGATTTTTGGCCTTTAGGATTAGTTAGGGACCTATCAAAAGTTAGAACATTTTAGGACTTACTAATAACCTTCAAAAAATAGATTACTCACTAATCTTGATTAAGGTAATTAACCTCGATTACTAATTGATTAGCAAAAGGTCACTAACCTAGTCTGACTTGGATCTTTAGGTTACTCAGTTAACCCTAACTATCATGCTGGAATGCATATACAATTCACGAGTGTCAAGCGACACTAAAAAATTATTGTTACAAAATATTAACATTTACTGATTACATAATGATACGTTCATTCAAATCATAATACAAATAAAATACGAACAATAGCGTTTGGATCTTTTGTTAGATTCAACCCTGGTTTCCACAATCGGTACATAGGGTTTAGTTCTATTTCTCCTTTAGATTTTTCGGCTTAAATATCCTGCACACTTATTGCACACATTAGTAGCTCAAGAAAATCACATGCATGTATGTATATAACATATCAAGGAAATCATATACATTAAAACATCCATCTTTCAAATAACCAATTGTTTATCTCATTCTATTCATATTCTCAATCATTAAAATTGCATAATCAAATTGTTAATTCTGCATTTACTTACTTCATTAGTATACATATTCATAAAGTATTAAATGACGTAATCAAATGTCTAAAAGTAAAACATCACACAACATGAAATAACATAATATGTTCAGTGTATTCGATAGTGTCTCGACATATCGAGTCATGAGTATCAAAATAATAAAGTATCAACTATGCTATGATGGGTTGAGGAGAGGCCTCACAGTATCCTAACATAAAATAATATTCTAGACACTTTCTTGTGGGGAACAATGTCATCTATTCACAACATGCAAACAACACGTCAGTGGAAGGAAAAAAACATATGTTTAAAACATAAATATCTTTTTCTTCATGCAAACCATCTATTAACATAATAATACAAAAACATAGCTGTCAACTCTAAGAAGTGACCATTGTTCTCGTTCAATTGAATGCCACTAGATCTCAAGAAAATGACAGTTTATTTTAGCTCAAATTTTGTGAAAAAATAAATAAAAAGACTACCAATAAAATGGATGGCAGGCAATAGAAAAATAGAAAATAAAATCAATTTACAAATATGACATCATATTTATTCTTAAATTCTTTCAAAACTATAGTTTTCTACATTTTTTTTTGAAGAGCACACTGTTTTTAAAAAGCCAACTAATACTCAAAAGTGCATTGAAAACTATTGTCTCCTACCTTACAGAAGGGACTAACAATGTATGTAATGTGAAGGTGCAAATAGCACATAAGGACAATGCTATTTAGTAAATTAAAATGAATTGAACTATAGATAGTTTTTAAAAGGGCAGTTACTTAAGACTTTGTAGTTGGTATTTGTACTTAGAAAAATAAATGGACATATGTTATGAAAATTTTATCTATTTTTCCAAGCAAGTATTAATTATTTAATTATATATTATATGCTTATAATTAGTATTACTTTAGTATCATCCCTCTAGGATTAATTCTATTGGCTAGCATATATATATATATCATTTATTTTGTTTTTCACCAAAATTCTCAAGGGTGACATGTGAAAGACTCATCACCATTCACGAGGCAGGTACACATGTGAAGTTAGTATAAAGTATAAATTCAAATTGATAATGTCTAAAGTATGTCGTTGTTTTCGGGAAAGACAAAATTTTATATATAAGAATATTAATGGGTAGCACAAGGTACAAATTTATATAGGCTTGTAATAAAATTTAAATATAATAATGCATGTAATGTGAAGGTGCAAATAACACATAAAGATAATGTTATTTAGTGAATTAAAATGAATTGAACTATAGATAGTTTTTAAAACGGTGGTTACTTACTTAGGAATTTTTCATTGGTATTTGTATTTGAAATATAAATGGAAATACTTTATGATTCTTTTTCCAAGATATCGTGATTGAAATTTACAGTGATTATATATTTTTTCAACTAATTGCATAATAAATAATTTAAAATTAAACTTTTAAATGCTGCAAGAATAAAAATATTATATTTTAAAAAATAATTTAGTTATGCTAAATTTTTGTTTAGTTTTTTTGAAATTCATAAGATTGCATATGGATTTTTGGTTCAGCTTGAGTAATCTATGAAGAAAACAACAATTTCAAGTGTACTTGGTAACTTAAACATACCTTTTGTGCCTCCTTTTCTAACGCTTGTGTATGAAATTGAAATCTCATGTTTTCAATTTTTTTTAGTCTAAATTCTCTATAACAATTTCTAGTCTAAATGTATTCCCTTCTCTACCCCTTGTTAACTAGTTTTCCATAGGTTCATAAAATAATCAAAAGTTGGTTCCAATTGCTACACCTTGTTTAAAATTATATTTGCAATGTATTTTTATTATTAAGAATCTTATGAAGTTTATTTTAATAGTTTTGTTAAATCATATTTTCTCTCTTTGGACTCTTCTCTTCTCTTCTGCCATGGGTCGGGTCTGTCGGCTGTGGCTCCCCATAAAACACGGGCTAGACTATGGTTACAGACTAGTCTCTGTGCATCAGTGTATGTTGTCAGGTCCGACAAAGATTGAGGGAAGAATTGTTTATTTATTTATTTGTCTTTATTCCTGTTACTAGAGAACCCATTGATAGTGTATGTTTGACTGGTGATTGTGAGAGGTGCCACCAATTACATTGTAGGATGCAGACCAAGTGTTTGACAAAATGCCTCCACAAGTAGTATATCCATAGTATCCTGGAACTACTGGTTAACCCTGTACATTATCCTCTACATCCTCTACGACCTCTATTCTCTGATCATTGTGCATCACACTCTATTTGAGAACACATTTGGCATATTGGAGAAGGACCACGACACATGTATCACTCAACTATTTGACATAATGACTCCTCCACCCGATCCAATTCCATGGTAGCAAATTGTAGACCGTCTTGAAATAATTGAGAAAGACAATGTAACATTGAAAGATACAATGTTCACTATATCTAACCTCTCTCACAAATTAATAGAATGGGTTCTTACATTGGAATCTTAGGTTAAATTAGACCTACAACTTAAAGACACGGTCGAGTCTCTCTCAGCATCAATCCTAGAACTTAAGCAATTGTTAGCCTCTAATACAATTGTCATTGATAATCTCTCAGCAACTTTCAACACTACAACCACAAACCTCATAACTATTAAGGAGAGAGAGACTAAAATTGTTGATAAACTTTCATCACTCATATTTGAAATTGAACACAAGGTAAAAACTTGGGCTTCCTTGTGTAACACTACTACTGCAACACCTGTCTCAGGTGTTGAGAAGCTGGTCCAAGGGAAGATAGACAAGGAGTGGACGAGACGTGCTCAGGAACTAAACTTGCGAGTATGTGGTCTCCCTTCTACTTTTGAACCTCTTGTTGCTAGACATTCTTTCCTTGTAGACTGGCTTGGCATTTTAGATATTTCACTAGACATATGTTGGCTAGGCCCAGATGGCACCCTCTTTCTCCGATTTCACTCCCTCTCACATAGGCTATGGGCCCTTAGAGAAGAGAAGATGCTATTCTCTCTTCCTACCAAAACTTATTTGGATGAAGATCTCACTAAATCACAAGTGGAAAAGCTGAAACACTCGAGGGGCTTAGTCACTGAGGCTAGGAATAATGGGAAGTGGGTTGTGATTTGGAATCTCAAGGTAGTTATCCGTGATTCCCCCCAGTGGTTGGGCGTTGAGAGAAATCGACAAGATCAAATGATGTGCATACCAACAGTCTGACAAGAGTGGGTCCTCCTATGACTCTATTCTTGTTAACTGTTAGAATGACAATGGCTCACTATGGTCCCTACCCAGCCTATTTCAGGACACAATTGGCTTAGCAAACATCCTTATCATCATGAAGACTATGAGAGTTTGAATTTTCCCCTTTTGAGGTTTGCAGGCTATCTATGGTTATTCGTATGCAAAGAGGAGGTTCATAGTTCTGGTGGGGTTTGGGGTTCTAGAGGCATGGATTTTCTAATCAGGGATGATCTTTTCGAGGCTACCTCGATCATCTATACTGATGTTCATACTAGGTTCCTTTAGATTTGGATCAGACATACTAGTCACACTAGACATTTTCAGAGAGATATCTTCATCGTTGCTTGCTACTTCCTGCCTTCCTCTTCTTAGTATGCTATTTATAGTGTAGAGGACGAAGACCCTTTCTCAAAATTAAAAGAGTGCATTTCCATGTTTTTGGATAGGAGTGACATTATTTTAGGAGACTTTAATGCACAGAGTAGAGACTTGTAGACACCTTTACATGACCGTGGTTCAGACTATTCTTGCACTTTGGAGGTTGATCTGGCTAGCCTTGGGCTCCGATGCACCTTCGAAGACAGTGATGGGCTTCTATCTAGTTATGGGTGCCACGTCCTCCAAATGTGTGAGTCCTCCAACATGGTGATTCTAAACAACTTCTCATGTTGCCCTATTTTTGAGCTCTTTACTCACTGGCCACACTCTAGTGGTGTGAGCGTTGTGGACTACACTCTTGGTTTAGCCTCGTACATTCAATTGGTTCACCACTTCTCCATGTCTCACCTTCCCTTGGCTAATCATTCTCTCCTCAGCCTTTCACTTAGCTTCTCCCCCTGCCCTCAGCTTCAGCTCCCCATCGCTTCCCCTTCCCCACCCCTTTACTACCCTTGCGTGCTCCCCTGCCCACTCTCACTTCCTCGAGAGTGACCCTACCCTCTTCACCTTCCATCTCACACAAATTCTTCCCCTTGATAACTTCTCTCAGATCGACCAAGTTATCGTTATGTTTGACTTGTTGATAATTACGATATGGGAGTCCTCTCTCCTTTCCATCCCCCATTGTCCTTTTCGTTGCTCCAATCGGTGTAATACATGCCTTATGAACCAATGGTTCAAGGATGACTATAATTCTTATCATCACCACTTGCATTTGACCTTTGAGACTTTCTTCACTACTTTCACCAACCTTGATCCTACTTACTGCTATTTTATTCACTCTAAGAAACAATTGTTCATTAACTCCCAATGCCGCTCCTTGTGTGCCACACTTTCTCAAGATCCCAAGCTATTTTGGCACATTTTATTCCCTCATCCCACCACCCCACTTTCCTCCCTCAATTTCATCTCCTTCACCAACCATGCCTCCACTTTGTATGACATCCCAAGTGAAACCCTCCTTCACCTCACCCACCTCCCCATTGCCACCATCTCTTTACCACCTCCAACATTCTTAAGGCCATCAGATACATGAGATGCAATAGACGACCGACAAGGAGGGTTTTTAGGCAGAGCTCCTCAAGCTCGGTGCCTCGATGTTGTGCTCCTTTCTTCTCACACTCTTTAATAGAGTAATTTGCACTGGCTTCTTGGACTCCTGGTCAAGACATGTTATCTACTCGATCGACAAGGCTTGGTTGACTTTAGACCCCAACAACTACATGACTATCATGATTGGACACACCTTTGCCAAGCTCTATGCCACAATACTGAGCACTACTCTTACTAGAGAGCTTAACAGGAGAAATTGTAGGGCTAGAGGCCAGGCAAGGTTCCGTGTAGGTTACCAAACCTTGCACCACATCATCACCTTGTGGGATATTATTGAGGAGGCCTGACATCACTTTGCGAAATTCTACTATTGTTTCATATACTTTTGTAAGGCCTTTGATACCATCCTGTGAGGGGCTCTTTTCCAACAGCTTAGAGACATTGGGATTTTAGAGATCTTATTGATTACTATTATGAGGTTATATGAGAAAATTGTGGGTAGATTCAAGATCCTTGAGGGTTTCTTAGCTCCTATCTAGAGAACTATTGGGGTGAAATAGGAATGCCCTCTTTCCCCCACACTATTTGGCATTTATATTGATGAGCTCAAGACCTTCCTTCGAGAATATTTGCTCCCAAGTGATGTTGATGATGTGGTTCTTTTAGCATCTTCTCCTGAGAGTCTTCAGAGGCTCCTTGACAACCTAGGATCCTTCTGTGACTTATGATAGTTGAATATGAACTTGAGTAAGACTTGGGCTATGGTATTCAACCGTCTAAAGAGCTCTGATCTGCACTTTTATTTTTAGGGATAGAGATTGAGATCACCTTTTCTTACACATATCTCGGTGTCAAGTTTTTGAGACATCGCTTTAGTATGAGACCACCCATCCAATCCATAGTTAACAAGGGGATGTGCTCCCTTGCTATGCTAGAGACACAATGCTTCAGACACCACTTTCAGGACATAATGTCCAAGTTGTCCCTTCTGGACTCCTTGGTTAGACTAATAGTACTTTCTGGTTCAATGGTTTGGGGACTATCTCTTCTTGAATCTAACTAGGCATCTATTGAGTGTGTTCAAACTTTTCTTCTCAGATCCATTATTAAATGTCATAAATTCATCCCCCATGACATTATTTTGGCAAAATTCAGAGCTCATCCTTTCAGACTTAGTGTCATTTTTGATCTGGTTTGGTTTCTTCATTGTCTTCATGGCTTTGCAGACTTAGCGGTTGGTCATCACCGATATTATTACTTGGCCTATTGCTCCTCTATTGTCATTGCTGCCTTAGATCCCTCCCCTAGAGGTCAATTCTGGTATGCTAAGGTGACCTCTTTGTTGAGCTCTATTGGGATTAATATTGATCACCTCCCTCCCTTCCAGTTTTTATTGGATGATCTTGCCCATCTCCTCCCATCACCACATGAGTTGAATGGGCATGTTAGGACATATATTTATAGATAGTACATCACCATGACCTAGAGTAACTTGGCTGGGGGGTTATGTCCTATGATGGCCTTTTATGCTGAGCACTTCTTGGTTATCACTAATGGGGTTATTACATGACCTAGCTAATTATCACAGCGTTGGTGCCATGCCTTACACATCTCCCTTGGATCTTTCAAAGTTGGCTTCCACTAGTTACAAATACAAACTAGTCATCATATGAGTAGAGAGGACTAGATTTGTCATTTATGCTCCTTATTTGAGACCGAGACAGAGACACATTTCATCTTCTGCTGCCCATCATACTATGAGATCAAAGGAAGGTTCTACTAACTATTTAGAGGGTGTAGTTCCATGACAAATTTCTTCATGTATATAGATCAGAGATGCATAGTGCTCTATCTTAGGGAAGTGATGCAGTCCAGGACACAAATTTGCAGCACTTGACCTCCCAGAAGGTCATGGATCAGCCCCTCATCACCATCTTCTTCTTCTCCTTTGGTCTCTGATGAGGGGGGTAAAGAAGACCTCTAGCATCAACAAGACCCTCGTGGCTAGCCACTCTTGATCTGTGAGATCTTGGAGTAGGTTTTCTACTCTCACTCCTCAACTACACTACTCTAGCAAGTCACAGTGGTAGACCATAGGTCCTTCATGCTCATATTCATCTCATTTTGTGTTGGGGTTCTTTTAGTGGAAGAAGGATCCCTAGTTCTTGCCTCCTTGTTGGCCCCTTTGGTGTTTTATTTATTTTGATCTCACTTGCTCTTTCCTAGACACCATTTGGTGTCTTGTAGTCCGCTATGTCCTTTCTTGTATGCTTTCAGTCCCTTAGACCCTTGGTGATCTTTTGTTGGACATTAATAGATTTATCTTATCTTATATCCTAAATTAACATACATGTAAAATTGGAGTGTGCATGTAAAATGGGCATGAGTTAGGTTTGATCATACATGGTAGATTCACATCATATATTGGAGTGGAAGGGAAAAGGGTGAACAAATATTTATAGTTCTTTACTACATTTATAAGGTGAGAATATGTTTTTTCTAGGCTATGCAAAATAAGTCTTGTATAGTGAAGGCTCAAGATCTTGCCATGGCATATAATTGTTCCATAATACTCAACCCAACAGCTTTTGGAGGATATGAATGGCAACTATAAATGAAAATAGAAAGATGGCTCTTAGTCCTCTTCAAACTCCTTGGTGTAAGGTATTATATTGAAGGCCTCGAGTCTATCAGAGATAGGATGAAGGAACATACATTTTTTTGTGAAATTGGCCATTTCACTAAGTAAGATTGTAGATTGTTGGACAAATGGAGTAATGATATTAAGGTGAGATCTCTTATGAATGGATCATTCAAGATTGAAAGTTCATGCAATAATAAAAAAGATAGGAATTCTAAAGAGTGGGCATCTTGTGATGAAGGATGTGGGCTTCTTTGTGAAAATAATTATACTCAAACTTGCACCTTCACCCTAAAAATGGGGAATAGTCAAATTTGGGCAAGTCTAAAAAGCATGTATTATTTTTAACTACACTAAATGTTGACATGTCATGAATTAACACAAACATTTGACAATTTTGTCACATTTTATAGTTATTGATTATGGTTCCTACTAATTATTAGTAAAACACAATAAAAAAATGCACGAACACCAATTTACATAGAATATCCAAAGTGGAAAAAAACCATAAAAAGAATCTTGACCACTATATGAAACAATTGATTACAAAGTTTTAGGTAAAAAGACAAGGAGCTCATAGTCCTTGATGTTTTAAGTACACTACCAAGGAAATCACTATTCCAAAAAGAATGTGCAAAATAAATACAAATCTTCATGATGCTACTTAGATAACACATTATCTTGTAGCAGACACAAAAATAATATGAAAAGTTGTAGGATTTCATAATCAACTTCTCTAATTTTTTTGTTTGTTTCAATGATTTTTACTTTTGTTCTTGCTTTTTTTGCATTACTCAGTCTTTATATTCAATCCACACATACTTTGCAATAACCTCCCATATTCTCTCACCTTCTTTATCCATTTATACAAATATACATAGTGATCATCCATCAAAAACATCAAGGTTGGCCTTGAGATAAATAGACAAAATTAGTACATGGTAGACCATTATGAGTGTTGGCTAAAAAAGTTGTACACGACTGACTACAACTTACAAAATTGTGATTTTAGGCAACATTTCATGAGATTTCTCTTTCCTCTTAACAATAGGGGAGGCTCCCTTATTACTAAAGGTGGCTTTAATGGGAACTTAACTGAAATTACAAAAATGATGGTTCTCTTGATCAATTCCTCTTTTTCCAAGAATGATTTTGCATACAACTCTTAAATTTTCAACTTAAAAAAAAATGCCTTATTGCTATAGTAATACCAATGACTCTGGAATTGACATAAGAACAACACTAGGTGCAACATTTTAATTTTAATATTTTGTGAAACAAATATAGGAACACAAAGCCTCCTGCATTTGTCTTGAATAAATACTCAAGCAAAATAACTAGTAAGGCACACGTCCTTTACTAGATCCTCTCAAATTCAGTGAAAACACTTATGATTGAAGCCCAATGTTTTCAAATCTAAGTGATTACAACCACTACTATCTATTAAAATTTCTCCTCCTGCAGCACAAAGTCTTCAAAAGTTCACATTGGCTCTGAATGTAATAGGTAGCTCAAAGTCAACACAATTTAATTCAAATCCCACTTGATCAAAGCTCCAAAACTCATAATCAAAATTCAAAAAATGTTCTCGCATAACACCTTGAATCAACACAAAGTTTGAAAGCAAGTTGTTTTTTCTATCGATAGCAATTTAGAAGTACATCCAAGCACAAAGTCTTATACTGCACATATAAATTGGCAAAATTTTTTCGCTTTGACAAAAGATTATTATTTATATTGAGCTCCCTCCATTATATAGGATAATAGGAGAGAGAAAGATGGAGGAAAGAGGGAAAAGTCTCAACCACGTTGGCTTATTCTCTAACAAACTAATTAATGCAATTGCAACTTAGTTACATGCTACAACTTTGCATATGATCCTATCACATGCAATTACGTTCCATTTCTCCATAACATGTAATATTACAAATAATAGTCAAAGTGCCTTACAAGACACAAATTTTATTACATCAAGATTGTTTGGTCTTCATGCTACATGACACTTGATGTTTTATGATTGTTGTGCTCAGATTTGGTGGAAGCATCTTGAACTAGAATATGAATATGCATCCTTGATTATTACATTGAGTGTTCATTGACCTTTTCATAGCTTGAAAGCACTCTATGTTTATAATTATTCTTTCACCTCCTTGTAGGCTCCATTATTTAATCATGCTTGTTTCATGTCCTTTCTTTTTTGCATGCATAAAACTGACTCTTTAAATGGGGGAAAAAATCAGAAACAAGGTTGTTTTGGTAACATCACATATGGAATGTAAATGGAAACTTTTGGGATAGTGAATGGGTAAATGTGTTTAAGTGCAAAATATGTGCTCATATGGTGAAAAAACCCCCAAAATAGGGTTTTGGTAGTCAAAAGCACATGTGAACATTAAGCTTTCAGTTATGCAAATGAAGGATAAATGAGTAGCAATTGGGTAACACATGTGAGGCATAATTGATGATATTTTATCTGCCAAGCATGTGGAAAATACTTCAACCATATGGTATCCATATGAAGGTTTATGAAATGCATGATGGTGGGAATTATTCTTGAATTCTCATGAGAAAAAATGATGAACTTTTCTTTCCCTAGAAGAGGAGTTTACCCTGATTGCATATGCAAGTAAATGAAACCTTGTACATGCAACTTAAAGAAGTAGACATAATCAAAAGGAGCAACATCTATACAAAAACATGCAAATCTGAAAATAAAAATGTCAAGACTTCTATACTCAACATAACAAATATATAAAACAAAAACCTTAAGAAAAATAACAAGGAATGAAACATTTTTCTCAAGAGGCAAGAGAGGAAGTCTTTTTTTTAAACACTTGCAAAAAATCCGAAAAAGCAATCAAAGAGATTTTTTGAATTTAGAAAGATTGCAAGATGAAGTGTTTAATATAATTTTAATCATGATTCAATCCCTGTAAGAAATGACTCCAAATTCGTAGCTTGCCAAGTGTAAGAAGTTAGAGCAAAAAATTGCATAATTTTAGCAATTGTTTTGACCAAGCAACGTGCAACGTGCAAAGAATTTAGAAAATGACATCCAAAGCACATCAAGTGATAAAAAAAACTTGAGTTAAGATAGGAAGGATTGGAAACACTTTGAAACTTACCTTGATCCAAATACTTGTTGATTTGATGGTGCAAATTGCTCGAAAGTAAGGCATTTTTTAGTTAAAATGTGCCCTAGATGGGTTGAGAATTAAGAAAACACTCAACAAAGTCCCTTTTGAGTAGCCCAATGTTTTATTTGGGAGATTTTAGGGGAAAATGACCTATAGATCATTTAAAAAAGACCAAGAAATGCTTAAGATATGAGCATTTGAAGGCTGGAAAACCCATTCTTGAAGAAAAATGCCCCCAAAAGTGAAGTTTTGAGAGCCAAAAAAATGTATTTTTGGTCTAAAAATCAGCACATTGAGGTGTTTGATCAAATAGCCTCATATTATGAAGTAAAACACACTTTTTGGTTTTATTTATATGTTTTAAGAACATATACAATAGCTGAAAAAATTGCCACCATGAGCTTTTGATTAATAACTAAGTACAAAAAACACTTTTGGGAGGCATTTACCTATTTTAAATATATGTAATTGAGCCCAAAATTGCAACTTTGGTTTGAGTGAGGATTTAAGTCATTAAAAACGTATTTTTAAGAGCCATTTACATGTTGGGATGATATGCAAATGGGTTAAAATTTTCCACATACATAAGCAATTGGGTCCAAAATCACCACTTATGTCTAAGTTAAGTGAAAATTCACTTTAGACATGCATTTACATGTTATAAAAACATGCTATTTGATTTTAAAAGTCCATTTTGTGGTAATTTTAAAAGATTTATATGTAATGGGTTAGATTTGCCACACATTGATTTAATAAGTTTTAAATATGCAAATGCATATTAAAAACCCACTTAACATATTTCAATTTTTTATTGCATTAAAAAGGTCCATTTAAATTAATGCTGAGACTTATATTTTATTGGAAGTGGGTTTTCACATAGTGGTTTGCATGTTCATATATGCAATGCATAATAAAAACCCTACTTTTAAGCATTCAAGTTGTCTTATATAATTA
>CM053791.1:535959571-536014571 GCA_028749045.1 Cupressus sempervirens
AACCAAATCATGTGGTAAATTGGCTAAAATCATTATGGGTAAGCATGTTAACTTAATAGTAATGGAAAATGAATTTATTTATTTAGCATGCAATAAAATAGATCTTAACAATGAACTTTTATATGGTAATAGTTTAGTTTTAAAAGATTATCCTATTAAATTCTTAGATTTGAGTCCCTTTTTCAACCCAAACAAATAGGCTAAATTCGAGGTAGAAAAAGCTAACTTAATACCAAATTTTCCAATTTAATTTTTGTATGAGGACATTCTTAGAACAATCAGATCTAGTTTTGGAATTTATGTAGTTTAGGTAGAATCTGATTTGGTTGATTTAAAATCCTAGATATCAATGGTGATGATAAAATTATTTATGTTAAACCACAATTAGTTGAAGGCCTCTTTAGTCATATTTGGTTGCGTCTAGTCCATTTATTATAATGAAAATAGATGTTAACACTAGTATCAAATTTAAAATCCTAGATATCAATGGTGATGATAAAATTATTTTTGTTAAACCACGATTAGCTAAAGGCCTCTTTAGTAGTTATCATGATTTAGCTTCATCTCAACCCAATCTTGGGGATAATCTAAGGAAGGAAAAAAAAACTCAAACTGTAAGGAGTGATGAAAACGAGAAACTATTGATCCACAGGACGAGGAAGAATAAGGGGAAATTAGAGACTTTCATCTCTTTCTCAACTTGATCATTGTTGTTTCAAATCTAGATAAGGTAGTTCACTCTCTAGAGGTTCCACCCCAATTAAAATAAGCCAAAATAACCAGAGTACTATGAAAAGAAAAGATTTATTAAGTTAGGAAACACACTCTTAGGGAGATCAAAGTGAAACGCTGGAAAGAAAGGAAGCAAAAGTTAACATCTTGATAGAAGCCTTGAATAATATGGTAGTTGAAGATTTCATGAATCAGTTCATTGATGAGATTTTTGATGAGGAGGAACTCAAGTTGCAAAATATATTTTGATCTCTAAAGTTTAGGAAATAAAGGATATGGAAAGGGAGACAAGCTCCACTACTGTTGACGTAGGGTTAGAAGAGTTGGCTGAGGATTTGATAGGTCCTTTAGGATTAGGGGCCATCCTCTCAAGTAGGAGAGGCCTTTATTGCGTGAAAGTATTAAAAAAGTGAGGGTGGAAATCCTTGTAAGAATTACGTCTAAAAGATGGGGGAGCTAAGGGTCAAATTAAATTAACCCATATTCTTAATGTTGAGCAGGGGAATTTCCTTCCCTAGGTACCATGAATATCTTAACTTGGAAGTTTTAGGAGCCTCAATGCTCCTAACAAGAAATAACTCCTAAAACGATGCATTACTAAAACTAAAGCTAACATAATTATTCTACAAGAAACAAAACTTAATAGTGAAGAAATGGATAAGTTCAAAATATCATTAGGTTGGAGGGAGATAACAGATTGCTCTGGTGAAGGGACTTCTGGAGGTCTTTTCATAATATGGGATCTTAGAAATGTATCAATTTCATCTATATAAATTCATAAAAATTGGATGAGTGGCATGGTGAAAGGAATCAGATTTAAATTTTGCTCTAAGTTGTTTAATGTCTATGGTCCAATTCACAATGGAGATAAAGTTAGGTTATGTAAAGAGCTGGAAGATAGACTAATGTTAGAACATGAAGGTCTATCTATTATAGGAGGATATTTAAGGCTATTCTTTGATCTTCAGAAAAGAGAGGAGACAAAAAACCCTCTCACTAGCATCAAAATAATTTTTTAATTAGGTAAATAGGTTAGGTCTTTTGGAGTTGGCTAGATTAGACAACACATGCACTTGGAAAAATAGAAGGAAGGAGTTTAGTAATATTATAGAAAGCTTAGACATGTTTTTTTGTCGTAGAGATCTATCAATAGTATCAGTTTCATTTCAATATGAAATTAAACCAATATCAAGATAGGATCACTATCTTCTGGAGCTTAAAATTCTAGAAAATAAATAGCCTAGCAATCGTCCTTTCAAATTTGAGAAAATCTGGCTCAAAAATGATAATTGTATTAATCTTATTAGGAGATGGTGGGAGGAGACAAAAGTCTTGGGATCCAAGATGTTTTGGGTAGTTAGTAAATTGAAAGTAATCAAACACAAGTTAAAAAGAGTGGAACTTAGAGTTCTTTGGAAAGATCTTTGAGGATAAGATAACTCTAGAAGACAAACTAGAATCATTAAACAAGGAAGTTATGGAAAATGGAATGGGAGAGGCTCAATTCCTTGAAGAAAGAAAGCATATGCAA
Source organism: Cupressus sempervirens (assembly GCA_028749045.1). Taxonomy (NCBI): domain Eukaryota; kingdom Viridiplantae; phylum Streptophyta; class Pinopsida; order Cupressales; family Cupressaceae; genus Cupressus; species Cupressus sempervirens. The sequence goes on from CM053791.1 coordinate 535,961,835, forward strand.
CAATATGAAGAAAATTTGGCTAAAGAAGAACTTTTTTGGAGACAAAAGTCAAGAGAAACATGGTTAGAAGCTAGGGATAATAACACCAAATATTTTCATAATAGCTCTATTAGAGAAGATCTATTAACCAAATTACTTCCAATAAAGGAATGAATGGAAATCCAAAGAACTCAACTGAGGATATCCACTTAGAATCCATTTCTTACTTTGATGGTATCTATGATAATGGTGTAAGTTCTAGTTTAACAGCTTAGAGGAGTGTTCTCTCTAACATCCCAAGGTTAGTCTCTACAGAACAAAACAAAATCTTGTTGCAAATGATCACCAAACAGAGGTTGAAGAAGTCCTCAAAAAAATGAATCTAGACAAGTCTCCAGGTCTTGATGTTTTTCCTTCATAGGAGAAGATGTAACAAAAGGCTTAGAAGGATTCAGGAACTCGGGCAAACTACTGTGAAAATTCATTAATACTTTTATAACCCTTATTCCAAAAAAGGATAAAGTAGAATCTTTCAACAATTTTAGACCCATAGCTTTATGTAACACTCTCTACAAGCTCTTTACTAAAATTTTGGCCAAAAAACTTCAAAAATTTTCATCTAGTCTTATAAGTAAGGAACAATCAAGTTTCTTTTCTAGGAAGATCAATATACGATGGCTTCATTCTAGCCTAGGAATCTATTCATTCATACTAGAATAATAAGTTGCCTAGTATGCTCATCAAATTGGATATTATGAAAGTATATGACACGATAGATTGGCACTTTTTATACAAATTTCTTGAAGCTTATGGTTTCTCTAAATAATGGATAGAGTTAATCTTTGAATGTTTATCTGCTCTAAAAATATATGTTTTAATAAATAGAACCTTGGTAGGAGTTTTTAATATTTCTCATGGATTGAGATAGAGAGACCCTATTTCTCCCTTTCTATTTATTCTAATGACTGATGCATTAGGGGGATCAATTACGCGAGAAATAATGGAAGGAACCATCAAAGGTATCTCAATAACCAATGGGGAGGAACCATCTACACATCAACATTTTATTGATGATACAATGTTTTTTGGAGAAGGACCGGCTAAAGAGGCCTATGCCTAGAAGGATAGTCTAGGTAACTATACCAAGGGGTTAGGTTGGGAGATTAATAAAGATAAATCATAGATCTTTTTCTTCAAAACTTCCACCAATTTGGAAGCTCAAATTTGTGCCATTTTTAACTTTAACAAAGGTATCTTTCCTTTTAGTTATTTGGGTCTCCCTCTCAATCTGGGTCACAATGTTTCTATACTATGAGATCCCCTAGTAGAAAAATTAAAAGTACAAATGGCTAGATGAAAAGGTAAGTGGCTTTCCTTAGCAGGTAGGAAGACTATGGTTTCTGTTGTTTTGTCACTGCAACCTATTTACCATCTTTTATGTTTGGATCTCCCAAATAGTAAAGTGTTGGAAATTGAAGGTCTAATTAGAACCTTTTTCTAGCAGGGTAATGCAAATTGACATAAGTTTCCCCTTCTTTTTGGGGACCAAATTTGTAGGTCTAAATCTCTAGGTGGAGCTAGTATCAAAAATATTAGATGCCAAAGAATGACCTTAGGAGAAAGGTTATTATGGAGGATGGTTAGGTCCCTAACCTCAAAAGGGTTAGGATTCTTTCCCACAAATGCTTTTCATGCCCTAACCCTGTCAATATCTTTAGGGAGGTCAACCCTCCCAAAGGCTCAAGATTTTTGAATTTCCTCTTGAAATGTAGAATATTATTCAAAATAAGCTCTCGTAGAATATATGGGATGGAAATGAATCTTTTTTCTGGGAAGACTCTTGGGGTGACTATCAACCTCTCATTCATTGTCCTTACCTTTTGAAAGACAAATCTTATTTGGTAGAGGGATGGGGAACACAGGTAAAGGACTATGCGGTTTTTGGAGAAGATGAACTACATTGGAAGTGGAGAAATCCTAATGTTGAAGAAATTGCCTTAGAGGAGAAATTTATTTTTCAATCAATTGTAAGATCCAGAGTGATCTTGTTTAAGGGAGGGGATGGAAAACTCATACAGGATGGGGGAAAATGGAGAGTACAACACAAAAATGGGCTATTTTTATCTTGAATCTCTTCAAGGATTATCTCTGTCTCCTTTCCCTCTCTATCTATGTTGGGATAAGTTTTTCTTTCCTAAGGCTAGATTTTTCTCATGGATTGTCCTTAATCAAAGGACGCTAATAACATAAATGCTTAAAAAGTTTGGGATTTAGGGGCCTAGTAGATTCCCACTATGTGAATAACATGAGGAATTTGTTGATCACCTCTTCCTTAACTACCCTTACTCAAGCTCATGTTGGCATTGGTTATGTTTGTATCTGGGAGTTATGTTGACTTTTCTAAATTTAGTAAGGAGTATGTTGACTTATTGGCCTCTACTAAGAACATATAATATATATCATAGCCTTTGGATTATGTTTCCTTCCATAATTATATGTGAACTATGGAAGGAGAGGAATCGTAGAATCTTCTAGGATAAGAAGATGCATGCTGATCAATTAAATAAAAATATTGAAGTCTCTATCATTGAATTAACTTACAATAGATTGCTTAATTGTCTCCCCAAACATGCAAAGATTTCTCATTGGGGTGAAAGGATGAGAGGTAGATGGATTGGTTTGAAAATTCCTTCCTTTCTGAGTGATGAAGGGACTCTAGCTAAATTAGAGAGATTAGAATGTGGTTGAAAAGCTTTGTAGGATGGTAGGTTCAAGCTAAATTTCAATGGAGTCTCTATAAGAAATATAGGTCAACCAGGTATAGGGTGTTTCATTCAAAATGATCAAGGGATTGAAGTAGCTAACTTGTCCAAATACATAGGTGAAGCTACTAAAAATTGGGCAGAGATTTCTGCTCTGGTGGAGGGCCTTCAGTTCTGTAAATCCTTAAATATAAAATTTTTAGAAGTTGATGGGTATACTGCCATCATAATTAATGCTCTTATAAAAGGTTCCCTTCCTAACTAGCAAATAGATGAAAAATTAGCTATAGTTTTAGAACTTTGCAAATATTTTGACAAAATTATTTCAAATCATATTGGGAAGGTAATAAGTGAGTGAATGAGTTAACTAATATGGGGATTAATGCCTTTCTAGTATCGAATGTTTAATTATTGCTTCATCTTGATTATTAATTTTTAGTTACTAGGCTAAAAAAAGATGACAAGTACAACTTGTCTTTGAAGTAGGAAAAAGAGATATCATTATTTTTTGTGCTCTTCCCCTTACTGAATCATGATTACATTTGCAAGCTCTAAATCTTTGCAAAGTTCAAAATCTGAGGTCGTAAGAGAGACATTTATTAATCCCTTTAAGTAATTGGTAGAAGCCTCCCCTTTGACAAGCTTCTTTCTTTTCTTACTCTCTATTTGATTAAATTTTGAGTTGTATCAGTCTTATTGGTATGTAGAAGTGTCTAAAAAGGGTATTTTGTGATGTTATTAATCAACTCTGGGTGTGTTGATGTTTATTCAATTTGATGTCTTTATTTTCTCTTTAAAAACTCAATTAAGACTTTGTGTGTTTCTACTCCTCAATATTTGGTTGTTGGTCTTTTGTAGTTTCTTGTTTTTGTCTTTTAATAGTATCTTTTAAAATTTTTCTAACCCCTAACAAAGAAATATGGAGTTGTCCATTTTGATTAGTGTTTCTATGATGTTTCAGGTAATTAAAGACACAAGAGTGGGTCTTTTTGAAGATGGAAAATTATAACCATTGGAAGTGGAATAATGGATATATTTTTACAATTTGGACTAAACCGAGGGACCATCACCCAATTCTGTCCTTTCAGTGCCTCATGAGATGTGTTGTACTATTGTTATATTTAGTATATGGCCTCGACCTCTTGCTTGTAAAAAAAAAGTTTAGATGAAATAATATTAATATTTTTATAATAAAAATAAACTTAAATATAAAATAAAATATCATTTAAAATGTAAAGGATGCAACCATTCAAAATATAAGATAGATAATGTAGAAGAACATAAGGAATAGAGCAACACAGGATTAGAAATAAAAATGAGAATTGGAAGAGACATTAGAGATGAAATACATTTGAAAGAGGATAAAGAAAATGAAATATTTTGATCTTTATGGTGATGACTAGAAATGGGTCATCATAATGGTATCAAAGCCCACTCCCTTTGGGAAAAATTCTTTAGTTGTATTATGATTTTGAATCCATCGAAGTGAAGTTTCTCCATAAGGTGAAGACTTATGAAATGAATCAGATTGATGAGTTGGTCAAAACTAAATTGGTGCAGCAAGAGTTTATATAGATAATTTGTGTTGGAATTTTTCAAATCAATATATTTTTTTGCCAAGTAATGATTTAATTTTTTTGGCTAGGGTTTATTCCTATTGGCAACTCTTTGTAGGCCCCAAGAAGAGAAATATGGTGTGTCAACTATCGGTTGACTTTCCTCGAGCAATGAATGTCTTGTCATGAATTTGCAAGGCTCCATAAACTCTAATGAAAATTGTCAGTGAATATTTTTAACATAGCATTCCACCAATGCATAATGCATGATTTTTAAATCATCATTTTAAGGTCTAGTTTTAACTGTAGTCTTCTTCTCTCGTTGCATGTTAACTACACATAATTGACAATATTTAAGATTTTAACTTCACTATAATTCCTATTTTTGTTGGTAGTTGATTGTTTAAATCTCTTGCTTTGTAATAACAAAATCAATCAATGATAATATAATTCTTTCAACAACTCTATTTTTTTAATTCTGCAATAATTTGCGCTTTTGTTTTCCAGCAAGATCTTTTTTTAATTTTTTAGATTTAGCTAAAAAATTTACAAAAAGAATCATTCAAAGATTTCATGAACTTCTTGGAATTTTTTCCATTGCCTTCTCTACCAACATCATACATCCTCTTTCAAAATGGAAACTTTAGATCTATTTATAATTCACCTCTATGGTCTTATCATCGCTTTCGATGCAATTATTAATATACAAAGAATTAAATTAGTCTATAGATTATGGAAATACATCAAAGCATATAGATAGTGAAGCTCTTATTAGTCCCTGTCCATTTATAGAACTCAACTATTTTTTAACCCTTGCATAAGGTAGGAACTCTTGCTCAAGCAGAGCTTTTGTTGAGTATAGAAGCCATCTTTCTATAGCCTCATTGCCTTGACAAATGAAAAAACTAAAACAAGTCATGACATCCATTTATAAAATATTATGCTAAATATCCATACTATAGTGCCAAGAAGGAAGCTCCTGATTTATATGTAGATATTCATCAATGTGATTCTCAAAGGCGTCATACACATTGTGTGGGTTTGCTAAAAAGTTGTTAGAAGATTTTAATCAAGCAAATACAAGTCGCAAGGTAGCACATAAGTCAAAGAACGTGAACAATGCAACCTAATCATTATCAAAATGCCTCAAAGAATATCCTAGAAATGTCAGGGCAGAAATGGATGAAAAAGGTGGCAGTGTAGATGATGTGTGAGAAACATTTGTTAGATCATCTCATAAAATTGACATTTCAAGAAATTTGATATTGTGGGATAGCACAAAGTTGATTATAAAGTGAAAATGTTATTATTATTAGTGGTTCTGGAGATTCGTTGAAGTTATCAAAGTTTTCCAAAGCTTCAATTACAATTTGAGCAACCAAATGCACTTGTATGGCGGCTCCATTCTTAAAATTCTAAGTGTCTGCCATCTTTAAACATCATGCACCAAGGAATAAATTAAGCCTGGAAAAATAAGTAAGCTTTGACTATTTAACACTTTTACCTTAGGAACTAAACCTTAGTGTATGATGTTTAAGCCATCCGTAAGGTGATCAAATATGAATTAATAAACATATGTGGTAGAATGCAAACCAATAGAATCATATAGAAATGAAGACAATTACATAAACCAACAACGCCAAGTTGGATAGACGAGCACTACCAAAATACAAACTCCTTTAATTTTTTGGGCAAACAGAAACTTGTGAGAATTTAGTTGGATGCTAAGAAGGTCCACATGGGCCTAAGTCCAAGGAAAATATATGTGAGCATCACAAATTATATTATCCAACCTAAAACATAATACAAGAAGTTATATAAATTATGATTTTTGTACTGAAAGTTATCCTAAATTCTCAAAAGCTAATACTGTTAGTTAATATATTGATTTATTATGTTGGAACTATAGAGTAGTTGATGGAATAGAGCTAAGTATTTTAGGTGTCTATTGATGGCATATTTAAAACATGATTTGATTAATCTTTTGAATGATTTTTATGTCAGGAACTTTGTGACCTTGAAGATTTCATTAGAACTGCACTGTCTAATAGAAGAAAACATAGGGAAGCAATTGGGCTTGCATTTTATGATGCTACTATGTACTCAAAAAATCTAGCTTGATTTTGAGAGTCCCTCCAACCAAATCCAGGTCAATTACCTTTAGTGCAACAACAGGTTTATGAGGTTCAGTTATTGTACGTCTTCCATGTACTTAGAGTCTAACAGTAATATCTTTTTAAACATGACTTTGCCCAATGCTTAATTGTGCATATACTTAGGGGTTTGCAAGACTTCCATGGAATAACCAATTCACTCAAAGCTCTTTGGTAGCACCAAGTGGTTCATCCAATTCTAATGCTAGTTCTCTTAGATCTAGTTTTTCTTATGTTGTTTATGGTTTTAGTTCAGCACAGGCAAGCTCAATTGGTTACAATTCAACACAAATGGTGTCAAGACTGGGATTTTTTGCCCAACCACTAGAAAAATCATCTAAAGAGTTGGAATCAAACTACATCACCTCAATGGTTAATTTGTTTCCAAGTAACCATCTTCCTATATTTGTATTTTCCTATTTTGAAATGTGAATTATGAAATGTAGCCTAATTTTTTTTTTTATACTTATCCTAGTAATCAAATTGCTTTGGTAGATGGAGGGTTGCATCAAATTTCAGATATGTTAGTATCAAATTCCCTACCTACAAACAATAGTGCTATTGTTAAAGGGAGTATTCTTGAGAATTCTAATTCTACAAAGGTAGGATTAATTCAGCCTTGGATAACTTTGTGTTTTTTTTTGTGATCTTATTGTTTCAACCCATCAAATTGCTCATGAAAGATTTTGGACGAATAGTACAACCTTCAAATCCAAATTCAACTATAGAATGTCTTGGTTCCTCTAGACTAGAGCCTTCCCTTAATATAGGAGAAGCACTTGATAAATATGAACTAGTATCTCAAAAGGTAATTTCATTGAATATTTGATCGAGTTCAATTTATCTTAGAAGGTTTCATTAGATTATATACATCTTTTTAAAAATATGGTTCCAATTTTGTACTTGGAAATAGAAATGGTCAATGGATGTTCTACATGCTTATCCTTTTTCATTTTTACAGATCTCATTGTTAATGTTTCAACTTTATTCTTTCTTAGACATGAACATGTTTTGTTGTAGTCCACTATGTTGAAATGATAAAGACCAACTTTTTAATCCTTTAAAAGTTATCGCATCTACATTGGATGCTAAAACACATCATTAATTTTTATTGAAAAATGATATTTGGTGAGCCCTTAGTAACATTATTACTGGCATGCTTCTATTTTGAAATGCCGCTTCTATCCACCACTAATAGACTATTTCAGATTCTCTAGTTACTTTTGTCATTGTAATTGCTTATTTTTTTAGGGAAAACATTTTCATATTTGTCACCATGTTTTTTCTTTGTTCATTAGACTCTCACATGCCTTATGGAAACCAAACCTTAGTAACTGCCTATTGTGAAAATTTCAAGAATCACTCAATTCATATTTCACACAAAGGATAGTCGTAAGGAAATATGTCTCTTCCCAATTTAATTTAATTTTTTTTCAAAGATTAAGAAAATTTTATTAAAAAAGTGGTTTTCCTCTTTCTTATTCTTCCAAGTTCTTTAATTGTTCACTTCAACTTAACTCTAAAATATTTACACTAGTGCCATGGACTTTGGTGTTTTGGGTCTCTTGTTTGGATTATGTTATTTGAACAAAAGTACTTATTCTTTTTTAAGGTTACTAATTGTCTCCCAAATAAATTAGGATTGTACTCTATCCATTGGCTACAACACCTCTTATGTTCTTCACTTGCATCTTGTTTGTCTCTATTAGAAGGTTCAAGGGGTGATATAGGATACATAGTATATATATTAGTTAAAGGGTACTAGCTCAATGGAAGAGCACCTTCTAAACCAGTAGGAGGATGGTGGTTTGATTCCATCATGCCCTAATATGAATAAATTTATAATTAAATAAATAACCAAATAAACAATCAAATAAGCTACTAAATTAACGACCAATCAAATACCAAATAAATAACCAAAGAAATTACCCAATAAAAAACTAAATAAATTTTCCAATAAACTACCAAATAAACAACCAAATATATGATCAAATAAACTATCAATTAAATGATCAACTAAACTATCAAATATACTACCAAATAAATGATTACGTAAATGATTAAATAAACTATCTAATAAATGACTAATATAGTTTATTCATAAATTTGTTAGTAAGATAAATATCTGGCAATAAACTACCATTCGTCACGTGATCAAAACTAGTCATATATCTACAATTTTTTATAGTTTATTTCGTCATATATTGTAGTTTTTGTATTAGTGGAGGTAAGTTTTCAAGGCATATTGGGATTCTTGGTGACAAAATAAATATACTCATAGTACCTCACACGGTGCCCATAATAACATAAGGTACATAACTTAAAGGAAATTGACTAAACCCTAAACTAAAACAAAGGGTTACCAAGGGGGACACTTAGTTTTATTTTATCAAAACTAAGTGTCCCCCTTGGTAACACATACATCTTAGTTTAGGATTTAGCCATTATCTAACTTAAAGTGGGATATAAGTCAAATCCTATTAAAATAAATAAATAAATAAATAGAGATTAGTGTTGCATTAAAATATGATCAAGATTTATACTATGTTAATTATTGAATAAATAGAATACAATTGATTGTATAAAGAAGTATTAAGTGAGTTTAGTTTAGGATTTAGCTATTTCCTAACTTAAAGTGGGATATAAGTCAAATTCTATTAAAATAAATAAATAGAGATTAGTGTTGCATTAAAATATAATTAAGATATATATTATGTCAATTATTGAATAAATAGAATACATTTTATTGTATAAAGAAGTATTAAGTAAGTTTATACCCATGAATCCTAAATAAATACATATAGAGTTTAAGATGTTCAAAGCCAAACTCCTTATATTCTTACTATACTCCTAGGAGTTGATAGTTGATGTTGTGTAGGGAGAGGCAGAGTAAAACCAAGGAATGTACTGGTGCCAATTGCCCTACGACAAGTAAATCCACACTCTCCTGAGGCTAGGTATTAGAGGAAAGTAAGGGATCCATGTGTGAACATGTTAATTACTAGATGTATTATAAGATATATATTATTTAGCTAAAAATAATTAAGTTGTGTATATAATAATGTACTTGAAACCTTGATGATCGACAACCTTTGAGTAAGGGTCACTATGTAAAGAGATTAGTATTTATGAATTTTATGAATGAATATAACTTTGATAGAAAAAGGGATTATGATGTTTTATCCAATTCTCTTATTCACTCACTATACTCCTAGGAGTTGCTAGATGGTGTTATGTAGGGAAAGGTGGAGTATAACTAGAGGATATACTGGTGTCAAGTGGCATACGATAAGTGAATCCATGCTCTCCTTAGGATGGACATAGGAGGGAAGTGAGGAATCAAGGTTAAACATACTATTAGTAGAGGCATTATAAGATATCTATCATTACTTGAAATTGGATAAGTTGTCTACATTATAATTAATGAACATTTTGTGACTATTGTCAGCCTCCAAGTTGGGGTCATGATCATACTTCATGATTCTATTGACTATGAACATTATTTTCTAGACTAGAAAATTAATCGATTTAAATAATAATAATCAAGGTTTTGATTATGATGTCTAAGTTATCATATGAGAAATAGAAATTGCTTGAGGGAAGACAATTCGACGAAGGTAGACTTGTCATGAGTCCTATTTAGGGTGAACTATATAAATATATTTTAAATACATACACTCTATTTAAATATCGTATAACTATTATTTATTAATATATATGATATTAAGCACTAATATTTATTAATCATAGTTATATTAATAATTACTATTAATCTATAAACATTAACTAATAATAAATAAAATATAACTTAGTATTGTTAAATTAACTATATTATAATAGTATTAAATTGAATATATTATAACAAGATGTAATATAAATTATATTATATAAATTAATAAATATGTTTATATTAAATAAGACATTAAAGTTTACATAAAATTATATTTTTATTTTTATGATAAAAATAAACTTAAATATAAAATAAAGTGTCATTTAAAATCTAAGGGACACAATCATTCAAAATATAAGATAGATAATGTAGAAGAACATAAGGAATAGAGCAAAGAAAATTGTAAATGAAAAGGACAATTGGAAGAGAAATTAGACATTAAATAAATTTGGAAAAAGATAGAGAAAATGAAATATTTTGTTCTTTATGGCAATGACTAGAAATGGGTCATCGCAATACACCCAAAATCCTCCCTTCACACTTATATTAATTTTTTTAATATCTATTGTAGTACTATAGTAGCTATGAATTAATTAATTTTATTTGCTATATTCTATTACCTATTCGACTATTCTATTTAGTTAAATACATTTACTTCCTAATGCATTTAAATATAATTTAAATATTTTCCCTAATGTATTAAAATCAATTGCTCTACCTAGGTTGGCCTTTTGGTTGTATTTTTTGGGTTTAGTCGTTTCCCCTCTCTCTGTCCTTGGATTAGCTTTGCATGATTATGACATGAGGTTTTCTAGAGGGTCAAACATACATCACAATGTTATGATTAAAATCAACTCTTCATTGATCATGCATAAGAATCCATTATTTGATGTTCATAGTTTTGGCATGAATCAAAATCCTTCTTGGATTGAGGGTTTTAGACTTTTGAAAGTGAATGGTTTCCTTGCAAAGGTGAAAATACATCTTTTCTATTGATTAAGCTTGATTTTGTTAAGGAATATATTTATTATCTATCTAATCATGCCCTAATATTTAATTTTGAAGGGACTTGAGTGTCATTACCTTTCTTTTAGTCATGGGCTCATAAAACATGGAATCCATAGGGGGAAATGGAAGTGATGCTAGCTAATAATAGCTACTTTTGGTGATTTATTGATGCATTTTAGATAGGAATTGAGAATTTAAAGGGATTCCCTATTTTTATAATCAAGTTGGTTTATTCATCAAGCCATGACATGTTGGATTCAATCCTATTGAAGATCTTCCATCAAGGGTTATAATATGGGTGAGGCTTCTATGGTTTCCCTTGGCATTTTGGAAGAACTGATTGAAACTCTTGCATGGGCTTATGAACACACACCTCTAGCTAATTTAGTTTGATGGAGAGATAAGCCAGTAGCTCTTTCCATTGTTCAAGCATGATTAGTTGGATTAGATCACTTTTCTGTAGGCTATATATACACCTATGTAGCTTTCTTAATCGCCTCTACGTCAGGTAAATTTGGTTAATTCTTTTTATACACAATTTTTAGATTTTTAAATCTAATTTCTGTGTATAAAAAGAAGGAGTAATCCACATAATACGTCTCCATCTAAAATTTGATCTATATTCTTTATATAAAGTAGCTGAATCATTATGGCAAGAAAACGTATCATTCAAAGAGAGAAAAAGAAACAAAGATTGGAAAGGAAATATAATTTGCTTTGCCAATCTTTGAAAAAAGAGATGAGCGAAGTCTCTTATCTTCAATTTGGTTGTATCTTAGCTAGGGAAGCCATCATGACCTTTACAGAAAACTATGGAGAAAAAGTTATCCACTTATGCTCATGTTTGTATAGAAATTGCTTTAAACAAGCCTTTACCTAACTCCATGGAAATTTATTTGGGTTCAAACTTATTGATCCAACAACTTGATATGAAACTTTTCATTTAAATGTCAAAACTTTCATGAATATGGACAAAAGGTGTGAGTTGATTGAATCTAATATGGTGATAAAAACATATTTTTTTTATAACATAGGGAAGGATAGAAGAATTTGAAATTCTATTACTTCTCTTATTTTGTCAGAGGGGATTGTATTATTTTGCAATAGAGAAATTAGTTAGGAAGCCACAAGATTATTTGTGAATTTGTTTACATGCGTACTCTAGTCCTACTAATGGAGAAGAAAATCATGTACTTGATTACATTCCTTCCATAGTAAACAATAAAATGAATGAGGTTTTTGTTAAAGTAATAAAGTATTTCCTTATTAATTAAATCATTTTGATTTAATGATTAAGTCACTTATTATCTCTAGTTTACTTAAGCTAAACTTTGGGCATATAATAATAATTTTTTTTATCAATTATTATCATGCAACCTAGGTTTTACCTGTTAGGGTTTTTATCTCCTTTTATAAGGATTGACCTCTTTGTAATTTATCAATTCACTTTTGATAATAGCAATCTCTCTTTTTGCTCATCAAGAATGTCTCAACTATGGATCTAGGAATTCCAGCCTTTGTAGCTTTTTTTTCTCTCTTTCTGTGACAGGTGTTTGCATGCAAGTGATTCGTGGGAGCTATGGGGTTGATCTTTCATCAAATTAAACATGGTATCAAAGCTTCAGATCTTCATGCCCTTGTTCTATTTATGAGAGGGTTGACTTGACTTTTAAATTTGTATTTTTTTCTTTCAGAGGGTTTCATTTTTCAAATATTTTTTGTATTGGATTTGGGGGCTCACCATTTTTTGGTGCAATTTGAGCTCAAAAGACCTCATTGTTGAGCTCAGAGCACCCAAAAACCCCTATTTTCATATAAAATTTATTCAATTTAGACATAGTTGAAATCTGAGGCAAAAAAATATTGCACCTAGATTGGGCACATTTTTTGAGATGGTGATTTAAAGAATTTTGCCATGGTAATTGAGATTTTTTGATGCGTAAATATTTTTGCACAAAAATCAAGATTTTTTGGCACACAAATTGAGATTTTTTGTCATGTAAATCAAGATTTTTTGGTACGAAAATCAAGTTTTTTGGTATGAAAATTAAGATTTTTTGGTAGACAAATCAAGATTTGTGGTACGAAAATCAAGATTATTTTTCATGCAAATCAAGATTTTTGGTACGAAATCGGTACAAATTTTTGTATGAAATAGGCACTCTTCCTAAGGTAATTTCTGGTGTTGTTGGGCACTTTTATCAAGACATTTTGGCACAGATCCTGATGTGGTAATTTTTTATTTTTTGCCCTTCCACCTCTTTTTTGACCTACATGTGGTTATTTGGTTGTAACTTGCTCATCCAGACTCTATTTTTCACAAACAAGATATCATCGGAAAGCTGATTATGAGCCCATCGTAATGGTGTAGTTTATTTAGAATTTTGATGTCAAAGTTACAGGTTCTATTTTACACTCCTGGAGACATATCTTGAGCATCTAATCTCTAATTTGGGAATTCTTTATATCATTGGAAAAGTCTTTTAGAGCTCTTTTTAGTGATGTTGGTTGTTTTTTTAGATTTTGCTCCAGGCACATTCTATTCATTTTTTTTCATTTTTGTATTCTAGTGGATATCTTGGTTGTTTCAGGTCCCGAGGATCAATTTTTTTGCTTTAGATGATTCATCATGGGTTGTAATATATTTTGTATCAACCTTATGTCTCTTTTGGTCTATTTAGACATCATTTGTATGCATTATTGCAAACACACTGAGATAAAGTGTCATATTTCATCTGTAGTTTTATTTTAGTTATTTTGCCTTATTTTGCCTTCTAATTTGAGTAGTGTCATCTAAGGACACTCATGCATATTATTGTATTATTGGGATTCACCATATCTTGTGCCTTATTGTACATGCACTACTCTGATTAAAGTTCCATGGGGGGTTGATATTTTTCCTTTGCTTTGTCCAGTGGGTTTCCCTTCTGTGACATTAGGCTCTTAACGTGTATGAGATTGATCACCTCAATAAACACATATTTACTCTTTTGTGCATCTTGATCATGGTTCCTTGACATGCAATTCTTTTGTCTCGCTTTTCTAGTTTCCTGTCACCTCACCCTTGTCTACATTAGGGGGTTCTTCTATTGTTTCTCATGCTTCTTTGGGTTGATGGAGTGAGCTATGTATTCAGTATGTACTAGGCAAATGTAGTGGTTGGATACTTGTGCATTTTGGTGAGATGGATCATTTACCATATATGATGGAGACATAACCCAAGAATAGAATGGACATAATAGGAAAGGGAAAAATTTATTAACTATGAGAATATGCTAATACACTTAGTGCGGAGAGAATAGACTCCAAAACATGCCCTATGGGCTTACAATAGTATAAATCTGGAGATAATTTTTTCTTCCAGTACCTTCTCTCAAACTCCACTCTGAACTATCTTTTACAATGCTAGAAATGTTCTTAAATAGACCTCAAAGGGTTAAGGATTAGGAATAAATTCTAGAAAGTGCTAGTTGGCATCCATTGCCAAAATGGAAGGCTCCAAAAGTCACTTTACAAGTCGATGCAAAATTAGAAGAATCTAGAAATGGTAGCCAAACTTTCGAGAGGCATAACTTTTGAACCATAGCTCTGATTGACAAATCGTTTACATTTTTGGAAAGCTCTCAGAGTTCTCTATAGCCCTAGTGAGAGCTTTTCTCATCCCCCATTTTTCAGATCTGTACGAGGTCATTTAGTGCCTCAAACTTGACTTTGAAGCATTCTTAGGAGGTCTCCAAAAATTGAAAAATTATGATAACTTTCAAATCATGCAACCTTTTGACCTGATTCTTTTTTTGGAATGTTATAAATTACAATTTTAATCATCCCTCCAATTTAAACCTTCTAACTCACCATAATTATGGCTCAATTACATAGTCCTATTTTTTGGCATTTACACATATCCCAAGGTACTTAAAAACTCTAACCTAAAACAATAATAGTGGAACTGTGAGAGTTGGAACCTTTATTTGACCCAAATGGGTATCCATAAATGAAAACACATGAAAAAAAAACTATGTCTA
Source organism: Cupressus sempervirens (assembly GCA_028749045.1). Lineage (NCBI taxonomy): Eukaryota > Viridiplantae > Streptophyta > Pinopsida > Cupressales > Cupressaceae > Cupressus > Cupressus sempervirens. The sequence continues at coordinate 535,976,985 of CM053791.1, forward strand.
GGTTTTTTTTTTTTGGGTGACATGGGACTGCCCTTATACCTCTGGATGCTCCTGCATCAGACACCCAGGGTAGATTGAAAAGTGACCCTATCACTTTATGGATGGTAGAAGAAATCTCAAATGGGAAACCTTAGCTGCTGATATCCAAGTTAAGTCCTCTATCGACCATCCTTTCCACTTAACCAGATACTCTTCATACTTCCTATTTCTGGTACTCCTGCCCACACGACTATCCAGAATCTCTTCTATCTCCTCCTTCTTAGAAGTAGGAATTGGACATGGCTCTAGCATCAACCCCTCATCTGCACCATCATCATGATACTTTGTTAAGTCTGCAATGTTGAAGATAGGAGAAATGTGAATTCCATCTGGCAACTCCACCTCATATGCATTTCCTGAGTCATGTTTCTTCATAATTTTGCAGGGGCCAAATTTCTTCATCTTTAGCTTGTTGTAAGCACCTACTGGAAATATTTCCCTTCTCAAGTGTACCATGACTAGATCCCCTACTTGGAACTCCTTATGTCTTCTCCTTTGATCAGCCCTAGCTTTATACTGTTGATTCATCTTGATAATGTGTGCCTGGACCTCCTCATGTGGATGCTTGATATGTTTAGAAAATTCTTCTGCTTCAACACTTGTCCTCTCCCATTGCTCCATCTTCCTCAATTTCGGTGCAGTCCTTGGGCTACTTCCATATACAATTTGGAATGGTGAACTACCAATACTCCTATTTATAGAGTTATTATAAGCAAATTATTCTTGTGGTAGAATCAAATCCCATCCCTTGGGCTTATCCCCAACTAAGCATCTCAGCAAATTGCCCAGACTTCTGTTTACCACTTATGTCTGGCCGTTAGTCTATGGGTGATGTGTGGAACTGAATTTCAAGTCTATTCTCAACTTCTTCCACAATGTTCACTAGAAATACCCCACAAATTTAGTATCTCTATCAGAAACTATACTCCTTGGGAGACCATGTAGTCTCACCACCTCTCTGAAAAACAAGTCTGCAATATGGATGACATCATAAGTTTTGTGGCATGGAATGAAATGTGCCATTTTGGAGAACCTATCAACCACCACAAATATTGAGTCATTACCCCTTTGTGTCCTCAGAAATCCAAGAACAAAATCCATACTTATGTCCTCCCATGGCTTTGATGGAATAGGCAATGGCTGATATAGTCCAGTATTGTGACTAAATCCCTTGGCCGCTTGACAAACCTGAGAACTCTATACAAACTTTTTCACATTTTGTGAAATTTGAGGCCAAAAATAATGTTCTCTAAGAATGACAATGGTCTTATCTCGACCAAAATGTCCTGCCATCCCTCCACTGTGTTTCTCCTTAATCAAATTTTCCCTCATGGAACTCCTTGGAATGCATAATTGACTACCCTTGAACAACATACCACCCTGAATCAAATAGTCTAACCACTTGGTTATTTCTACAACAACAAGTTCTTTACAAGCTTTCCATGCTTCAACAAAATTAGGATCCTCAGGGTACAAATTCTTGAGTTCATCAAATCCAACTACTTCAACTTGCATTATTGTAAGCAACAACTGCCTCCTACTCAATGCATCTGCAATCCTATTAGACTTTCCACTTCTATGCTTCAACACAAATGTATAACTTTGCAAGAACTCTACCCACTTCATATGCCTCTTGTTCAATTTACCTTGGCTATTTAGGTACTGTAATGCCTGGTGATCAGTATATAAAACAAATTCCTTTGGCAATAAATAATGCCTCCATTTCTTTAAGGCTTGAACTATTGCATAGAACTCTTGATCATAAACAAAATAGTTCTTCTTCACATCATTCAATTTTTCACTAAAATATGCAATAGGCTTACCTTCTTGGCTCAATAAAACCCCAATAGCACTGCCACTAGCATCACAATCCACCTAGAACACCTTACTAAAATCAGGAAGTGCCAACACAGGTTGTTATGTCACCTTCTTCTTCAGCAATTCAAAACTTCTCGCAGCTGCCGTAGTCCATTTGAACTCTTTCCTATCCCCTCTTATTGTGTCAATCAGGGGTGCACATATGCCACTGAAATTCTTAATGAACTTCCTATAAAAACTAACCAGACCATGAAATGATCTCACCTTAGTAGCAGACCTTGGAGTAGGCCATTCCAAGATGGATTTTATGTTCTCTGGATCCATTCTGAACCTTCAAGTGACACTAGTACATTTGACCCCATTTTAGACCAAAATTTTCGACGATCTATTAAAATGGGGTCAAATTGGTCAAAATAGGCAAGGAAAAATGTGTTTTTTTAAAAAATCCATGCTCGTGTTGGTCAAAATTTTGACCAACATGGGGCTTATACATCTTTAAAAAAAGAAACATTTCTTGCTTCATGTCTTTTGCGCACAGGTTCATTTCCATTTGTGCGGGTTCCTCGGGTTTTAATGAATTTTCACATAGTTTTTGTAGAGGGTAGGGCTGGTGTTGAAAGTGGATCCGGACCCTGCTATGGAGAAGGGATGTTAGCTCTCCTTGGTCATCAACCGATGTAAGGTCAGGGTCTTTTAAAGAAAATGAAACATAATGTTATCTATAAAAGGCAATTATTGCTTCCCATTAACGCAAAGGAGCCCTTGAATAGAAGGAAACTAGAGATTCTACAGTATAGAGATGGATCTGAATGTTTCTTGGTGCCGGTTTTAATCTTTGTGAGTTTCATATTGATGGCTATATTGTTGAATATTGTGGTGAAAATATGGTGGGTGCCTCTTCACACTCAGAAGTTCTATCAAAATCAGGGTATTTACTGACCGACCTATAGGCTATTTTATGGAAGCACAAAAGAATTACTTGAAATCCAGAAGCACATCAAATTGACTCCCTCCAAGATCACACCCCACGATATTGTACATGTGGTTCTACATTTTGATGTTTGGGCAAAACAATATGGTAAAGATCCTAGCAACAACCTCTTTTAAGTTTTTTTTAAAAAAATCGGTCAAGAATTTATTTGAATTTGAAGAACCAATTTGGTTGTGTGTATTTTGAATTGTAAAATTCGGTGACTTTTGTTTTGAAATTTTCCTATTTGAATTTTTTTCCCATTATCATTTGAGATCATTCTTTTCATCTCTTATGTGATTAAGCAGGATACTAGTGAATTCTAAAATGATTTTCCAAATGTGATTAGGCAGGATACTAGTGAATTCTAAAATGATTTTCCAAATGCGATTAGGCACGGTATTTATGAATTCAAAAGCAAGAGTGACAACTTATGAATTGCAAAAGTCTGAGAACAGAAATGAAAACTTGTTCCATGACAGGAATTATGTGAATTCAAAAACAAGTGACAAGTTTTATGTATTGTAAAATCTGTTTAGTGAATTAAAAAGCAAGAGTGGTAGCTTTACGAATTGTGAAAATCTGATACCAAGATTTCCATGATGTGATTAGGCAAGGTATTTGTGATTTCAAAAACAAGAGTGATAGTTAAATGAATTGTAAAATTTGATAACAATAATTAAATCTTGTCCCCTGATATTGTTAGGCAATCTATTTGTGGATTCAAAAATAGAGCGACAACTTTATGAATTGTGAAAATATAATAAAGTGATAAAATCTTGTTCATTGGTGTGATTAGGTAGGATATTTGTGAATAAGAAAATAGAGTGAGAGATTATGAATTGTGGAAATCTGATAAAAATAATATGATCTTGTTTCTCTGATGCGATTAGTATATTTGTGAATTAAGAACAAGAGTTACAGCTTTGTGCATTGTGAATATCTCATCACAATGAATAAAATATTGCTCCCTGATGTGTGATTAGGCAGGATATTTATGTATTGGTTGGGCATTGCAGCAAGGCTTTTGGTTCATGACCCAGAGATTATGAAGTATATTTTGTCCAACAAGTCTGGGCATTACGAGAAGCCTAAGTTCGCAATTCAATTGAAACGCTTGGCTGGAACTTATAGCCTTGCACTATTTGAGGGAGACAAATGAGCTAGTCAAAGGAGACTTCTCAATCTGGCCTTTCATTTAGAATGTTTGAAGGTAAGTGTATAGTCACCCTTTTCTTAATTGGGTCTCCTGGTCTCTGTAGGTAAAAGCTATATAACTTAGGAGCACTAATTATCTTAGGATGAATCAAACCATAAACTTTTTTCATCTCTTCTCATAGATATAGTTTATGGAACTCAAAGCATATGTAGTGAGCTTATTGGGTGATTTCTGTAGTTTAATGGTTCTAGTTATGGCAACTAGCACTACCATAATGTTGTAGAGATGGGAAAATGCAATCGTTGAGGGTGTGAAAGAAATTGAGGTCTCAGAAGAATTCTGATGCCTAACTTCAGATTTAATAGCCCAGACAACATTTGGGTCTAGTTTTGAGGAAGGAAACACATATTTAACATGCTAGCTAAACTAACCTTTCTGGTTGGTAAAAGTTATGAAAAAATGTATTTTCCAGGTTCTAGGAAGTGTAGTACCTCCTTCCTTCTTATACTAGTACCTGTTTGTTAAGAAACATTATTGGATATCTGGCTGAATGAATAATTGATCTTATATATTTCCATTAAACATCATTAAGGTGGACATTAAATCAATACTTTCATATTTCAGATATAAAATATGTCTCTTACTATTATTTTTTCAATTTTTGGAAGGTTCTTTCCTACTCCAAGTAATTTAAGGTCTTGAAAGTTAGAGATGGATATTGTAAAATCATTGATGGAGATGATCTTTGATCATTAAAAGAATGTTGAGACGAGGAAACATGATAGCTACAACACTGATCTTTTGCGTCTAATGATGAATGCTTATAAGAATGAATTGAAGGACATAGATAATTTTCTGGGCTTATCTCTTCAAAACATGGTTGATGAGTGCAAGACTTTCTTTACTACAGGGAGTGAGACTACTACTACTTTACTCACATGGACACTTGTTGTACTTGGAATGCACATAGATTGGCAAGGTCAAGCAAGGGAGGAAGTGCTTCAGATCTTCAACAAAGAAACTCCAAAATTTGATGCCTTCTCTAGCCTAAAATTTGTAAGAATAAATAGAGTTTAAATTTTTGCATTCTATATCATTACTATTTTGTTTCTGGATCATATTGTATAAGATCTCGTTTGCAATAACATTTTTGATCTACTCTATCATTCATCATCAAAACAATTTAGTGTACAATAACTGCTTTCACAAGTTCAATCTTTGCCAAGGAGTATAACCCATGACTCATTTTCAAGTGAAAATGATTTTGTATGAGGTGTTGAGGTTTTACCCTCCAACAATGGTTATAACAAGAAAGGCATGCAAAAAGATGTAGCTAGGGAACTTGACTGTCCCAACAAGCATAGAGGTTATGCTACAAACTATCCTGGTGCACCATGATGAAGAGTTGTGGGGGAAAGATTCCAATGAATTCAATCCCCTAAGATTTAGTGAAGGGATTTCAAAGGCCTCTACTCATCCTGCTATATTTACAAGTTTTGGGCTGGGACCAAGAATCTGTATAGGCCAAAATTTTGCATTGATTGAAGCCAAGGTGATATTGATAATGATCTTATAGCATTTCTCATTTTTTCTCTCCCCTACATATATTCATGCCCCTATATCAGTTTTCATGCTTCAACCACTACATGGAGCTCAAATCATGTTCCAAAAGTTACACTAATGTCAGACCATTACAAATTTACAATGTTTTTCCTATCTTGAATCTCAACATTCGATAAATTGGTACAAGTGACCAGGAAAAAAAAAAAAAAAAAGGAGTTCTGCTTTTTCCCAATTGTTGTCTTCCAATCTGGAATCTAATTCTATTGGAATTGATTCAAGAATATTTGAAATCGAAGAATTGGATCTCACTACAATCCAGTCATATTTAAGAAGTACCTGTGCAGAAGGCCTAGGAATGTCAAGGGCCAAAATTGGAATAGTCTAAGAAAGGCTAGAAGAATAGAATCCCATATACTTCTTTGAATTGTTAGAGCGTGCATTACAAGTGTGAAATAAAGAAGTTGGTCTTCAAGCCAAAGAAAATGAAAATAAGTTTATTTAGCATGAATAGTGGCATTCTCTTTACTATATTTAGTGAAATATTGATTTTAGGTACAAAATGAGTCAGCAGAAGGTGCAAAGATCATGGGTACTGGATTCAAAACACCAGCCTACCACAAGGATAACCCTTAAATTGATCATGTTAAGTTCTCCATAAAAGCAACATTGAATAGGTAGGAAGATAAAATTAAAAAATAATATAGTAGCAAATCAAGATTGTACAAGGGACAAAAGATGCAGAAGATGTAGAGAGTAAGGCTAGTTTAGATGCCCTAGGGATTAAAATTTAAAACCACATTAAAAAAAAAAAGTAATAACATTTGGATATGAAAAGAGATCAACATTAGATTAATAAGACTTATATCTCAGAAGGTAGCAATGCCATACTCAATTGTCTAGGCAACACATGTGATATCTCAATGCAGTTTAACCTTTCATGTTTATTGCTTTTGTTGGTCAAATTTTTGGGATAAAAACCCTAATTCATCATTGAATTTGTCTGGACACTTCATCAAACATTTAAAAAACATAGATGAATTTGTCTGGACACTTCATCAAACATTTAAAAAACATGATTTTTATCATCAAGATGTTCATGCAAATGAAGAAAGGAGGAAAAATCCAAAGGCGGTTAAAATATGACCATTAGTGAAAGCGAGGTGGTGACAGGAGGATGAAAATAAGAATAAAGTATGTGTGAATCACAAAAGATAAAATAACAGAACAAGATAAACTAGTTACCTTTCTGACCCACTTTCTTGACACTTGTTTGCTTACTTTAAAAGGTACTTATTGAAGGGTAAATGGATATTCCTAAATTATAAGAGAGGATATGGCCAGTTCACTATTGCATTGTTGCAGGGTGTCACCATATTGCATTGTCCACATCAAAAACTTTGCTACTAATGCATAGGTGACAGAGTTCTTCAATCATTGACAATTCATTGGATGAATATTTTGTGCAAGATTTTATCAATTATGAAAGGAAAGGACCCACCTGATCTAGTGGGTAGTTATCAAATCCTTGATTTAAAATGGATACCAAAATCTCTATTAAAATTTTCATCTACTTGGATGGATCCCTGAAAACTAGTCAGAGGTAAAGGATCTTGATTTACTTTCTGTGTCTAGTTTTGCCTGTGGAGGATTGGATTTTAATGGTTTTAAATTTTTATTGGTAGCACATGTCTTCTGCATAATTAATCTATGTTCATTTTGAATATTACAAGTGACTTTTGGCAGTCAACAGTATTGTTTCCATCTCTCAACATTTCCCCCCTAGTGGTAGCATTTTTTATGAACAGAGCAATCTCTGTGTGTTGAAGATAGTGCACCAGTGAGCAACTACATCTTTTGAACCTACCATAGGCTATGCTGTAACATCCTCCATTGGTTCGAAAAGTGTTGAATAAGTGTTGGAATGTCAACAACATCTAAGTCTGCTATGTAGTAATCCTAATACCATCTCTTTTGTTGAATCAAAACTTTATGATTAGGAACTAATGCCAAATATCTATTTTGGTTGGCTTAGCTGCATCGTGATCTCTTTCCAGAGAGGCAAAGTGAACCATAAGATCCATTACAAGCATGACTGGGTAAGTGTGAAGTTGTTTGCACCTGGGGATGGCAACAAAACCAAATTTAAAAATACCAATTAACATGCTTAAGTGTCTCCAAGATTGGAGTTGTTACTAAGAGCTATAGAAATTTCAAGGGTTTAACTTCTATCTGACATCTCTTACAGATCAGCTATTTCAATTTTTACTTGGGGCTTTCTAATTTTCTGAAAGCAATTGGTTGAATATAATTTGAAAGCATTTTGTTTCATAAGCCTTTGCCAATTAAAGAGCTATATCATTATTGTTAAAAGTAAACAACATTAAAGGATAGAAAAGGAGTGAAGTGTATAGTGTAATATTCAGTACTATCATATTGGTACTTTGTCTACAAGGATTTAACGTTGATAGATTCATGAAGTGTACTATTATATTTTTGTTTTGTTTGTAAGGATGTGATAATGATAAATTCTTGAGCCTTATATGTGAATGAGATATTTTCTTTAGTCCCAAGATAGTTGCTTTCTTCAAAAAGCTCTTGAGTGACTTTTATTTAACTTCTTATTCAATTAATTTTGACAGATTAGTCTTTATATTCTTGAACTTTGTTATCACTTTTTTCAAATGAAGTGTTAACTTTTAAAGGGCCTTGGACTTTTCCATTGGAATTTTAGATTTTCTTTAGATTTTTCTAAATGTTGATGTCCTGTTGTTTTTCTCGATGTGTCTCCTTGTTCATGTTCTTGATTATGATCAGTCATTTGTATGCATGGATAGAAGACTATCAACTGGGATAGGGACTATACCTCTCTCTGTGTTATGTAAGATTTGTGTTTTCGCATGACTTTTACATGTCATGCCTTTTCTTCATGTATTATGCTGTAAAACTGGAATTGGATTTGTGTCTCCTTGTGCAAAATAAAGTTTTCATGTTATTTGTTGTTCCTTGATATATCTAATGACATGGTGCAAAGTTTATTTTGTAATTTTTGTTGTTTCTAAATTTATATTTTTGGAAACTAAATGAGAAATAAATGTGACTACTTTCTTACAAATTATTCATATGTTTGAATCAGACCAGGATAAGATCTCTAACTTTGAAATGAAGTTAATGGATATTGACACTGAACATTTGGGTATTCCTGAGTCAGAGTATTAATCCATTGTGAGGATGCCATCACAAGAGTTTGCTTGTATCTGTAAAGATTTGAGCACCATTGGTGACACAGGTATGATGTTGGGCCTATTTTGTATATTAAGTGAGACAAGAAAGGAATTTTACTTTGTTTAGATAATTTGTATCTATTACAAGGTTCTAGGTTTTTGTACTTCACTATTCTCATCTGCATTCTTGTAGAATTTGTCAAAAATGCCAGTTAAAATTGTCTTATCAAATTGTTCCTTTTATTGTTATGTTTGTAGTGTAACAATTTTATTTAATAGGTGTGACTGCCTGTGTGTTTGGGGAAGTACTGTAGAAATAGAAGCAATTTTGTGATTTTGAGCATTTATAGCTCATTTTACTTATCCCAGTTACCCTTTCTTTAATTCTTTCTTTTTTATCTCTATTAGACTACTTCTTTGTTTGCAAAGGAACTAAAGTGTTGATTATTTTGATTTTGGTAGTATTTGAAATGAAATGTCTCATAGAGCCACACTTTGTTGGGGGCTATACTTGTAAGAGTTTTGTTTGTTAGTTTGGGACATCATATTATGCACTAAATGAATCTAGTTTTTTATTTGTTTTATGTTAGTGAAATTTTTATTTGAATTGGTACAAAGATTTGTGAGAGGGTAGGAAAATTGATGTTGTACGGTTATACAACCTTGATCATGCACTGCCCTATTGTTGATGTGGGAGTTTTTGAAGTTTTGGACACAAAAAAATGAGATTTTTATGTGAGTTTTATATTTGAAAAATTTGCAGAGGTACTAATACATTGTTATTATTTTTCATGCAGTTGTTATTTCTATGACCAAGGAAGGGGTGAAGTTCTCTACCAAGGGTGCTATTGGAAGTGCAAATATTGTTTGTAGGCAAAATACCTCAGTAGACAAGGTAACCACTTTCTAACTTTCCCACTTGCACACAAAATTGAATGGCTTCAATTGATGACATTTCATAATTCTTGATGAATAAGAAATATAGAATATATTTTGATTTATTTCCAAACCTACTTTAGGTAAAAAGAAAATGATGCCCAATTCTGAAATTTGAGGGTCTTGAGTGCACAATTTCTGTTTCAACCTAGTCTACAATATGGCACTATTTTTTAATCTTCTAATCTTGCATTTACTTTTGTATGCAACCATTAATATCTTCTTGTTTTAACTTGAGAACTACTTAGTTTTTGTGTTTGAAAATTTGACATACATTTTCAATTAGTTGGTAAAATGAATCAAAAATTTATTGGTTGTATTGCCAATCTATATCTCATAGAGCTTACTACTTGAATGTATTGGATTTATTGAAAAGATCTTCTAGAGTGTAAATGGGTTTACTACATGCTTGGAAATCTAAAACTACAACTACTCAGGGAAGAAATTAGACAACTCAATTATGTCAGAAAGGTGAAAAGTTGCAATATATGGAGTAATTTGCATCTTTCTAATGTCTTTTAATATCAGAACTTTGAAGCCAAATACATAAGTTATCAAGGTGGATATACAGATGGATATGGTACTTTTGAAGACTTCAGGACATAGATGTACTCTAAAAAGTGTATTTTGTTGGTTTGTTGCTTGCTTTCTCTGTCCACATGCCTCAATTTTAGATGTAACTAAATATGGTATGTAGCCTGAAATTGCGAGTTGCTCAGTATCTCTCCTGAGTATCAAGGTATTAATGTGGGAAATGAAATTTTCTCTATTTGAATATCAACAGTAGCTTGGTTCATTGGCCTTCTTTAGTGTCAACATCACCAAGATGAATCTGGAAAATTAAAACTTAAATCAGGGACCAATACTCAACTTTTTTTTTCCAAAAGAACTAAGAATTGAACCATCTGAATACTTGTCATGTTTTCTTTTCCATGTATTATAACAAAAACTGATCTAGTTTTTATCATTTATAGGGGACCAACAAACTAGCACATTATCATTTTCTTTGGGATGAGAACAAATTTACAGCTGATGGGTTGCAATCATTAACATACAATCTTTTTTACGTGTATATCCTCTTTCATTAATTCTCTTGATTCTTTTTGTTATGCACAATGCATATCTTCTAGTGTAAATCCCCTTGCATTTAACTCTCTTGATTCATTTTTTTATGCATAGTGCATATCTGGGATTTTTCCAAGCTGGGTAAGAATATAAAGTCATGAATGAGCAGGCGTTGAACAATGGAGTTCATTACTGTACATGGATTTGATGTGCTGTTACGATCACAGGCTCTTCTATCTCTCCTTTTTGCATACACAAATCAATGATAAAGAGAAACTAGGGGGCTACACAATGGAATCTTTTGTTGAGTTGGGGGAATGGAATGGGAACTAAAAGTCATTAAATTTTGATTGATTGTGTTATAAATTATGCCTCCACCTAGTTTTTCCCTTCATTCATTCATTTATGATTCAAGAGTGGATATATATTTTGTCTTTTGTTGTGCCCTTGTGATCTATGTTTCTGCAGTGATCTTTTTCAATGGAGAATGAAGAAAGGGAAAAGGAAAAGGAAGGGTCTTGTATACACTGTATAGTAGAAGTGGCTTACATACAATACTTTAGTTGCTAGTAGGAGCAACAGGAGGCTAGGTCAATCAATAGTAGTGGTAGTAGTAGTAATAGTACTAACTATACTAGTCAGTAGCTTGCAGCCTTTAGAGCTGATTTCTCCACACCAAAATCTAGACTTGTATAATTGAGCAGTCTTAGTTTCAATGTTTACAGCCCTGATCATGAACATTGATCAAAATTGTGCACAAATTTGGCTTGTTAAAAAATGGTTAGTTGCTGATGTAAATAGATTTACTTTGCTCCTTATTTGATTTGTTTGAGCTGACTGAGTTTATGATTTGAAATGAAGTGGGTAGTTTCCTTTTTATATGGCTATAGAGTCCAAAGTGTATGACTCAAAAAATAGATAAATTGAAATAATTCATATCAATTAAATCATCTCACTTCATTCACCAAATCAAAATTGATTCCTTAAATTTAGATCGCGCTTCTTCATTATTGCCTAGCAAATGCAAATGTTGCATGATATATTATATCCATCACACTGTAGAAATTTGGTCTACCATTTAGAATCTAGGTAGTTCAACCAATTTTCCCTGTCCAAACTATGATGTGATTCAGAGCAGATGCATACATATGCTGTAGCTGTGGTATGTCTAAAGAAATATAATATTACTCAGCTTTTTTGCAAGTTTGTGAGACTGTCAGGGTTTGGTTTGCCTAATATATCTGAATTTTAGTAAAAGCAAGAAACAACTATATTTTAGTCCAAAAGAAGCCTATTCATTTTGAAAGAATTTTGGCTCAATGGTAATTTTGGACACTTTAAATATCATGTTTATGAATTTAATCTGCATCAGTCTCGAAATATTAAGGGCATAGTGATTGCGTAGCTGCATCTAGCTCTCCTTGATTGGCAGGAGTTAAATTACATATGGTAGCAAAGATGCTTATAAGTAGAGTTATTTTGTTATGGTATTTTAATCATAGGGAAATAGGTTAATTAGTATTTTGATCCAATAATTTCTTCTTCTCTTTCTTGTAAGGCATTCCTATTTGAGAAAGTGTACCTCTCCATATTGTGTTGATATTGTAGTGATGAGCTATAAATGACAATCATTATCTAGTTATTGGGTACATTTGAATACCTAGGGATTTTCACCATTCCATCCCTTTGTTATTAAGAGGGGGACCCTATCTATGATTTTGTTACCTTTTATAGATCTAGTGATTAGTACTCTTTATTATCATTTCGTGATCACTAAGATATGATCACTTCTGGGCTTTGATGTAGGAAAGAATGTGATCTTCTCATTTAAGGCCTTTCTTACTTTACTATGCTAATTTATGCTAAATTGCTTTAAGGTTTGATATTGGTGGGAGATAGAGCAATGGGATGGGCCAGGAGGAAGAAGAGGAGAAGAGAAGAGTTCAAGTATGCTTCAAATTCAAGCAGTTAATTTTATGTTTTTTTTCTGTTGTTGTACTTGAGATTGACAATAATTGCCTTTTCAGGTAATTTCAAAGCTTCATTTGATTTTTTGACCATTTCTCCTTAGAATATTGAAGGAAGAGGTGGAACAAAACCTCCCAAAGAAAAAAGAAATAATCCTATATGCAAATATAATGGAACATCAAAAACAGATCCAAGAGCATTTAGTCAATAAAACACTTGAGGCCCACCTGCAGGGTAAGGCAGAGCGAGGTAGGGTAATGTGTTCTCTAATTTGGAAGAGTTATTTTATAGAGCTCGTGCATGAGTTGTGTTCATTTATTAAATTGTACTATCATCCATTTAGCCATTCTTATTTTCTTGAATAGTAAAAGTTTGGTATGACTTCCTTCATCTATTTCAGGCACATGCATCAGAATAAAGCTAAACAATTTGATGATTCAACTGAGAAAGAATTTCAACCATCCTAATCTATTGGAATCATAGTTTGATCAATCAAGTAAGGTTTTAATTAGCAATTGAGCATGGTTATTTTGAAACTAATTACTAGTGGGACAAATTGATTTAGTGTCTAACATTGAGCTTTCTCTTTAGCTGATTACCCACCAGTGGCTCAGTTGGTTCAACAGTGTGGAAAATTTGGCTTGTTAGACATACTTATATTGCATTTGAAAGCTCTAAAACATAAGGTACCAATAAAAATTTGCATTAGTTAACCTTCATTTTTACTATGCCCTTAAGTTTCTTGTACTGATTTCAAGTAACACAACAATCAAGAGAACAGTTTGCTTGATGTTCTCAATTTCTGTGTGCTTCTGCATTTTAGGGCATGCACTTTGTAGTTTCTAAGCATGATTTTTTGATGGTGCTAAAATTGTACATTGATTACAGATTTTGATATTTTCTCAATGGACGAAAGTTCTAGACTTGCTAGAATACTATCTTTAAGCATGTGCAGTTTTCTTACAAATTCTTCTTTAATGTCTTTTTCAATACAAATTAATGATATTAATGATCCAAAAAGAAAATTTCGTATCTTTTTGTTAAGCACATGAGCTGGTGGGCTTGGGATCAATCTCACTACTGCAAATACCTATATCATTTATGACAGTGACTGGGTAAGATATAAGTTTACATCTTATCATATTAGTTTCATTGTGGTATGCATTTTTAATGCATGTTTATAGAGTAGAACAAATTATTTATTATGCAGGAACTTTTTTTATGAACTTGCATTGAAGTTTGTTTGTATGTATTTATTGTAATTATATCAATATAATAAGTTTGATTATGCAGAATCCTCAAATGGATTTGTAAGCAATGGATCGGTGTCATAGGATTGGACAAACAAAGCATGTACATGTCTACAAGCTTATCACGACTCATTCTGTGGAGGTAAGGATTGTTTGTTAAACTATTGGAGACTACTGGGCAACTCTGGTTGGTGGAATTCTTATCAAGAGGGGTGGAAAATCTGCAGGTTTGTGGTATTCCCAAAGGTCTCTTTTATTATGCCTGTAAATCTGGATTGTGACTTAGGCATATATCATTGGTAAGTTTCTCTTGTAACATCTATGATGTTTGTAATTGAAAAATAATTGAAACTTCTCAAAGAATGGTTAAAAATTTCCAAAGGTCTCTTTTATTATGCAGGTTACTATGAGAGCTGGTAGTGCAGGTTAACACAACCAAAAAATTGCTTGCAAACATTCAGAGAATAATAAATGCCACAGTTATGGAATGTTAGGATATGTGGTACATTTTGCAAGTCCTTGTTATAAATTGACCTCTAATGAAATCAGGTGCTATCCTTGAGAGAAATCTCAAGATTTCTTGGAGCATTGATATGGGAATTATACAATGATCTAGGCAAAGCATCTTAGGTTTCTATATTTTGGGCAAGGGTTGGGGAATAGAGTGGCATATGCTACATTGTTCAAAATACATTCAATTTACTTCCCATGATTAGTGGTTGATGACTTTCCAAAAATAGGCACATTTTCAATGCAATTACATCAGTAATCTCCATTCTTTGGCTCTTCTTGTCTCAATAGGCTAATCATTGTTGTGTAAATATCTCATTCGAATGGTGTGCGTACAAGTGGTGTTTGGTGTTTTCTATGATTTTGTATTGTACTATTTTTTTGATTTATTGAAAGAATTGGCATGCTTCTTGATATCTATTTTAATCAAATAAGATGTGACATCCTATCTTCACCATAGCGTCTACGAGTAGAATATTCACCACAGCATGTAGGAGTAGAATATTCACTACTAGACTCTTCATCAAATAAAAATATGAAGCCAACGATGTAATAATTATGTCCAAGATTTATGCTTTTAGATAAATATGGGTCTAATAATAAGATTGAAATGTGCTACTCCTAATGGATTTTTTGACAAAGAATGAAAAAAGACAACGAAGCACCCAATCAAGGAACTAGCCTCGAGAAAAGGAGCTGACCACAACAAATATCTTTTAAAAAGGAGCAAGAACATCGAATTTGAAGACTGTAGCTGATGTGGCTTTAATGAATGTTGCTAAATTAGATGAGTTGATCAAGAAATATTCAAATGAGATCCCCACTAGTGAAAATGAATTATATAGAGATCCAAAGCCAGAACCTGTCACTGAGTTACCAATGAAGATTTTCCAAACAAAGCAGTTGTTTGATAAACCATCAACTAAGGTTCGAACAAGCACAGAAGCAACTCAGTTGGAGAATGGCCAGGTATTGCATGATGAGGTTAAGGATGGTGTGATTAATAACAATTTTCTTTCTAAATCCCAACAATGTTCTAGTTTTGTGACTCGTGAATTTGAACATCTAGGGGACAGATTGATCAAATTAATGGATTGCGATACAGAGTTTATAGCTATGAAAAATTGTTTCCTTACTAGCCTAAATAAAATTGGAATTGCAACCAGTGTTACTGGTATTTATCAAAATTCACATACAAATAGGCTGGGACAGGCTCGGCTGTAGATTTTCAATAAACAGGTTGAGATAACAAGAAATTCTCATGGTAAAGAAAATGTTAATTATGCATGGCATGGGGCATCCGATACAAGTATATCATCAATTATACTACATGGTTTTAGCAATAACAAATTAATGAATGGTGGTCTGACATATGGTGTTGGTGTTTATCTTGCTCCTAAAGATTGCTTGTACTTGAGGTATGAAAGATTATGTTCAAAGATGATGTCTTTGGTGGGGATTTATTTTAAATGTTTGAATTCTAGAATATTCTTTCCTTTAATACACATATTCTTTATTTAAGAAGGAATGTTTGATTGACTAGTATTGCTTATTCTTTACAGTGTTTTATTTTTAGACTTGGGCATTAATGGGGAACATTATGCTATGTTGTGTGAAATTATTTTGGGGAATGTTGGGGAAGTTCCTCTTTGCTCTCTTTGAAAGATAATTTTTGAGAAATTTTTTAATTTGATCATATAGTAATTTTGTTTTAAAAGATAACATTTTTGAAAACAGTTTTCACTCATTCTTGTTATTCTGCAGGATAAGGATTCCCTATCTATTCCAATGGGGAGCACACATATTTGATGCAGGACAAGCATTTGCAATGATGGATTTTTCTTTTGTCTCACACTTTGAGGTTAGCTTGTCAAATTCCAAATTTTAGTCTTCATACTTAATTGTTTTTGTAGTTGCTGACTACTTTGTTAATTATCCATATGCTGCAAAGTGTATTGATTGTTGTGCTTTGAATTGGCTTTGTATTGATTTTTGTGCTTTGAATTGTACTTTGTATCCATATGCTGCAAAGCATAAATAATAAAGATTTTGTTACATGTTGTAGTTGCCACTATCTTGGTGGACATGTATGCAAGTTGTGGAAGAATACACATGGCATGTAGTTGTGTGTGTATGTATGCATGTTTTTTTATGCATGTACATATATAATATCTATATGTATGTATATAGCTGTGTGTGTACATGGATGTATACCATTTTTAATGGAATACCTCAAAGAAATGTGGTTTTATAGCATTCCATAATTGTAGGATATGCACAAATTGGGATATATATGTGGATACATGCATGCACTACAATTATCACATGTACGTATGTAGAAACTTGATTTTACATGCATGCACTACAATTGTTTGAAACCTAATTTTATTTGAAAATGAAATTTCTTGAAACCATAAAAAATTTATGCAAAAACACCATCAATTACACCCTAAGAACATTGTAACCCTTGTTTCATTTGAGCAGCACAATTTGTGGCACCTTGCACCTTGATGGCTCTCATGGGCTCCTCTGGCTCTAGAAAATCTACTCTCTTGGATGCCCTTGTAGGTAATATCAATTGGGTTTCCATTTCCCATCAAGTAGATGATGAATTTCATATTTGATTTTTGATTCATGAAGCTTTTTAGATGTTTTATTTGTGTTGTGGAAATTAGGTAGATTGGTAGCTAATGCATTTCAGTCTGGATCTATCAAGCTGAATGGCCGAAAGAAAAAGCTCTCCTTTGGAACTGTTGTATGATTTAATCAAAGAAGTATTTTTTGAGTGAATTTTTGATGTTTGATATTATATTCTTACATGGGTGCTATTTTCCTCTCTGCTTTTTTCTTGTAGGCATATGTAACTCAAGATGATACTCTAATTGGGACCTTGACGGTGAGAGAAAGCATAGCATACTCTGCTCGTGTAAGGCTCCCTAATAAAATGCCCTGGTCAGAGAAATCAGCACTAGTAGAGTCTACAATTGTGGAAATGGGTCTTTAGGAATGTGCCAACACTCCCATAGGAATTTGGCACCTAAGGGGAATCGGTGGTGGAGAAAAGAAAAGAGTGAGCATTGCCTTAGAAATTCTAATGAGGCCAAGGTTGCTATTTTTGGATGAACCAACAAGCGGCTTAGACAGTTAAGACTATTTCTAAATTGGTGGTAGATACTGAATCCATCATCAAGGTTTTTGTTTGTTAGAAGTTTTGTGGATGTTCCTTAGATGATACCATTAGTTCAAATTCATCTAACAAGGAACCTTTCAACCCAATGACAGTTGGTTGAATTGGTTATATTATGAAGTCTTATATATGTAAGAGGGAACCGCTATTACAAATATAGAAGATGAAGTCAGGTGTATGGACCGATGTAATACCACAAGCAATAAAACTTTAATTTTTGCAAGATTTCCTTGATCCTTTGGAGTCTCAAATCAAATTGGTTTGCTTTGTTAATGCATTGATAGGAGTTATTAACCATCCACATTTCTAATTGATGTTTTCCACATTGTGTTAAACTTGTTGCCGCACCAATTGCAGAACCAATGACTTCTTTTAACTATTTAATTGCTACAATAGAATTTAAGAATAATGGAAATCATTCCACGAGTATGGGGGCTCGATATTCATGGAATGATCAAAATTGACATGTATTATAAGTTACTTCAACAATGGCCCTTCCTGTGAACTTGCTGTCTAAAACCTTTCTAATGAGATAATGTGTTATGAGCTCTTCATCAGTGGGATGGAATGTGAATCCAAGAGGCAGTTGTGCATCACCCATATCATGACTTTAACTAAAGTTAAGAGCCTCTATTATTGAATTCTCTTCCCTATCAACCATATTCATTTCCTTTGCTATTCATGCTTCACATGGGAGTCTTTTTATATGATGATTTATTGTCAATCATGTCCATTCTCTACCAAACAATTCATATTCTACAAATTTGAGACGTTGGAACTTTTGTGGATGTGCAGGCCATCGAAACATACTACAGGGAGGATGACAAACTTATTCTCAACTGTCAGACTCAAGCAAGTGATACAAAATGTAGAATCTTAACATATGGTTGTTCAAATTTTGTATCTCCTAAATGATTTCCTTTTAGCATATAACTTGATGTGCATAGTTGCCAAGTTTGCTTATTGTATTAGGCATATTAATGAAGAAGCATATTAGTTACTGTCGGTGTTTATGACAGTTTGATTAGTTATTGTTGATGTTTTTCAGGAATTCTATAAAATAGTTCACATGGCTTGCATATGATTTGACATTTTGCATGCATCATGCACTCTCTCATTCAACTGATGATGGATTACAAAGAGTGATCTGAAATGATGATGGTAAAAAACACACAAAATCAAATCCAAAACGAACTTGCATTACAAATGGATTGTGGAAATCAAATTTTGTTAATTTTGCATGCATGTCTACCAGGACAATCGCAACTTAAACATAATCACAACTTAAACATATATATTTAAGTTGTGATTGTCTTGGTAGACATGCATGCAAAATTAACAATATCATATTTCCACAATCCATTTGTAATGAAAGTTTGTTTTGGATTTGATTGTGTGTGTTTTTTAGCATCATTATTTCAGAGCACTCTTCGTAATCCATCATCAACCGGATGAGAGAGTGAAGATGCATGCAAAATGTCATATCACACGCAAGACATGTGAACTGTTTTATAGAATGCTTGAAAACAAAATTTACACCCAGGCATTGGTAGAAATTTCTACCTTCATTGGTCAATTTTTTTACCTATATTGGTTGAAATTTCTACCTTTATTGGTCAAAATTTTCTACCTTCATTGGTCAAAATTTCGACCAATTCCTAACAAAACTTGCACCGTGGCTCTGGAAGGTTTTCAACCAATGTATTGGTCAAAATTTTGACTGGAAAAATTTTGACCAATGGGTTGGATGAATTTGGTCAAAATTTGGGTCAAAATTTCAACCAATAATGGTAAAAAAATGGCCTCAAATGTACTAGTGTGACACAACAAACCCCAAGTAGACTAACTCTTTTTTTGCAAAGCTACACTTCTTCAAATTAATTAATAGTTTCTCTTCCCTCAACCTTTCAAGGACACTACAAATATGCAATAAATGTTCTTCCAAAGTCTTGCTGATAATTAAAATATCATCCAAATAGACAATAACAAATTTTCCCAAGAACTTCTTAAGTACCTCATTCATAAGCTGCATGAAGGTGCTTGGGAAATTCGTCAATCCAAAGGGCATGACTAGCCACTCATAAAGACCCTCCTTGGTCTTGAAGGTAGTTTTCTACTCATCTCTTTCTCGTATCCATATCTGGTGATAGCCACTCTTGAGATTTATCTTTGTAAAGTACTGAGCTCCACTCAAGCAGTCCATAAGATCATCCATTCTTGACAAAGGAAATTGATACTTGATGGTTATCTTGTTTATAGCTCAAGAATCTGTACACATTCTCCACTCTCCATCCTTCTTTGGTGCTAGTACTATAGGTACTACACATGGACTCAGTCTCTCTCAAATCAAACCCTTCCTCAATAGCTCCTAAACCTGTCTGTTTAACTCCTCAGTTTTAGTAGGAGTCATCCTATGAGAAGCCTTATTAGGAAAACTAGCTCTAGGGATTAAATCTATCTGATGACTAATTTGTCTTACTGGTGGCAATCCTTCTAGAATATTATTAGAGATGATATCTCCAAACTGACTTAATAAATCTACAACTTCAAGTTGTATTTCAATACTACCTTCCTTATCTTTTCTAGGAATCAAAGCATAACACATACGCTGATGTTTCATGCCATCCAAAAACTTTCTTCCATCAACAAGATAGATACTAGCACAGTTGCATACCTTTTTGCCTTCCTTTTTCATGGGCTTTAGTTTGTGGTAAACTCCATCCTTTGTTAGAGAGTATGTTTTTGCATGACCATCATGTACTACATGCCTATCAAACTGCCACAGTCTTCCCAACAATAGATGGCATACATCCATTGGAATAATATCAGAGAGAACTTCATCATGGTTGAACTTCACTAAACATTATTCACTTACTAGGACCTTATGATCATCCTTCAGCCAAGCGATCCGATAGGGCTGGGGGTGTTTCTCCCTCTTGAGCTTCAGCTTAGAGACCATCTCCTCTCACACCAAGTTGTCAATGCTACCACCATCAATGATCGCATCGCAACATTTATCCTCACATTTGCACCTAGTACAAAATAGAATCCTCCTTTGTCCTGGTTCAATCTCACCACTTAGTAGGACCCTTTCATTTACTAAACTCTCTCCTCTTTCTACATCCTCTAAATGTGATGACTATGCATCCTCATCCACATTAGCAACCCTAGCTTGGCCCTTAGCTCTCCTATCTGTCCTTCCTTATCATTGAGGGAATTCAAAGGCATGATGACCTTGTTCATTGCAATGGAAACAACTATCACAGAAGCCTCCTCTTCCTAAACCTTGTCCATGTCCTCTACCTCTTCCTCTCTGATCTCCAAAGTTTTGATCATGGGAGCAGTTGAAATCCTCGTTCCTCTAGTTCCTGCTAGTACCCACATCTTCATTTTTCTTTTGGGTATCATTTCGGCCTCTAGATGACCTAAGACTACCCCTTCCTCCTTGATTGCACCCTCTTTGTCTCCCTTCAAACCTTTTATTTAGCTTCTCTTCAACTCGCAGGGCAAACTGGTATGCCTCTTCAACACTGGTCATTCTTAGCAGACTTAATTCCTCCCAGATGCTTGGTCGCAACCCACTGCTATAACGAGCAACCTTCTCCTTATTTGCTTCTACATGCCCTACTCTAATCAGCAGTCAGTAAAACTCCTCTGTATATTCTTGGACTAATTTTCCTACATGCTTTAACCCATGCATCTTCTTAAACAAATCAAGCTCATAGTCAACATGAATGAACTGCTTCTTTAGTTTGTCCACCATGCGATCCCACCTTGTGATCTTCTCCTTTCCTCTTCTATTTCTTTCCAATTGAACCTCTTGCCACCAGATTTTGGCATGGCCTTTCAGTTTGGCCTTTGCAAACTTAACCCTATTTGGATCCCTGATATCCTCATACTCAAAGTACTCCTCCAGTTCATTGATCCAGTCGATCAACTCATCCGATTTTAGATTTCCTGAAAATACACCCACATCAATTCTAGGTCTTTTTATGAACTTAGTAATGGCCCTAAAAAGCCTCTCTTCTGCCTGATTCAGAATTTCCCCTTCAAGTTCCCCTTCTTGTCCAATTTCTTCTTCCTCATTGTTGTCCTCACTTTTGTCGCCTGTGGCAACATTTGTTCCTCTACAAAGCTCCTCCTGCAATTCTTGAACCTTCCTTCGGAGGGCCCTAACCTCCTCAGGATTAATAGCTCTAGCCCTTCCACCATGCTCTCTTCTTGGAGGCATCTTCTTAACTCAAACCCACAACCACACAGTCCTAGCACAAACTGCCTCACAGTCGGCACTCTGTCTACACACTCAGGAAAACCTACTCTGATACCACTTGATGGAGACACAACCCAAGAAAAGAATGGACACAATAGGAAAGGGAAAACTTTATTAACTATGAGAATATGATAATACACTTAGTGCGAAGAGAATAGACTCCAAAACATGCCCTATGGGCTTACAATAGTATAAATTTGGAGATAATTTCTTCTTCAAGTACCTTCTCTCAAACTCCACTCTGAACTGCCTTTTACAATGCTAGAAATGTTCTTAAATAGACCTCAAAGGGTTAAGGATTAGGAATACATTCTAGAGAGTGCTAGTTGGCATCCACTGCCAAAATGGAAGGCTCCAGAAGTCACTTTAGAAGTCGGTGCAAAATTAGAAGAATCCAAAAATGATAGCCGAACTTTCGAGAGGCATAACTTTTGAACCATAGCTCCGATTGACGAACCGTTTACATTTTTGAAAAACTCTTAGAGTGCTCTGTAGCCCTATGGAAAATCTTAGCTTTTCCCCCAATTTTTTAAGCATGTACAAGGTGATTTAGTGCCTCAAACCTGACTTTGAAGCATTCTTAGGAGGTCTCTAGAAATCGAAAAACTGTGATAACTTTCAAACTGTGTAGCCTTTTGACCTGATTCTTTTTCTGGAATGTTCTAAATTATAATTTCAATCATCCCTCCAATTTAAACCTTCTAATTCACCATAATTATGGCTCAATTACATAGTCTTATTTTTCTAGCATTTACACGTA
The DNA here is from genome assembly GCA_028749045.1 of Cupressus sempervirens. Lineage (NCBI taxonomy): Eukaryota > Viridiplantae > Streptophyta > Pinopsida > Cupressales > Cupressaceae > Cupressus > Cupressus sempervirens. The sequence goes on from CM053791.1 coordinate 535,999,701, forward strand.
TCCCTTTCTAGCATTTACACGTATCCCAAGGTTCTTAAAAAATCTAACTCAAAACATAAATAGTGGAACTATGAGAGTTGGAACCTTTATTTGACCCAAATGGGTATCCAAAAATGAAAACACATGAAACATAAACTATGTCTAGGTATTTTTTTTTTGGTGACATAGGATTGCCCTTATACCTCTAGATGCTCTTGCATCAATATAAACAATCTTCTTTTCATTCCTTCATTTCTTACAGCCTTCCATTTTTTATTGATCAACTCTTTAGGATTTGGTGTTTCATGTCATCTATATCTTTGAGTTTAGTTGTTAGCCTTTATGTGCTTCCTGATTTGATGCAAATTATAGTCTTCTCTACCTTGTCAAGTTCTATTTTAGTGGAGGTTATTCAAATTAGTAGTTACTTTTGATAGAGCTTTGTAGCTTCTACATGCTTTAGTTGTGTTCTTCATCATCATTCTGTGTTTCTATCTTCTAGGACATTCCCTCATTTAGAGGCTTCTTTAGTCCTTCACTAGTTCTTTTCAACACTCTTTCCATCTCTTTTTGGAGTAGGGTTTCTCCCATGTGGTTTTCTCTATTTCTCCTCTTTTTATAGATTTGGTTGTGCTTGGGTACCTCACCAGGCCTTGATGTTAGGATCCAAATTTACTTTTAGCAGTAGTTTTTAGGTTTTAGCTACTCCCTACATTATCTTAAGGGAGGTGTTAGAGTAATAAAGTATTTACTTATTAATTAAATCATTTTGATTTAATTATTAAGTCACTTATTATCTCTAGTTTACTTAAGCTAAAATTTGGGCATATAATAATTAATTCTTTTATTAATTATTATCATGCAACCTAGGTGTTACCTGTTAGGGTTTTGATATCCTTTTATAAGGATTGATCTCTTTGTAATTTATTAATTCACTTTTGATAATAGCAATCTCTCTTTTTGCTCATCAAGAATGTCTCAACTATGTATTTGGAAATTCTAGCCTCTATAGCTTTTTCTTCTCTCTTTATGTGATAAGTGTTTGCATGTAGGTGATTCTTGGGAGCCGTGGGGTTGATCTTTCAGAAACTTCAATAGTTTCCATTAAACCTATATGGTTATCTTATATTGAAGCATTGGTGTTAGGATGAAGAAGGGTAAATCTATGAGACAAAATGGTTTTGTATAGAATATTTACAATAACTTTAGGAAACAATTGAGATGGAAGTCTTAAAGGTAGTACATGAGCCCTTCTAAAATAAATAAATGCTCAAGGTCTTGAAAGTTACATTTCTTGAAATTATTACAAAAAGGAATGAGCCAATTAATACTGATTCTTGTAGACCTATAGATCTCTATATAATGAGACATAAAATAATCTTGAAGTTAATTGGAGATGGCTAAATAAATTAATATTTTAAGAACAATGAGGCTTTTTTGTTAGTCAACACCTTTCTAATAGAATTATCATAGTAATATAAGATGTGAATTCTATGATTTTTTTAGAAGAAGGCCCTATGTTCATAAAATGGACATGACTAAAGCATGTGATAGGGTCAAGTGGAGATTTTTGCATAAATTTCTTAATACTGTTACTTTTGGAAGTGAGTGGACAAGATAGGTAATGAGTTATATCAATTTTTGTTTTCAAAGTCCTTATTAGTAATGAGCTCACAAACTTATTCAACTCTTCTAGAGGTCATCGACAAGGTGATTTCCTCTCCCATTATTTTTTAATGATTAAAATATTGGTATTATTTATCAAGTATAGGGTTAGCAAAGTATTTATTCAAGGTTTGAAGTGAGATCATCTTATTCCTCATTGTCTCCAATTTGTAAATGACACTCCTTGAATCAATTAGGCAACCAACTTCAAAAAAGATGTAGATATTTATGTGAGAAACTCAAGAAAAAATATTAATGAAGGAAATTCTTATATATATTTATTTAATACTCTTGTGCTCATTCAAACTAGGATTGTGAGGACTTCAAGGTTTCAAATTGAGGTTCTTCCTCTTGTCTATCTTATATTTCCTCCTTTATCATGTTGATTGCTTAAGGGTCTCTAGCTATAAATTTTGGATAACTTTTGGAATAATGTTAGTCATTGGAAAAATATATGGCTCTCAACTACTAGTAGAATGAATATATTAACATTATTGATGCATGCACTTCTTATTTATAGGTTCTTTGGGGGAAAAAATTGCAAGCTTAATTAAGGGATATAATGCTCTTTCCAAGCAGTTGTTATGGACAAGAAACTTACTCTCCTCTAAGTAGAGTTTGGTCAAATGTGATTTTGTTTTGTATGACAAAGAATATGATTCCCTTTGTTTGCATGACATTATCTTGAATGAAAATGCTCTGGTTGCTAAGCTCTTTTAGAGATGGTGCATCTACCAAGATCAAGGTGTACAATATAAAATGGTGACAAGTAATATGATGTAGATCACTCAACAAGTTATAGGATACATTGGAATACAAAATCCACCCTTTAAAAATCTTATCACCACAACCAAAATGATGAATTGGTGCTAATACAATATCTTAAAGACACATGTGATTGATATGTGATAAATTGTTATAGCAATGTAGACTAATTATAAAAGTAAGTACAAAGGAAAATTGATAAAACATACTCACCTTGAGGTTAAAGGGGAAAAATGACCTTCATACATAAAGTTGAATATTATCAGAATGTCAAAATCATGTATAACTCTAGGTCTGGCACTATAATCCCTGTAATTATCTGCTATGTGATTTTCAGCCAAAAAGAGTAGGACAAGGTTAAAGAGGTCAACCTAGTCCCTGTAGGTCCAAATCATATAAAATTTATGAGGGCTTACAATTTTATATGAAGCTCCTAAATCCAAATCCATAGCTCTATTCCTTCATACAAAAAATAAGGGCAATAAGGTTGAGGGGAAGGATTTTCCTTAGTCAACCCCTTATTTAGGAATCAATGTTGAAATTAAATAAATGTGATAGATAGAGTAATGTCATGTAGCATAGTTTAGATGTAAACAAAGGAATATATTTAAATAGAAAGAAAATGGAAACCCTCTTCCCAACCCTAATTTTCAAAAGGAATGATCCAAATTGATTAAACACAAGTTGGTGTTCAATGCAAAAATGGATCAAGTGATGAAAAATAGGGGGAAAGAGGGGGGTTATGTGTGATCTTTCTATTATGGGAGAGTATATACCAAAAACCTAAAATAAATAAAAGACAAATACTAACCTTGAATATGGAAAATTTTGTTTTCTAATGTCAGTATGTAGTTTCTAGAAAATATGCAACCTATTTCAAACTGGAAATGTCAAGACGAAGAAAACCCATAAATATTTTATCTTTTTAAAGGGAGGTTGACCTTGAGCCTGTTGGCAGGGCACAATCTTACCTTAGGGAAAAATTGTACCCCAAAAAGTTGACCTTGACCTGCACTACTCTGATGAAATTTTTGTTCACAGATCTTGCAAGTTCGACAAAAAGGGTGTCCAAATATACTCTTTGTTTCATTGTTCCATATCTATATCTACAAGAAAAATGGTTTGCTTGTTTGATGGGGGGTTTGCCTCAGTCAAACCCCTGTTTGGAATCAACCTTGAAATATAATTGAAACAATATATATGCATAAACAAAGTAAATGGAACTATTCACCTTGCTTATGTGGAAATCCTTGTAGAGGATTTGAATCCTTGAATCCACAAGTATAGATGCTCCAAATGTATGTAGAATGTATGTAGAATGTCTCATTCAACACCAGTCTTGAATGTATCTTTTCATGGAATAAGGCTTGGATGAATATGGATGGAGAAATCTTCAACAAGAGGGCTCCATAGAGATTAAACCCTTAAATGGCTAACAATGGTCCTCCTTGATGAATTGGATGCTTGAACACTTGAATGCTTGATAGAACATCACTTCATGTAGGTGGATTGTAGATAGTGGATACACTCATGAAGTTATGGATAGATTGTGCATAAAATATGTAGATTGATCATGTATAGATTGTAGATGTAAAAATGAGGGAAGAAGGCTTCCTTATATAGAGATGTAGGGCACTAACTCCTAGAGAAGGCCAACATAGGAGCATTAAATCCCATTTAACCTTAACCCCTAGGAATAGACCTAGATTAAATGTAATTTAAGAGTCTACCATTTTAAAACCCAAAATAGCTGACTCAGGAGTGGGAAAAGGAACTTTCTAAAGCCTGAGATCCCGAAACTCCCAAAAATTGAAAATAGAACCTGAGGTCAAGGACGAGGTCGACCCTGCCCTAAGTCAAGGTCAAGGCCATCCTTGACCCAGAAGGTCGTCCTTGACCCAAAGTCCAAACTCCTTAGTTTCACAAAGCATTTTGTCAGAAATAGGTTGGAAATAAAGAGAGAAAAGTAGAACATGGGGAAAATAGTCAAATCCATGCAAAGACCCATTCAAGGCACTTGACATGACCCTAAACCACTTACTCAGAGGGTTAAATGCTCTTAACATGGAAGTGCTTCCATTTTAAGATGATACATTAAGCCCCCACTTTAGTAACAATATGGAATCGATACAAACTCTTGGTAAAGTAGATCATAGTGAAAATATAATCTTATTAAAATCAAAGGGACAAAGAAATCCTAAAGACCCTAGAGACTCAAGTCTTTGTCAACTCCAAGATCACAATAAGAGAAACATCTCTAGAATAAAAAGAAAAGGAAAATGAGTGTGATTATCTCACCCAATGAGAACTTATGTCCCATTGTGAACCACACAAGGAATCTATACAACTGCAAATATGGAAATAAACTGCCTAGTGAATGTGGTTACTCACTAGTCAACCCATCAAGGATTCACCCTTGAGAATATTCTATTCTATAAGAGTAAAAAAAAAATATATCCAATCTTAAGGGCACCTTCGACCTTAAGGGATCAATAATATATGAAACTAGAGGGATCAAGAGATCCTAAAATATAAATCCATGCTTTAAGGATTAGTCACTAATCCGAAAATAGAAAAAAGTTATCTTGAAAAATATGTATTAAATAGTGTGTATGTGCAATAAGTGAGTAGAGTGTATGCCCCCACATTGAAGTCATTGCTAATACTTTAGCAAGAGCAATGGCTTTGACGAAAAACATAAATAACTCCACAGATTATGTTTCCACTATGAAATGTCCCTAGATAAAGACAAATCAAGGGAAATACCACATAAACATATAGAGAACATAGAAGGGATCTACATACAGTGGGGTCAATATGATCATAAGATTATATATATATATATAAATATAAATATATATATATATATATAAATATATATATATATATATATATATATATATATGATATATTATTACAAAATAATTAACATCATTCCCAAAAGAAATTAGAACTACAATCACAAAGGAGGAAAGATCACATAAGAGATACTAAGAAGAATCTTTTCAGACCATGACCTAGAGACCAAAAAGAATCAGTGCTACCCAGTCGTGGATCCAAGTAGATCACACAAGGAAACATGTACGAACAACAACACAAGTACAACATAACATGAAACAACAATGGAAGAATAGAGATACATATAGAGGAATAATACAATAGGTTTGATTCTTTTATCACCTTGCACCAACAAAGCAACAAAGATCGTATAAAAGAATCTAACAACATTGAACAAACATATCATAGGAGAAATACAATACAAAAAACAAATACACAACAAAGACTACCATGAAGGATTATCCAATCAAGCATGTCACCTACTCTCTCCATCTCATTTTTTTATCATTTAGGGAAGGTGGGTAACTTGTAAGAGGGACTATATCCAACACAGTAGGAATGATAGTCAATTCCAAACAAGGATCCTCTTGAGAATCACATGTTCAATACTAGGTATAAATGTTAATTGTGAGGAAATCATATTAGGTAAATCAACATCAATGTCAATAGTTTCATATTCATCATTAACATCATCATTCTCATGAAGAGTATCTTCATCATCTAAATTAATCAGAATAGGTTCTAAGATATGAATAGAATCATTAGAATCATGCAACTTAATATCATTATTAGTAACAACTTCTTCTAACACATCATGCATAGTTGTATCCAAAGAAGATAAAAGATTTTTTGATTAGTAAATTATGAGCTTTAGCTTGAGCATGATGTTGTTTACAACATTCATTAGTAGATCTGCTACATTTTGTCTTACTTGAAATGTGTATAGAACTAGGAGGAACAATTACAAGATCCTTCACAAGTTCTATAGGAGAATTAATAGGATTTCTAGCAGACTAACGAGCAATAGGAGAAGCTTGATTAACAATTGTAGAAGCTATAGATAAATGAGATATAGAAGGCAAAGGCAAAAGACCATGGTTAAATTCTAGGTTAGTATTTATCTTTAATCTATTTCAAGATTTAAGCATATACTCTCCCATAATAGAAAGATCACACATAACCCCCCTCTTTCCCCCTATGTTTCATCACTTGATCCATTTCTACATTGAACACCTTCTTGTGTTTAATCAATTTGGATCATTCCTTTTGAAAATTAGGGTTGGGAAGAGGGTTTCCATTTTCTTTCTATTTATTTTTCTATTCTATGTTGCCTCTCTTATTTTGATCTTGGATTTAATGAAGATTTGAGTCTCTAGGGGCTTGAGGATTTCTTTGTCCCTTTGATTTTAATAAGATTATCTTTTCATTACAACCTACTTTACCAAGAGTTTGCATCAAGTCCATACTCTTGCTAAAGTGGGGGCTTAATGTATCATCTTAAAATAGAAGCACTTCCATGTTAAGAGCATTTAGCCCTCTGAGAAAGTGGTCTGGCATCATGTCAAGTGCCTTGAATGGGTCCTTACATGGATCTGACTTTTTTCCCTTGTTCTAATTTTCTCTCTTTATTTCTAGCCTATTTCTAATGAACTGCTCTATGAAGCTAAGGACTTTGGCCTCTAGATCAAGGATGACCTTCTGGGTCAAGGTTGACCTTGACCCTAACCTAGGTCATGGATGATCTCAACCCTAACCTAGGGTAGGGTCAACCTCGTCCCTGACTGTAGGTCCCATTTTTAATTTCTTGGAGTTTCAGGATCTTGGGCTTCAAAAATTTTCTTTTCCCGCTTCTGAGTTGGTTGTTTTAGGTTTTGGAATGTTAGACTCTTAAATTAGATTTAATCTAGGTCTATTCCTTGGGGTTAAGGTTAAATGGGATTTAATGCTCCTATGTCAGCTTTCTCTAGGAGTTACTACCCTACATCTCTATATAAGGAAGTCTTCTTCCCTCATTTTGACATCTACAATCTATACACAATCGATCTACATATTTTGTACACAAGCTATCCATATCTTCATGAGCACATCCACTATCTACAATCCTCCTACATGAAGTGAAGTTCTATCAAGAATTCAAGTGTTCAAACATGTAATTCATCAAGGAGGACCATCATTATCCATTGAAGGATTCAATCTCTATGGAGCCCTCTTGTTGAAGATTTCTTCATCTATATTCATCCAAGCCTTCTTCTATGCAAAGATACATCCAATATTGGTGTTGCAGATCTAATGATGTTGATTGAGACATCCTACATATATTCTACAAAAATTTGGAGAATCTATACTTGTGGATTGAAGGATTCAAATCCTCCAAGGATTTCTAGTTTGGAATAGGTTGTAGATTTTCTAGAAACAACATATAGACATTAGCAAACAACATTTTCCAGATTCAAGGTGAGTATTTGTCTTTTATTAATTTTAGGCTTTTGGCACAAACTCTCCCATGATAGAAAGACCACACATAACCCCCCTCTTTCCCCCTATTTTTCATCACTTGATCCATTTCTACATTGAACATCTTTTTGTGTTTAATCAATTTGGATTATTCCTTTTGAAAATTAGGGTTGGGAAGAGGGTTTCCATTTTCTTTCTATTCATTTTAAGAATGGTGAATTGAGGAAGAAGAAGACTTGATAGAGGAATGCATATCTCCTTTATTGATTGCAAACTCATTTTCTTGACCTCTAATAGAGAAAAATAAGCTAGAAGTATATAAAGAAGTGTATTAAATGCATGATAGAATGAAGAACTAAAATACTTGATGGATTCCTTGCATTTGAATGTTTGTTTCTTTGAATTCTTGATAATATGTGCATTAAATGCATGATAGAATGAAGAACTAAAATACTTGATGGATCTTGATGGATTACTTGCATTTGAATGTTTGTTTCTTTGAATTATTGATAATATGTGCATTCACTATTGGATTCTTTCTTGCACTTGGATCTCTTGAATATACAATGTATAATAATAGATTGCACCAATAACAAATAATTGTTGATCTATATGATGGTAGATGTATGGGTGTGAACATGAGAGGATATGGTTCCTTTTTATAGACTTTTTGTGGCTCAAAATGTTTCAAGGCTGACTATGCTTTCAAGCTTTTGAAGAAAATCTTTCCATCAGACTCCAGACTAAGTTTGAACTCAAAAAGCTATGATAAGGCCAACCTAGTTGACCTAGTTAAGGACAAGGCCAACCTCATCAACATGGTCTAGGTAAAATTATGTTAGATTTTATTGGGATGGCAAGGAGTGTACTAAAAATGGTGATTAAAATCACAACCTTTTAGGAGATTAGAGTAAACCTTGAAATCTGAAAAATAAATGCATAGGTAGTAGGTGGAAAATGAATTATGTGATAGGATGTAAAATGAGAAAGCGTGCATAGAATTTAGAGCCAACATTTAGTTTAAATAAGATTTGAAGGAGGGGGAGGGGCATGACCTATATTTTAATTGAATATGCATTTAAGTGCAATATGAGGTCCTCCATAAGAAATACACTAAAGTGGGCTCAAAATTATCCCAAATGAGCACAAATTAAGTGTTTACTTTTTAGGACAGTATGAAAGAATTGAAAAAATCTTTATTGTAAAATATCTAGGGAAAGTAGAAGGAAAGGGTGTTAGTTGATACAACTTGATAACAAGTGGATTTGTGATCTAGAATACTCTTATGAGATAACCTCATTTAGTAAATAAAGGTATTTTTTGAATTTATAAAATAAGGGCATTGAAACTTTATTCTTACAAGATTTATTTATAGGTGACCGATTAAAGCCTATATTATTTATTACTCATTTATTATTATTGTTAAGATTAATTATTATTTTGCATGAATTTTGATTAGATTCAAACCCAAGACCTCTTTGATGAGAGGTTTGCAATTTACCATTGTGTTGTAGGCTCTTGCCTTATTCTTGAAGGATTCTTGGGATAAGGGTGTTGAAAATTTATTCTTGAAGAATTGTTGGAGTGGATTCACTCTAGTTCTCTATCAATTTCCTTGCTTGCAATCTCCTTGTAATAGTTTCCTTGAAGCAAGCTACAATAAAGTTGAGGATTTTATAGTTATCTTAAATGTAGGGTATGGAGAAGCAGCTAGATGGAAAGAATCATGTGAGTGACTCTAGGAGGGTCAATAGAGGATAGGGAGGATATTTATAGGGTTTTATATGATATAATGCATAGCTCTTTGAAAGGATTAGACATCCTTTCTTAAGGCCCTAATTCAAAGGGAAAGTTTTTATTGGCCCTAGGATATTAGGAGTTAGAAAGAATGAGTTTTGATAAGGTAAATATCTCCAAATGGAAGAAAGTTTTGAACAAGTTATCTTTTCTTATGGTTTATTGTGTAAAACAAATATATTACCTAGGAAAGTCTTGAGAATAGAGGATTTTAGGAAAATACTATTTGTTTTTGGTGTAATAGAAATGAGGAGAATAGATCATTTTTGGCATAACTAATGTAGGCATCTTTAAGAGTTGAGAAGAGAGATTGTAGTATGTATTGAAGCATGTATTTGATTCCTATTGGGTCAGTTATTGTGTTTTCAGTGATGTCAACTTGATTGTTTGCTATGAACTTTTTTTTGGAAGCTAAGTTTTTAACTATGCAAGTGATAAATCAAGTGTATGGTTGAATTATGTATGAGTTAGGATGTTTGATGGATATGGGTGATTCAAAGATGTTTCTAGTTGTTGTATATGAATTTTCATTCTTGATGCATTGAGTGAGTTATGAGTGATTAGAGTGAGACACTATAACTAGGTTGATATCAAATTTGTGATGTTTTAGGAGATGAAATTTAATATTTATGATTTTTACCTAGTTCTTTAATTAGGGTTAGAGTTTTTTTAAATTTTTTTTAGAGGAAAGGATGTTTTGGAACAATTGAAGTAAAATCAAGATGGAAAATGATAAACATGTTGAATGTTTGTGTTTAATCTTGAACTAGCAATATGTAGGTCATTTTTGGTAGATCTTTTAGGATATAAGTTTGTTGATGAAGTGGAAATGGTGTGGAACCAATAAGTTTTTATGGAGTGGTTATACATTTATAATTGTGATGAAATTTCTTGGAAGTGTGTATGTTCTTTAGAAAGTGACATTGCCAGATGTTCTTTGTTAGATTGATGTGAGATTCAAGTGGTTGATCAGGTCATACTATCTAATGATGGAAAAGGTTTGTGTAATATATTTTGGTCAATATGTGGTTGATTTGAGGTGTAATACATTTAGGTTAAGCTGGTAGATTAACCTAACATTAAGAAGTATATGAATGTGTGTGTGTGCGCATGAGCATGTGTGCATGCGTACGTGCATGTGTGTGTGTGTGTGTGTGTGTGTGTGTGTGTGTGTGTGTGTGTGTGTGTGTGTGTGTGTGTAGTAGAATGTTATTTTGAAAGTGTGTGGTAAGTGATAGCATGATTGGTAAGGGTTATATAAATAATATGGTAGTTGAATGTCTATGAGGAGATATAGATAGTGAATTGAAAGGGATATGTACAAGTAGAATTGAAGTGTTATTTCCAAATCATTTCTCTTGGTTAACCCTAACAAGTTATGAAGTTTAAAGCCTCTAACAATGTCACTTTTAATAGGATGAGAAAGATCTTAATAGGTTTGAAGTTAGTTCCTTTGACCGGGTGGCTCATTTATTTGAGTTAGAAAATCCATTAACAGGATTACTCTTAACTAGGTGAATATTTTAACATGTATGAGATAAATCCCTTAACTAAGTGATTCCTAATAGGGTATTCTCTTAATAAGGCATTATTGTAAGCTCCTAACAAGGACAAGCCTTTAACATGACATATTTTAAAAGAGTATAAAATACTTGTGGGTATTAATTCCCATAGTAGTATGTCCTCTTTCCAAGGGTTTCCACAATAAAAAATTTACAAACGATTTAAACATCACACACTAAGGCTTGATTCCTAAGCTAAAAGTGTTTAATAGTCAAAGTTGACTTATTTTTCCAAGCTTAATTTCTTCCTTAGTGTATGATGTTTAAGGCTGGCCAAAAAATTATGGTGTCATTTTTATTAATTGTGTTGATTATTTGTTTGATGTTTTATTGATAAGTTTCATGAGCTAACATGAAACAAATGAATGAATCAATGGATGTATGTTAAATTTGATATTGTTAATTGGTTATGGGAAGTTTGGGTTAAAGTTTGAATTTGCAGATTATTGATTCACCCCCACCCACCCCCTTTCCCCTGCCCCACACCAATAATCTTGGACCTTGATTGTATATAAAACCACACCTCTTTTTCTAGTGGCCTTTCATAAAAATATATGTCATTGGTGCTGGGGAGTTTAGAAGCATGCTTGTGTTTATGTAAGATATCTTGTTTATTAGTCCCTGCTGCAAGGTAGGAAACTATAGTTTTCAGTTGCATTCTTCACATTAGTTTGTTCTTGAAAATAGTGCAAACTCTATTAAACCTATGTAGCTAAATAATATTTTTATTAAAGTGAATTTTCTTACAACTAATTCTTAATTTTTTATTGGCTATTTGGATTTTTTGTGGTAGTCTTTTCTATTTGTTATGAAAAAAAAATCAAAATTATTGCATGCAGATTGATATTCTCTAATGTGTAATCTTGAAAGTTTTTGGAAATGCAATGTATCTACATGTGCATGTATCAGAAGATAGATGGCATGGTTTAAGAGTGTGCTACAAGGTACCATGTTTGTAATCAAGCTCTAGATACTCATATGTTTTTTTAATTGTAAAAACAATTGAAGCAACATTGCATGATAATAGGTTTGATTTATCACATTTCTACACATCTACACTATGTTTTGTTCATTTGTACATATTTTAAAACTATTTTTGACGATTTTAGAAGACAATGACCCATTTCAGTTACTGCTTATACAATCACATTTTCTTTGAAGATAAAATTCATTATATATTCGTTCTCCATATTTAAATGCACTTGCAAATTCTACTTGATTTTTGGATTAATCAGGTCAGAGATTTGAAGAAGTATAAAAGGAGCATTGCATATATTGATAATAGTTCTAAAACACAACAAGTATATTGATACAATGAAATTTTAAAACATATAAAAAAATGCCTGTGATTTTTTTCCTTCTTAGAATAATCGAGGAAATCAAAGTAGTGTTTTTTGGGTAGGCTTTGAAAGAGTCATTCTTTCAACACCATACTATTTTTTTTCCTCTTATTTATACCATTTGAAATTATGTCTTCCTCATTTTTTTTAGATGTTATGTTGTTGAATTTAGCATAATTGGGCACTTTTTTCTACTATTAATTCTTGCTACCTTGATACAAGTTTGAATATGCATAGTAAATGGAACAAAGAATTTGCTACACAAGATAGGAACATTTATCTATTATTCTTTATATTTTGCACAAGATTTTTCTATTTTTAATTCCTTTCCAACTATGGTCTATTGCAAAGGTTAGCCACTGAAGTTTTTGATTAAAACAAGGACATGTGAAAAATTGCAAAAATGCATGCCCTTGTTATATATCATTTATTTGGGTAACACTTTCACATGAAAGCTATCAAAATAAGTATAAAAACTTTATGAATTGTCTTCAATTATATAAATAAAAATTGAATTATTTAGACAATGCACAAATCAGTGCGCAATAACTAGTTTTATTGGTGTTCTCTCAAGAGTAACGTATGTTACAAACAATATAATCTAAATTTGAACATAAAAGAGAGGTGACTAGCTTAATGCATGTAGTTTCGGTCATGGTCATCCCAATTGTTGGAAATTGGATGATGTTGGGAGGGAGGACATGGTGGGTGTGCAAGATTCCTTAGCTTTTGTTGCCAAAGACTTTTACTAAACCCACATGCAAACATAGGACTAGTGTCACCATAACTGCTAGTTATATGGTTTTCTCTGGAACTCTGATCAATATTATAATTTGATGCTTGTCTTGTTTCTTTTGCAACTTCTAGTTTTCATTCTCATTTCTCTTCATGTATGGCTGAGAATTCCTCTAACTAGAATTGTAGCTTTATGTATTAGGGTTTACAAAATTGTCCAATCTTGCAAAATGAACATTGTTTCCATATTTTGGAATGTGCCACTTGTCATCTCCTTTGGCTCTTGAAATAATTAGAGGAAAATGTGGTCTTGGGTTAGAATTAGAGGAAATAGAAGACACAAGACTCATTAACACTAGTGGTGGTGTTCAAGTTTATTTGGTGCACCAGTTTTGTTGCTTTTGGAGTTTTCAGTACTAATAACAATCATTTGGATTGTTTCTTATAAATTTATGCAATCACTTGTTTTCCAATTAGAAGCTCTAGAAGAGTCAACATTTTTCACTTCTTCTTTTTCTTCTTCATCCTTTGAGTTCTATTAGAACACTGCTTTGGTTTGCATTCTCATTTGAATTCAATATTTTGCAAATATTGCTTTCATAATTTGAGAATGAGTTACAATTGCACTATTTACTCTTTTATTTAGCTATTCTCCCAGTATTCAAGTATGGTTGAAAGTTGAGTTTGATTTGTATTGAAATTTTAGCTTTGAAAGAAAAATAAATCATAGAAGTTGATATGAAAATCAATAGCCTACAAGAGAATGATACTTTGTGTGCAAGCTCAGTTTTATCCATGGAACACAATAAAGAAGAATCAAATGATTTTATAAATAAAAATGCTAAAGATCAGGATCATGAGCAGAATAAAGAATCCATTCAAGATCAAAAGTCAAGCAAGAGTGAAACTAAAAGCAATGAAAATGCCAGTGTCCTGTCATCTAAATCTGAGAACTTGGACATTGAAGATCAAATGTTAAACTAGTGTAACATGGAGTATAATGGCACAATTTTATCACCTCAATCTTTGGTTAAGGAAAATATTCAAGATCGAATGTTAGATCAAAGCAAAACTAAAGTTAACTGCATTATTTTATCATCTCTCAAACAAAAGGAACTTGTACTTTTTATCTACTCAAATGACGCAACCATCCTAAATGTGTACATATGTATAACTAATAACATCTAATAATACTAAATAATATGTAGAAATGGAGAAATTGTAGAGAAATAAAATTATCTAATAATCCTTAATGGGCACTAAAACATGTTTTCAAATAGAGATTTTTTCAAGAAAATCAACAAGAGAAAAGGGATTGAAGAGGAATTTTGCTAATAGATGCATTTAGCCAATTGCTTAATATTTTCATAATTATTGTCAAAATATTTTTCAATGAAAATAATAGTTTTTAGAATGAAATTATAATTCCAAATTTAAGTATGACAAATCACACACACACACACACACAAAAGACCAATACCTATTAATTTCAAATTATAAATGAACTAACTAAAAGTTACAATGAATCTTATATTATTGTCTTGAATATAGTATTAGAGAGAAATATAAAAATTATACAATAAATATTTCTAAAAAAGTTAGATAGACTCTAATCTAAAAGTTTCAATACAAAGGAATGACAAACCCTCAATTATGAACAATAGTGTTAGAGTAAGTTTTGACAAATTCAATTCTCAACCATTTGTATATGTCTTAGTTTTTCGAAAACTCACATG
>CM053791.1:536619571-536774571 GCA_028749045.1 Cupressus sempervirens
TGGGAATGTTTAAGCATGGATTTTGTAGTTGGGTTACCCAAGACAAGAGGAGGCATGGATAATGTGTATGTGGTTGTAGATAGGTTTAGAAAAATGGCTAACTTTGTTTCATGCAACACCACTAATGATGCCACTCAAATAGCCTCCCTATTCTTCAAGGAAATGGTGAGAATCCATGGGTTACCTATCATCAATGTGTCAGACATGGACACTAAGTTTATGGGTCATTTTTGGAATACTACTTAGAAAAGATTGGGCACCAACTTGTCCTTTGGATCAGCCTACCATCCCCAAACTGATGGTCAAACTGAGGTTGTCAACAGGAGCCTTGGAAATCTTCTGAGATGTTTGACTAAGGAGTACAAATAGTAGTGGAATAAACTAATTAGGCAAGCTAAATATGCCTACAATGACACCATAAATAGATCTACAGGGAAGAGTCCATTTGAAATAGTTTACGGACTACATTCTAGGGGTGTCTATGAGTCGAGAGATTTAAAAGATGGAGTGAAGGGAAGTGGATATGTTGATGATTTTGCATATTTCATGAAGGAGGTTCATGAAATAGTGAGGAAAACTTTGACAGAGAACACCATGAAGCATAAAGAAAAGGTGGATGAAAGTAGAAGGTTAGTTGAGTTCAATGTTGGTGACTTAGTCATGGTGCATCTTAACAAGTCAATACTGAAGAAGGGAGTCCCTCACAAACTGCAGATGATGAGAATAGGAGACTATCCTATATTGGCTAAGTATGGAGACAATGCTTTCAAGGTTGAACTGCTAGAAGATAGTGGGCTATCACCAATATTTAACATTGCATACTTAGTTCATTATATATGGCCATAGAAAGAAGTGGATCAAAATCTTCATGAAGTGGTTAGAGATGTGGAAGATCTCTAATTATCTACTACTATAGTTATAGGACCATACAATATACTAGATAAAAGAGTTTATAAAAAGACTAGAACCAAAGAGTATAATGAATACTTGATAAAGAAGCATGGACATATGGATGCTAATGTAGTATGGATAAAGGAATTAGAGTTCAAGAATTTAGGGATTGATCTAAATATCCTCAATCTAAGGGTGGGTTGATCTTTTCATTCTGGGGAGGATGTTGCAGGAGCACACCTAGGAAGCCTCCATTGTTTGAATGATTTTTGGCTTATACTTGACTCTAGCCAATTCAAGAGCATAGATTAGGTTGGTTTTAGATCTTATAAGGTCACTTAAATTTTTTTCTAGGTGAGTTATTCATTAGGACTAAGGTTACACAAATAGCCATTGTTAGTTGTTACTTCAATTCCTTAGTGTGCAGAGGAAATAATGAGTTGGAGTCTTTAAATGTGTCCTAACACATAGAATAGGTGGAAAAGATGTTTTAAGGTTATTTATTATGGTTATGTATCAATCTAGAGGGGTTAAAGGTCCTAGAAACAAGGATCATGGCATAAGTGCAAAGATGCCAAATGTTGTCAAAAAGTTGTCATGACAACATTTGCAATTTATTGCAAATGTTGCATGCAACTCGATTACCTTGGATTCCATAAATGTGAGGAGTGGCTAATGCATTAAGATAGCTTAAAAACTAAGGTAAATTCATCTACTACTTATTGAAGGCTCAATCTTGAGGTGAGAGGTGGCATTGCGAGAAGTTTTTGTAGAAACAAGAGTGATTGTGACTGTGATTAGTATATAGTTCAACCATTTTCATCTTGAGTGATTCTATATGGATTGAAGGAGTAAAACTTGCATTGGATTCATGTAACAAGATTTACTTTAAGTATTTTTCATTTTTTGTGCTTTAAGTGTAGAGATAGTTTAGTTGCTTTAGTAAATTGGTTTGCATATAGCCTGTTCACTAGATTTGTGCTCACCAGTCTATAAAGAAATGGCTTCCCCATGAAATCTAACCATGGGAAATACCTAAGGGTAGATGGAAAGGTTAGAGGATTCATTAGTGTAAATATGTATATGATTAGGAGTTGTGCAAGTTTGGGAAGCTATTTTGAACTCAAGCCCTAAGCGAACTAGGAATGCCTAGTTAGAGGTTTGACAGTGCTAAAACAAGTGATTAATTGTAGGGAATGAAAGGGATGTACAAAAAAATTATAGTTCTAGGAAGGGTTTATTCATATCTTGATATATCCTGGATATTAAGGTCTTACCAATCCATTTAGGTAAGTTTCCAAACAAGTTTGTAGTCTAGTCCTAGGAAATAGGCCTTTTAGTCATATTTCACCTACATAATAGGAATCACCTTTATGGGGTTTCAAGACCTACATAATCCTTTATGAAATCCAAAAGGGTGTTCAAATCTATATTTTTTTAATGAGGTTTTTTGAATATTTTTTGCAAGAAAGAGGAATTAGTCAATTCCAAGGGCTAATTGCAACTAGGCCTAATAAGGTTCCCTAGAGACAAAAACATGAAATCGTTAAGGAAGTGGTCCAAAGATATTTCAAAATGGATACAAATTGAAGAAAATGGATTGATCCCATGTCCATGGATGATATTGGAATGGAGAATGAAGTTTGTGCGCAAGTTGCACTTAGAACTCTCTAAGTGTGTGTGGAGGAGAGTACTAAACTAGTGTGTTAGTCTTTTGAGGGTAAGCACAAAGGATCAAACTCTTGGAGAATAGTTTTTATTGGTGTTAGTTAATCACCTAAGCCAATCAAGGACCTAGGTAGACTAGGTCTCTAAAGGAGCAATGCAGGAAACCCTTGGAACACTCACACCACTAACCCATCTCATTTATATTCCCCCAAGGTGACATGAAATGGGATTTCCTTATGGTCAAATATCTACATAACATAGATATCCAATCTCTATGTTAATGCTTTGAGAACTTAGTTATTAAAATTAAAACTAGAAACCAAAACCATATTGCATTTATTTACATATTAGTCCTTCTACTTATTTAATTTTGACCTTTCTACATCCTCCACCAATCCTACTACTCTCATGAGTTTTGGGATGATCCCTCTATAATTAGAAAATTCACATACAAAAATAAGAAAAATAATTGTCAAAATCAGATGCAATGTTAGGAACATGGGAGCACAAAGCTAGCTATAAATGACTATTAGTGGTTGTCCCTTGACACTCTTTAAAATGTAACATGTTCAAATTCTATGATTGTTAAGGTATGTATTTATTTCTTGTAGCATAATTAGGTGCTCCTACAATAAATAAAAGGTCATTTCGTATTAGTATAAGCCAAATATAGATTTACAAACACATTTCCCTATTATAATTTATAAAATAACTCATTCAATTCTATTTTCAAATTATTCATAAAATTAGAATTAGACACACACACACACACACACACACACACACACACATTCAAAGAGGTAAAATATATTTTAATTCCCTTTCAAAAAATAAAATAAATTGGAGGCAAGAGCCTACAACGCATTGATAAATTGTGAGTCTCTCATTGGGAAGGTCTTGAGTTTGAATCCACTTGAGATTAACATATAATA
This sequence comes from Cupressus sempervirens, assembly GCA_028749045.1. Lineage (NCBI taxonomy): Eukaryota > Viridiplantae > Streptophyta > Pinopsida > Cupressales > Cupressaceae > Cupressus > Cupressus sempervirens. Next base: position 536,623,063 of record CM053791.1, read on the forward strand.
ATAATTAATCTTAACAATAATAAAAAATTAATGATAAAAAATCTAGGCTTTGGTCGATTACCTATCAAAAAAATGGAAACTTTAATTTAGTGCAAGAGATGGGGGTTTGAGAATGGGTCAATAGAGAGTATTAGTTGTTGGAGGGGAAAGCGATACATAATCCTTCCACTAAAGGGAGTGAGAGTTAATCATTTCTTTGTGAACCCAACCTCATACATTATTTATTCTTTAGGGCTTAGGGTTTCAAAATTATACGTGAGGTTTTGTCACTTGAATTTATGGATCTTGTTGTAATGGACCTATTCCTATGGTTTCTTTTATAATAGTAAGGTGAAATCACTTTGAAATGTTATGAGAGAGATTTCAAATTTCTCGTCATGGCTTATGTTGGTACCTAAAATTATGTTTCTTTCAATCCTAAAACTACACCTCTATGAGATAACAAATTTGTATGGGAGAAATGAAACAACAAAAACCCTAGTTGTGTAAGATATTTCTTAAATAAAGGTTTCCAAGCAACCTACTCTACTGATGTTATTTTTGACACACTCTCATAATGCACAATTTTATTTCTACTTGGTTTACCTAATATTGTCATAATATTTAGAGTTATACAACTTAGTGAGTTCCCAACACATTGTCTATGCAGTTATATATAACCATATCACTAAGGAATTAAATTACATTTCATAACATAATTTCTTGTGTGTAAACATATTTCTATATGTAAGGCAATTTTCACAAGGAATATAGTTGTGGGTTTGAGAGATAAGTGAGGGAAAATGCCTCCATGAAGGAAATGTGCGTAATAGAAAAGGGTATTAGAGCCCTCCAATGAAAAGTGCAAGAATCATAGGAAGAGATTCAAAGAGGATCAAATATTATAGAAAGAGATGAGAGTAAGGATGATTCTACATAAGGACGATTTGGGAATGACCAAGAAGTAGTAAAAAATCCTAGTGACATTGCCTTTTTAATGGCCATTTCCAAGGTCAATAAGAGGCCAAAGATTAAAGTTTCCAACTTTAAAAATCTTAATACAAAAGATTTGATTCATTGTATCAATGATATGGAAGAGTATTTTGAGTATAGAGAAGAAAAATCCTTTAAGAGGTATGTGTTAGATTGTGGTGACTGATTAGGAAAGTATTGTACATACTCCATAATTCTTTGGGGATCGGACCCAAAGAAATTGGGCCCTATTTTATTAAGATTTTGGGCTGACATGTAATTATTAATTATAACCCTAAAATGACATAAAATACTTGTATAAAATGGTTTAGGGTTAGGTATTTTCATCATGATGTGATGCAAAATTGGTTCTTGCGGCGGTATTGAGCTCTGTAAGGGATTACAGATTGTAATCAATTTGTACTCACTGGATTGTAATAAGATTGAAATTGTTGTTTGGTGGACGTAGCCCAGGGATTGGGTGAACCACATTAAATCTTGGTGCCTTGTGTTCATTTCTATGTGATATATTATTTTCTATTATTGGTTATATTTCCATGTAGTTTTTTATTTATGTTTGTGGTTTAATCCTAACAAGTGGTATCAGAGCCTAGTTATTTTTCAGTTATCCTCTATAGGAAAGTCTCACGGTTGAGTGGGAGCAATGGCAGATGAGGGTAAGCCGAGGGTTGATAGGTTTAATGGGTAGAACTTCCAGTTATAAAAGATGCAAATGGAAGACTATATGTATCACAAGGATTTATGGAAGCCATTGGAAGGCAAAGCCAAGAATCAAGGAACTATGTCAAATGATGAATGGGATCTTTTAGAAAGAAAGGCACTTGGAAGCATTTGATTATGCCTAGCACCATCGGTGGCATTTAATATTACAAAAGAAAAGATGACAAAAGAATTGATGAAAACCCTAGCGACATTGTATGAAAAGCCCTCCACTTCAAACAAGGTATTTCTCATGAAGTGTTTATTTACTATGAAAATGATAGAAGGTGGATTTTTTGTAGATCATTTAAATGAGTTTAATACTACAGTTATCTTCTGTGGGTATCAATTTTGAAGAAGAAATTAGGGCTCTCTTGATTTTGTGTTCTTTGCCTGAAAGTTGGAATGACTTGGTAATGGCTGTGAGTAATTATGTTCTTGGATCTAGTACCCTAAAATATGATGATGTGATCGGTGTTATTTTAAGTGAGGAAACTCGTAGGAAAACCTCAGGTGGATCTACATCAAGAATTGCTTTGAATGCACAAAGCAGGGTTAGAATCAATAAGAGAGGAAGTAATTTTGGAAATTGTGGGAAATCAACAGGAAACTCAGAGGGGAAGAGGTCTCAATCGAGAGGACCGAATGATTGCTAATATTGTGGGAAACTAGGGCACAAAAAGAAAGATTGCTGGAATCGAAAGAAAAATGAAGGAGATAAATCAGATAGAGACAAGGAGAAAAATGTGGTAAGTAACAAATCTAAAGAGGATGCTTTGCTTATGTCTTTAGAAAGTGTTGATGTTTCATGGGTATTAGATTATGGTGCTTCATTTCATGCTACACCTCATAGAGGTTATTTCATTGATTATGTCCAAGGGGATTCTGGGCTTGTTTATTTGGGGGATAATGAACCCTATCAGATTGTTGGAAAGGGTAAAATTAAGATTAAGTTGCAGAATGGGAATCATTGGCTACTACATGAGGTAATACATGTTCCAAGGCTAAGTAGGAATTTAATTTTAGTAGGGCAACTCGGTGATGAGGGTTGTGTAGTTACTTTTAATGATAAAAATTGGAAGGTTTCAAAAGGTTCCCTTGTAGTGGCAAAAGGTGTGAAAGTAGGCACCTTATATCTTTGTACAGGTCATATTGTTCCTTCTACTTTGATTTTTTCAGAGAAAAATGAATGTTCAGGAACAATTACTGCAGTTGAGCAAGGAGAACAAATAGCTATTGTAGATTATGATACAACGCTATGGCACAACAGACTTGGGCACATGAGTGAGAAAGGTATGAAATTACTTCATTCAAAGAAAGTTTTACTAGGTCTAAAATGTTTTAATATGGATTTTTGTGAAAATTGTGTGTATGGAAAACAAAAGAGAGTGAGTTTTGCAAAGACTGGGAAGGAAAACAAAAAGGAGAAATTAGAGCTTGTGCATATAGATGTATGGGGACTGGCTCAGGTATCTTCCCTTGGTGGCTCTCATTATTATGGTACATTTATTGATGACACAACTAGAAAAGTATGGGTTTATTTCCTTAGAAAAAAATCTAATGTATTTCAAACTTTTAAGAAATGGAAATGCTTGGTTGAAAATGAGACTGGTAAGAAATTAAAATGTCTCAAATCTGATAATGGTGGTGAGTATTGCAATCATGAATTCAAAGATTATTTCTCCACTAATGGTATTCATAGATAGAAAACTATTCCAAGGACTCCACAGGAAAATGGAGTGGCTGAACGCATGAACAGGACTATAATGGAGCACGCAAGGAGCATGAGGTTACATGTTGGGTTTCCCTTATACATGTGGGCAAAGGCTATCAATACTATTGTATATTTGATTAATAGAGGTCCCTCTACTCTGTTGGGCTGTGGTATTCCAGAGGACGCATGGACTGGTAAGAAGGTGAGTTATTCTTTTCTCAAAACCTTCGGTTGTGAAGCATTTGCTCACACAGATTTTGAAAATAGAACCAAGCTAGAAGCTAAGTCAAAGAAATGTGTATTTTTTGGATATGGCATTAATGAATTTGGTTATAGGCTTTAGGATTTTGAAAATTAGAAAATTGTAAGAAGTAGGGATGTCATATTTAATGAGAAAGTGTTGTACAAAGATCTGTTGCAGCAACATGAGAAGAAAGAAGATGATTATGTAGTGTTGGATGATACTCCAAAAGCTAATGTTCCAGCCATTCCTCATGATGTGCAACAACTGCAACAACAAATACCACACACATCGGTGAATGTTAGATGGTCAACAAGGCAAATTAGACCTCCACAAAGATTTTCTCCCTCTTTGTATGCTATTTTACTTACTGATGCTGGTGAACCTGAAAGTTATCATGAAGCTGTGCATGTGGATACTAAGATTCAGTGGGAGTTTGCAATGAAAGATGAAATGGACTCTTTGTTGAAGAATAAGACATGGGATTTATGCAAGTTTCCTGTAGGTAAAAAGGCTTTACAAAAAAAGTGGGTTTACAAGTTGAAAGAAGAGGAAGGAGGTAAGAAAAGATTTAAAGCCAGGTTAGTTGTAAAAGGATTTGCATAGAAAAAGGAAATTGATTTTAATGAGATATTTTCTCCTGTTGTTAAAATGACTTCTATCTGTACTATTTTAAGTCTTGTGGCTACTGAAGATTTTCATTTAGAGCAGCTTGATGTTAAAACAACCTTTCTTCATGGTGATTTGGATGAAGAAATATATATGGCTTAGCCACAGGGTTTTGAGGTCAAAGGTAAGCAGAACTTAGTGTGCAAATTGAAGAAAATTTTATATGGCTTGAAGCAAGCACCTTGGCAATGGTATCTAAAATTTGATAATTTTATGCATGAGCATGGATATAATAGGTGTCATTCAGATTACTGTGTTTATTTGAAGAGGTTGGATGATGATAGCTGAATTATTTTATGTTTAGATGTTGATGATATGCTTGTAGCTGGGTCTAACATGGATCATATTAAGGGGCTAAAACACTAGTTAGCACATGCATTTGTTATGAAGGATTTGGGGGCAGCAAAACAAATCCTTGGTATGAAGAGTTCTAGAGATAGGAAAAATAGAACATTGATGCTATCTTAGGCTGATTATGTTGAGAAGGTGTTGCAATGTTTCTCTATGGAGAATGCTAAAGCTGTCAGCACACGTTTACCTAGCCTTTTGAAATTGACTAAGGAGATGTGTCCTAAGACACAAGAAGAGGAGGATAAGATGTCCAAGGTACCCTATGCTTCAGCTATATGTAGCTTGATGTATACTATGGTATGCACTAGGCCAGATATTGCACATGCAGTGGGAGTCGTTAGCAAGTATATGAGTCATCCAGGAATTGAGCATTGGAATGCAGTCAAATGGATTCTTAGATATCTGAGAGGCACATCCAATAAGTGTTTACACTCTGGGGGCTCTACTATTGATTTACAGGGCTATGTTGACTCAAATTTGGCAGGGGATATTGATACCAAGAAGAGTACTATAGGTTATGTCTTTACTATTGGTGGGGCAGCCGTGAGTTGGGTTTCTAGGTTACAGAAGATTAATGCTCTATCCACTACAGAGGAAAAGTATGTTGCTACTACAGAGGCAACCAAGGAGATGATATGGCTTCAGTTCTTCTTGGAATAATTAGGACATCCTTAGAAGGATAATTATTTGTTCACAGATAGTCAGAGTGCCATTCATCTTGCTAAGAATTCAGCTCTACATTCTAAGACCAAACACATATAGTTGTGGTACCATTTCATTTGGTCAGTTTTTGAGGATGGACAGTTAAAGCTAGAGAAGATACATACAAATGACAATCCAACAGATATGTTGACAAAGGTTGTAACAAGGGAGAAGTTGAACTCCTCTTCAGCTTCGGTTGGTCTTCTAGACTGAACATGAATAAAAGAATAGTAGAGTCCAGGGTGGTTTGATCCAGTGGGAGCCCCATGTAGTAGTGTTATTGCTACAGGATCAGTCTCCAAGTGGGAGATTGTTGTTTAGTGTGGAGCTTGATTAGTCCCCAAGTGGGAGATTGTTAGATTATGGTGACTAATTAGGAAAGTACTGTACATACTCCATAATTCTTTGGGATTACATGTAATTATTAATTATAACCCTAAAATGGCATAAAATACTTGTATGAAAGGGTTTAGGGTTACGTATTTTTCATCATGATGTGATGCAAAATTGGTTCTTGTGGCGGTATTGAGTTGTAAGGGATTACGGATTATAATCAGGTTGTAATAAGTGGATTGTAATAAGATTCAAATTGTTGTTTGGTGGACGTAGCCTAGGGATTGGGTGAACCACATTAAATCTTGGTGCCTTGTGTTCATTTTTGTGTGTTCTATTATTTTATGTTATTGGTTATATTTGCATGTAGTTTTTTCATTTTTTTTCATGGTTTAATCCTAACAGTATGGATTAGCAAAGGTCAAGATTAAAGTTCCAACTAATTTTTTTTGGAAAGAAGTTTAGTTGGAGAGAAATAGGAGATGAAATGAGAAGATAAAAAGACAGGATCAAATGTTAGGCGAATTGAAGAAATAATTTACTCCTCTTGACTATGAGCTTGTTTTGTTGGAAAAAATGAAGGGGTTGAAGCAAACACAATTTTTTTTCCAAGAATATAAAAAAGAGTTATATCAAATTCTCATTATAATGGGTCACTCTAAAGCTAACAATGAGAAGATTTCCTATTACATACATGGGTTAAACCCTAGTTTTCTAGAAGATATCACAATAGTAAGAATTTCTACCATTGAATGCATACAAATTTTATTTGAATTTGGAAGAGAACCTAATCAAGAGATTTGAGAGAATAACAAATGGAATGGATTTTGGTAGAAAGACTAGTGGATAATCTTATGAAGGCCAGAATGAAGACCAAAATGGGAATTATTGATCTAGCATTAGTCAAAATGAGAGGGGAAATAATTCCTATCATATCAATGATAAAAATAATGATGATCTAAAAAGAAAGAGGAAGAGATCATGGACCATGAAGATAAGGTTTTTGTGGAACATATTTCCAATGTAGATAAGGTAATTAATCATTTGAGTGTCCTCAAGTTCAAGGGATGAAGATAGAGATGAAGATGAAGATGATCATTTAAGGGTAATTATGTATTTACAAATGTAGATTAAGATATTGATTCTTTACATTCTCAAAATGTTAATATAGGAGAGGCACTTGTCTTGAAGAGAGTCGTGGAAAAAAAACTGGACCCAATTTAGAGGAAAGTTTATTTCATACTAAATGCTAATGCAAAGGAAAATTTTGTAACTTAATTAGTATAGCAATAGTATTGATAATCTTGTATCAAACTAAATACTGAGTGAGTTGTGGTTAGATAGGAGAAGACCCTTAAATGGTGAATTCAATACCCTTAAACCATAACACAACAATGCTAAGTTTTTTCTTGAGGAACCTCATTAGGGAAAACCTTAGTGAGAATCTAACCCACAAGATGATATACTCTTCTAAAAGTAATGCTTGGTTAAGAGAATGAAAAATATAGAAAAAAGTTGTACATACATGCAAAGTCTTAGAGCTGAATCAAAAAGGTACATTTTCTCATAGCACATTGATCACATTTAATCTCGGACCCTCAGTTAGGTTTACTGATCTCATTACAATAATTACATGAACATGAAAAAGTAGTCCATTACAACCAAACTGACCAACATCATCTCTCATGCCAATACAACTCCAATAAAATACAATATCGCATTTCTCATACCAATCTCACATAAATATTGTACTATCTCAAATCGGAAGCAATTTAATTTATGACTGTTTAGTGCCTATTTAAAGTAATTTAATGTTAAATTTTTATTTAAGATGCATGTATATATCTCAATTGTTAAATGTGATCTAGGTAAGACCTAATAAGTCCTCCTTGGTATTCCTATCCCATAACACAAAACTTGAGGTATGATATATTTACTTAGGTCCTCCATTTCCTCTTCTTCCAATCAATTCAACTTTTTTTTTGCACTAAAATATGATTTCCTTGAGATCTACTATTGATTTTTGAGTTTTGAGACATATTCTGGGATCTTGAGGCTGCCTTAAGGACTAATACACTTGGTTGGAAAGGACATAGTTTCCCTACCCAATCAAGGATGTAGTGCACCCCTACATGGGTCCCATTTTGGGTTCTAATCATTGAGCCCTTCCTTGACGTTTGATCTAGAACTTGGTCTTTGAGCCCGATCATCCTTCAGGAGAGAGTTAATCCAAAATCATTTAAAAAAACCCTCAATTGATTCATTTGGAATGTATGGAGATCAAGTAAATATATGTGAGCATGCTTGAGAAATCAAGTAAGATAAAACAAGCATACACATACTTTATGTGGACAAACCATTGTGGACATCCCAATTTGTCTTAGTAAATTCGCAAGTTGAAAGTAAGGAGGCTTGGAAACATCATTTGAAGAAAAAGAGATCTTCATCTTCTCCTTCCATTCCATCATTCAAGCATTCAAAATTCAACCATGGAGTAGAAAATACAGATCGTGAGAATGGCTTAGAGCACTTCAGCCTTGGGAGCTTGGTATACTTTCTACATTATATTCAAATCTATGCATTGTTGCTTCATCATCATTCAAGCACATAAATTCATGATAGAATTTGGATCTAGGGATTTAGATCTTGGAATTTCACATTAAAATTGCATACACAAGCATCACACATTACAATTAACATAACAACTATTCATGGAGGTGTAAACCACCAAAATGGGGGGTTGATTAAGGAAAACCCCTACATAGCCACCCAAAACACCCTATTTTAGATATCAGTAGATCTCAAAAGGAAAAATAAGTTTCAAATATAAGCACCCTCCTCATCATTTATCGAAACAAAACAATTAGAACCAAGGTCAGACACAGTTGGTTAGGGATGCATTGCTCCCCTACTTTAGGAGAAAGTTGACATTGCACAAAAGTTGATCTTGCTAGATCACTACATGATTTTTGAGTTTTGAAAATTTGGTGGTTATCAAGCCTAAATCCAACCATGTTCATCTACAAGAACATCACACCAAGAATAAATTTAGTTTTAAACATTTGATCCTCCTTTGAGAATAGTTCGTTACCATATTTGTAATTTATGCCTTTTATTTTACATTATATGTTTTCCATGTATCTAGAAGTAATGCGGATATCAAGAGAAAATTTTATTCTTTTACTTATATTCATAACCATTAGATCTAGATTTGAGTTAGTGCTCCATTATCATTTGGACTACACTGACCTAGTAAGGTTTAATACCTTTGGAGATTGGTTGGAATGAATCATTTTCCTTGAACTTGTCCTCTTCATATGTGAGGTTGTGTGATGAACTTTGGGCTTATTCCCTTCATTCACATTCCCCCATACACATTCTTGGTGAATCCAACATTCGATATTTACTGTTTTGAATTTAGAGTTAGATTATTGCATTTGATTATACATTTCATACATATTATATTTCATCTCTCATTTGTTCTTGTATTATTTATTCCAAAAATACAAAAAAAAAACATTGCATAGAATTTAGTTATCTTTCAAGATGTTTGATTTCTTTTATGAGTACTTTGATGATACATTTATTGTGCATAAGGATAGTACTCTAGATCAAAGCTTTCATAAATAGAGAATGTATTGGATGAGTTTACTCATGATCTTATTCCACTCTCTTCCACATATTTTTCGATAAAGTTTTATGATAATTTGCGTGTATGGCTTCATTTTTGTACAATTGTTTATTCTATTGATGCACCTCCTATATGCTATAAAAAACCTAAGAATACTATTAAGGATAAACCTAAAAACCCTTTGAGTTACTTTTTTTATCCATATTCCATTGCTCATTATTATTGCACTTAGAATAATCCTCAACATACTATTCTAGTTTCTTTACCACCTTCTCAACCTATGCTTCCTCAAGTACCTCAATTGTCAACTACTTCTATTAAAGAATATGACTCAATGGAACAATCATGAGGTACTCCTGCTAATATTTCTCTTTTTGAATTGCTTCAAACTTCACTTACCTATCATGAAGCTTTGCAAAATGCTATATCTAATCTTCCCTTTCCTCTACCTAATACATATACTATTAATTCCTTTTTGGGTTGTATATATATTGTGTCACTTGTTCCTCCTATTGTCTTCATTAAATATGATCTTCCTCTTATTGATGTTAAAAATAGGTGTGATGCTCTTATGGTGGTTGTGCCTATTAATAGGAACACCATATGACACACTCTAATTGATAATGGTTTAGGATTGAATGTTTGCATCATGGACATGTTAAAATATATACAAGATTATCTTTTCACTATTCAACCTGATCACATTCCTATTCATAGATTTGATAACATTGCTAAACATGCTTTGGGCATTATTGCATTACCCATTAAGGTTGGTCCTCACATCTTGGGTACCCCTTTGCTTGTTATGCTTGAATCATTGAATTATAACCTTCTTTTAGGAAGAACTTGGATACATTCTATGCGTGTTTTTCCTTCTACACTTTATTGGAAGGTGCAATTTTTTTACAAAATCTCATGTAAATACTTCATGTGGATGATGCACCTAACCCTTGTCTAAATTCAAAACATACTCCATCTTCTTCTACGCAAGAACCTAAGACACATGAAACTAAAGAGAAACCTACAAAGGCTAAAAACATGTCTTCTCTTTACGAGGTTGATTGAGGTAGTCTAGATTTTAATCCTAGATTTATTAGGGAATACAAAGTGTCAAGTTTGAACTTAATGAAAAAGTAAGATGAACCAGCTGAAAAATACATTTGTGTTTACTTCTACTAAAGAAACTATGGAGATTATAAAGCCTAATTTTTATGCTATACAAAATTATGAAGCACCTTTAACTCCTAAGAACATGGTTGATTGTTATGGTCTTGGTTACACTTTGCTAAAGAAATATGGATTTAATGGTAAGGGTTGTGGAAAATTTGAACAAGGTATACAAGTTCCTTTGGATAATGGATTTCCTGAACATACATATGGCTACAAATTCAATCTTTGTAGATAACCTTATTCCTATATTGAATGTTAATAACATTTACACTAGACCTTTAAAACTCATTAACCTAAATCTTTTGGATTTTGACATGAAAATTTAAATGCATTTACTTCCTATTGATGATGCTCTAATGGGCTTTTTAAGAGTCTGATGATCTTCCTTCTTTTCATTAGAAGAAGTGATGAAATTATTACTTAAATGCTAATGGTTACTAATGAAGGGTGCTCCCCTTCATACCATAAACCATAAAAAAAAACAAAGAAACAACAACAAATGTGAGAACAAAATATGGACTTCTTATTTGTGTTGTAAATGCAGAATTAAAGAATTCACAAGTACAATATGCTAACCCATATGGGTGCCTTCATTACAGTAATCTGTAAGATAAGTTGTGATCTATCACTCCAAGTTGTTCTAGATAATGTTCATGCCTTTCTTAAATAGGCAGTCTTATGTGACCTAGGAAGGTTCTCGACATTAAAACTTAATACCTAGGGCCAACAGACCCTAACAATACATATAGAGTCAGCCAATTACATCATTGACAATTATTTTAGATATTTTGGGTAGCCCAACTTTGAAAGGCCATAACTTACAAACTGTTGCTCCAATTTTATATTGTAACCATTTTTCAAAAATACTAGCTCAGTGATCTATGGGCTCAAAACTGCATAACCACCCTTATGTCAAGCTTTTAGACCTCATCCAAGCATTCTAAGGCCTCCAATGGTGAGCCTAAAGATATTTCTGTAAATTTTTTCATAGAAAATCTGCAATAACTTCTCCAATACTTATGCTTGAGAAATGAGATTTTTATGGTGGGCTTACAACTCTAAATGAACCTTCATGTAGAAAATTAGAACATTTTGAGCTTGTATGAAAAACCTACTAAAAATAGAAAGTACCCATAAATAGCAAATACCCTATCTGCTTGTCCTTATTAAAATAGAAATGACTAAAATGAATTATTATTTTTGGGCGATGCAAGATTTCTCTTACACTCAGGATGCTCCTGCATTAGCCACTCGAGGTAATTTGAGAAGTGACTCTCTCACATCTCAGGTATTCAGAGGAAAACCTAGATGGAAAACCTCCTCCCTTGGTAGCCATGATGAATCCTCTACTGGCCTCCCTTTCATTTTACTAGGTATTCTTCATAAGTTCTTTTCCTTGTACTATTTCCAATATGACTATCTCATATCTCCTTGATCTCCTTTGTAGCCAAACTAGGTGATGGAATACTCCACTATGCTTCTACAACTTCATCTGCATCACCTCCTTCATAATACTCTGTCGAATCTTAAATGTTCAATACTAGTGAAATATTCAACTCATAAGACAACTCCACTTCATAAGCATTTCAAGAATCATACCTTTTCACTATCTTGCATAGTACAAACTTCTTCATCTTCATCTTATTATATGTACCCACTGGAAAACACTCCTTTCTCAAATGAACCATGACTTTATCTCCAATCTAAAATTGCTTATACCTCCTTTTCACATCTTCCTTAACTTTATACTATGTATTCATCTTTATGATGTGCTTCCTCACCTCCTCATAGATGTTCTTCAAATGTTCAGCAAAATCCTCTGCTTCAGCAGCATTTATGGGACTACTCCCATATATAATCTGGAGTGGTGATTTACCAGTACTTTTTTTGATAGAATTATTATATGAAAATTCTTCCTATGGTAAAATCATATCCCATTCATTTCATTTATCTCAAACCAAGCATCTCAACAAGTTTCCCAAACTCTGCTTCACAACTTTTGTCTATCCATTAGTCTATGGATGATGTGATGAACTAAACTTCAAAACTATCTTCAATTTCTTCCACAAGGTATGCCAAAAATATCCAACAAATTTGTTATCTTGATCTAAATCTATACTCTTTGGCAGACCATGTAGTCTCACCACTTCTTTGAAAAATAACTTAGGCACATGAAATACATGGCTATTCTTCTTTCAAGGAATAAAATGTTCCATCTTTGAAAACCTGCCATTCACCACAAAAATAGAATCATGCCCTCATTGAGTCCTCGATAATCCAAGAAAAAAAGCCATACTAACATCCTCCCATGGCTTCTTTGGTATAGGTAATGGATCATACAACCATGTATTCTACTTCACTCCTTTAACCATCTGACACACTCTACAACTTTGTACAAACTTCTTCGCATCTTACTAAAACTATGGCCAGTAATAATTCTCAGCAACCAAATAAATGGTTTTATCTATGTGAAAATATCTAGCCAATCCTTTACTATGCTTCTCCTTGATGAGATTATCTCTCATTGAACTTTTAGGAATGCACAACTAGCTTCTTTTGAACAACATACTATCCTAGATCACAAAATCCAACCACTTTGTCCTATCAAGTGTAATAGGTTATTTACAAGCCTTTCATGATTCACCAAAATCAAGATCATTTGGATACAATGTACTAAGTTCCTTGAACCCAACAACCTCTATCTAAATTTATGTCAGCAAAAGTTGTCTTCTACTAGGAGCATATGCAACTCTATTAGACTTCCCACTCATGTGTTTCAAAAAAAATGTATAATGTTACAAAAACTCAACCCACTTCAAATGCCTTTGGTTCAACTTTCCTTGACTATTCAAATATTGAAAAGCTTGATGATTAATATACCAAAAAAACTCCTTAGGAGGAAGATAGTGTCTCCATTTCTTCAATGCTTAAACTATAGCATAAAATTCCTAATCATAAACAAAATATTTACTTTTTACATCATTCAATTTCTCACTAAAATAAACAACACGTCTACCTTCTTGGCTCATAACAACTCCTATTGTAGTACTAGTAGCATCACAGTCTACTTGCAACACCTTTTTAAAACCAGGAAGTGCTAAAACAGGCTGCTCAGTAACTTTCTATTTCAACAGATTAAAACTCTTATCTGCTCCTATAGTCCACTTAGATTTTTTCCTATCCCCTCTTATTGTTTTAGTCAAGGGCCCACAAATGCTGCTAAAACCTCTTATGAACTTTCTAGTAAAAACTAGCTAGTCCATGAAAAGATCTTACCTCTGTCACACTCATTGGAGTGGGTCATTCAAAGATAGCCTTCACTTTTTTTGGGTGCATTTTTAGACCTTCTACTGAGACTACAAATCCAAGGTACACCAACTCATTCTTTACAAAATTACATTTCTTCAGGTTTATCAACAACTTTTCTTCCCTCAACTTATCAAACACCTTGTGAATATGAATCAAATGCTCCTACATTGTATTACTAAAGATCAAAATATCATCTAGCTAAAAAATGACAAACCTACCTATAAACTCCTTCAGTACCTCATTCATGAGCCTCATGAAAGTGCTTGGTGATTGGTTAGCCGAAAAGGCATGACCAACCACTCATACAGTCCTCCCCTTGTCTTGAAAGAAATATTCCACTCATTGCCTTCTCTGATATGAATTTGATGGTACCCACCCTTCAGATCTATCTTTGTCAAATACTCAGCTTCGCTCAAATAGTCCATAATATCATCCGTCCTTGGAAATGCAAATTTGTACTTGATTGTATTTTTTTGATAGCGCCAAAATCTGTGCACATCCTCCATTCTCCATTCTTCTTTGGTGCTAATACGGCTAGTACAACAGCTGGACTCAAGCTCTCTCAAATCAACACCTTCTTGAACAACTCATGAACTTTCCTTTTCAACTCTTCACTTTTTGTTGGTGTCATTCTGTGCACTGCCTTGTTTGGAAAAATAACTCCTGGAACCAAATCCAACTGGTGATTGATCTTCCTCATTAGGGACAATCCATCAAGTACATTATCTGATACAATATTAGAAAACTCTCCCAACATATCTGCAACTTCTGCAGGTACATCCTCTACTTCTTCTTTACTATCTTTTGGAATTATAGAAAAACACATATGCTCATGCTTCATACCTTTTGAGAAATTCTTTTCCATCAACAAAACACATTCTGCAAGCACTGCATACCTTTTCTTCTTTCTCCTTTAATGGCTTCAACTTATGTTTCACTCCATCCTTGGTTAGAGTGTAGGTATTTTCTCTAGCCATCGTGTACAACATACCTATCAAAATACCATGGCCTACCCAAAAATGTATGCCATATGTCCATAGGTATGATATCACATAGTACCTCATCCTGGTAGCTTCCAATCTTGAACTTCACTAAGCACTGGTCTTTGACCATGACCTTGTGGTCATCTTGTACCCAAGCAATATGGTATGAAGGTGGGTGTTTCTGTCTCTTCAGCTTCAACTTGGTGACCATCATTTTTGACACTAGATTGTTAGTACTTCCACCATCAATGATCACATCACAACACTTATCTTCACATCTGCACCTTGTGTGAAACAAGCTCTTTCTTTGATCAACTTCATTCTCACCACTCAGCAAGACTCTTATGGTAACTAGGACTTCTCCACTTTTAACATCTTCAAAATGTTATGATCTAGCATCTTCATCAACATGTGCAACTCTGGCCTGGCCTTCTATTCTTCAATGTGTCCTTCCATGGCATTGGGTACATGCAAATGTTCTATGCCCTTGTTCTTCACAGTGAAAACATTTCCCATGGAAGCCTCCTCTTCCAGATCTCTGTCCTCTGCCTCTTCCTCTCTCATCTCTATTGTTCTAATCATGGAAATGGTTGGACTTTTTTCCCCTTTGATTCTGACTACTATTCCTAGTCTCATCCTTGTTCTTCTGATCATCATTATGGCCACCATAAGATCATCCACCAGATCTTCCACCACGACCTCTTCCGCTATTCTCGCTGTTAAATTTCTTGCTTAGTTTTTCCTCAATTCTTAGTCCAAACTAACAATCCTCCTCAATATTGTTCATTCGAACCAAACTCATCTCATCTTGAATACTTGGTCTTAAACCATTAAGATAACGAGACACTTTCTCCTTGGGTCAGCCCATAATAGTGGCTGCCAGTTTTGTGGCATGAACAACATTGACCTTACTAAAAAAAAAAAATTATGCAAACCCTATTTCAATATATGTTTGTGGGAACATAATTTATGGGTTTGCATGTACCCTAGGGTTTAGATGAACATCTAAAATCATTGTTTTGCATTGCAATTAATACCTTTTTGGAAAGACATGTTTGTGAATGTTTGTTCGCAGGAACATAGAGAATATGTTTGTGCGAATAGAGTGTTCATGCGGGCACCTTATTTTACATATTTTATTATTGTTTTCTTAGAAAAATTGAAAATTACAATTTTGACCCTCAAAATTGAGATCAAATTATCTCCTACTATAAATCAAAAAATCTCAACTTGTGCTGCTCGAAGAAAGCTTTCGAACGACTATAATTTTAATACTTATTGTATTCATTAAGACTTTCAAATATGAGTTTAACTCATTATAGGTTGATTAACAATTGAATATTAACTGACTTTGACACTTTGGGAAAAATTGTTAATTAGGTCAATTTTTTTTTGAAAAATATCTAGGAATAGGTTACTGAGATAGCTTTCTATTGAAAAAAATAAAATTGATTTATGATATATTGAGTTCAAGTCATCCTTGTCAAAATGAACATATTTCTGAATTATGATTGATGTCACTTCAAAATTTCATAAACTATACGATATTCAACCAAATTTAATCAAATCAAATGCATCATCTAGATATTGATGTTACAAATCCAACATTAAAAGAATTACCTCATTATCATTTCTAGAAAAAAATCTATGCTTGTCAATGGGACTGTCACTCCTTTAAAAAGTTTGATTTTTCATATGTACCACTTTTTAAAGGAGAAGAAAAAATTGACTTATATAATTTTTTTAAAAATAAATTAAAAATAATGGTTACAAAGTAGGAATAGAGTACTAAAAATCACTAGTTTATGTCATCTTCAAATTATTCATAGTTTTAGAGATATAGTCACTCGAATGTGAGGTTTGTTTCAAAAATATTGATTTCAGTGTCAAAATTGGTCAAAAAGTGGCACCCACTATTGTGGGATCACCCCCTTATTAGCTTCTCCATGGTTGGTTCTAATGAGAACTTGTTAGAACTCTTCGGTATACTCTTGAATAGATTTTTCCTCCTACTTCAACCCTTGCATCTTCTTCAACAGATCAAGCTCATAATCCATGGGAATGAATTATCGCTTTAGTTTAGCTATCATCTAATCCCATCTGGTGATTTTGTACTTTCCCTTTCTATTTCACACCAACTAAACCTCCTGCCACTTGATCTTTGTATGTCCCTTCAGTTTTGCCTCCGCAAACTTGACCCTATCAAGATAATCAATATCTTCATACTCAAAGTACTCCTCTAGTTCATTGATCCGATTAATTAGCTCCTCTAGGTTAAGATTTCCAAAAAATGCAGGAACTTCAAACTTAGATTTTGTCAAAATGTGAGAACTTCAAACACTTGATCATTAAACAAGAATGGAGTTTGTCAAAAATTGAAGCCCTCAAATGAGGAAGAAGAAGGTGTATGCACTAATATAGGATTTTGTTTGGTTAATGACATGAGAGAGATAGTAAAAGAAGATGAAAGTGAACTAGATGGCAATGTGAGTTGCTACCATATGGTTTACATTGAAAGAAACAAGATAAAAAGTTATAATAGAAAAGGATGATGTAAATTTGATCCTTGTAATGAGAAGGATGATATTGGGATGGATAAGGATATTCCAACATAAATCCTTTGGAAGAAAAGAGTGTAATTGGAAATGAAGGAGATGAATAAGAGAACGAGGGGTGCCATAATAATGGTTCCTTATTTAATATTGGTGAAGATGAAGATCTCCCATTAGAAGGGGAGGTAGTGAAAATTGAAAATGATATATCACATGATGTTTATGCCAGAAATAAATTGAATGCAAAGAAGAATGAGTTTGTAGTACAAACATTTCCTCTTGAAGGAAATATAAATATAAAGTACTATGTTAAGTTTGATAAAGGAAATGATGTTGCAATCATCGAAAGGTATTCCAAGAAAGATAATCCAAGAAATTCATGATGAAGAAGAAAATACACATAAATTTGCAAATTTCAATAGTGCAACATTACTCGAGATAGATTACATTCCAAGTGGAAGAAAGAGAGGAAGGATGAAAGAAGGAAGATACATATAGGTACATGCTAAAGTAAAGATCAGTGCAAAAAAAAGCAAAAAATAATGTTATAATCGATATGAATATATGGTTATCAAATATTCATGAGTGTTTCTCATGAAACATTTCTTCTTACCCAGGGTTTTTGATGTAGGAGAATCTACGATGTATGGGCGATCTTGTATCAACCAAAAAAAGGAAGAAAGGGAAAGAAGATAAAAAGGGGGGAAAAATATTTGAAAAAATGAAGAGAGAGAAATTTATAAAATGCATTAAAAGAAAATAAAAATAATCATGAAGTTTTTTTTTGTAGCTTATCATTTATCAGTGCATAGGTGACATTTTGGAAGTTTGTGGAAATGTCCTTATTTAATAAAATATTTAGGCATTTATTAAATTATGTCATGCACTTAATATTGGTCAAAAAGTAGTTGCACCTTCCTTTTATCTCACATTGCTTGTATTTTTTAGATGGGAAATATTATATATACTCATGGAAATCAATTGTAAATGTGGTTGGAGTTTTGTAAGGTCATAAAGAAGAAGAAAAATTACATCCTTGAGAAGTATTAAAGATTTCATCCTTAAATTTGGAAGTATTGTAAGCATCTTTGAGTATTATCAACACATGTTTTTTGAAGTATTTTTGATGTAGGAGCATCCAGAGGTATAAGGGCAATCCTGTGTCACCCAAAAAAATGTACTTAGACTTAGTTTCTATTTTATGTCTTTGCATTTTTGGATACCCATTTGGCTCAAATAAAGGTTCCAACTCTCATAGTTCAACTATCAGTGCATTTAAAAATCCCGAAAAAATAGGAGCATGCAATTTGACCATCATTTTGGTGACCTAGAAGGTGTGACTTGGCCAGATGAATGTAATCGAGATTTAGAGCATTCCAAAAAAAGAATCAGGTCAAAAGGCCCCACGGTTTGAAAGTTATTATAGTTTTTCGAGTTTTGGAGACCCCCTAAGAATGCTTCAAAGTCAGGTTTGGGGCATTAAATGACCTCGAAAAGGGTTGAAAAATAGGGGACGAGTGAAGCCTGTCCATAGGGCTATAGAGCACTTCGAGAGCTTTCCGAAAATGTAAACGGTTCGTCAATCGAAGTTACGGTTCAAAAGTTATGCCTCCCGGAAGTTCGGCTACCGTTTCTGGATTCTTCTAGAATTGCACCGACTTCTAACGCAGCTTCTGGAACCTTCTATTTTGTCGGTGGATGCCTACTAGCACTTTCTGGAATGTAATCCTAGTCCTTAACCCTCTGGGGTCTATTTAAGGAGATTTATGGCATTGTAAAAGGCAGTTCGGATTGGAGCTTGAGAGGAGGCGCTAAAAGGAGAAATATTCTCCAGATTTATGCTATTGTAAGCCCGCAGGGCATGTTTTGAGTTTATTTTCTCTGCACTATTTGTACCAGCTTATTTTCTCAGTTAATATATTTCCCCTTTCTATTGTGTCTATTCTGGTTGTTGGGTTGTGTCCCCATCAAGTGGTATCAGAGCGGGTTTTCCTGAGTGTGTAGACAGAGCGCCGACTGTGAGGCAGTTTGCACCAGGACTGTGTGGTTGTGGGTTCGAGTTAGAAGATGCCTCCAGGAAGAGAGCGTGGTGGAAGGGCCAGAGCTGTTGATCCTGAGGAGGTTAGAGCCCTCCAGAGACAAGTACAAGCATTGCAAGAGGAGCTTCGTAGAGGAGCAAATATTGCCGCAGATGATAATAGTGAGGATGACAATGAAGAGGAAGTAATGGAAGTTGACGGGGAAGTTCTGAATCCTGTAGAGGAAAGGCTTTTTAGGGCCATTTCTAGGTTTGGGAAAAGACCTACAATCGAAGTGGGTATATTTTCGAGAAATTTGAAACCAGATGAGTTGATCGATTGGATCAATGAACTGGACGAATACTTTGAATATGAGGATATAAGGGACCCAGATAGGGTTAAGTTTGCAAAGGCCAAACTAAAAGGCCATGCCAAAATCTGGTGGCAAGAGATTCAACTGGAAAGACTTAGAAGAGGAAAGGAGAAGATCACAAGATGGGATCGCATGGTGGACAAATTGAAGAAGCAGTTCATTCCTGTGGACTACGAGCTTGATCTGTTTAAGAAGATGCATGGGTTAAAGCAAGCAGGAAGATCAGTCCAAGAATATACAGAGGAGTTTTACCAACTCTTGATTAGAGCGGGGCATGCAGAAGCAAATAAGGAGAAGGTTGCTCGTTATATCAGTGGGTTACGACCTAGCATCCAGGAAGAACTAAGTCTGGTAAGAATGACCAGCGTTGAAGAAGCATACCAGTTTTCCCTACGAGTTGAAGAGAAGCTGAGTAAAAGGTTTGAAGGAAGAAAAAGAGGGCGCGGTCAAGGAGGAAGGGGAAGCGGTAGATCATCTGGAGGCCGCAATGAAACTCAAAAGAAAAATGAAGATGAGGGTACTAGCAGGAACCAGAGGAATGAGGGTTTCAACCGCTCCCGTGATCAAGACTTTGGAAATCAAAGAGGAAGAGGTAGAGGACGTGGGCAAGGAAGAGGAGGCTTCCGTGGTACCTATTTCCATTGCAATGAAGAAGGTCATCATGCCTTTGAATGCCCTCAACGACAAGGAAGGACAGATAGGAGAGCTGAGGGCCAAGCTAGGGTTGCTCATGTGGATGAGGATGCACAATCATCACATTCAGAGGATGCAAAAAGAGGAGAGACCTTGGTAAATGAAAGAGTCCTACTAAGTGGTGAAAATGAACCAGGACAACGGAGGAGCTTGTTCCGTACCAGATGCAAGTGTGAGGATAAATGTTGTGATGTGATCATTGATGGTGGTAGAACTGATAACTTGGTATCCGAAGAGATGGTCTCTAAGCTGAAGCTCAAGAGGGAGAAACATCCCCAGCCCTATCGGATTTCTTGGGTAAAAGATGATCATAAGGTCCTGGTAAGTGAACAATGCTTAGTAAAATTCAAAATTGGGATTTACCATGATGAATTTCTTTGTGATGTTATTTCGATGGATGTTTGCCATCTATTGTTGGGTAGACCATGGCAGTTTGATAGACATGCAATACATGATGGACATGCAAACACATACTCTCTGATAAAGGATGGAGTTCGCCACAAATTGAAGCCCATGAAAAAGGAAGGTGAAAAGGTATGTAGCAGTGCTAGGATTTGTCTTGTTGATGGAAGGAAGTTTTTAGATGGCATGAAACATCAGCGCATGTGCTATGCTTTGATTCCTAGAAAAGATAAAGAAGGTAGTAGTGAAATACCATTTGAAGTTTTAGATTTACTAGGAGAATTTGGAGATATTATCTCTGATAATGTTCCAGATGGATTGCCACCAGTAAGGCAAATCAATCATCAAATAGATCTGATTCCAGGAGCTAGTTTGCCTAACAAGGCTGCTCACAGGATGACTCCTACTGAGACAGAGGAGCTAAATAGACAGGTTCAGGAGCTGTTGAGGAAGGGCTTGATTCGAGAGAGCCTGAGTCCATGTGCAGTACCTACAATACTTGCACCAAAGAAGGATGGAGAGTGGAGGATGTGTACAGATTCTCGAGCTATAAATAGGATAACCATCAAGTACCGGTTTCCTTTACCAAGGATGGATGATCTTATGGACTGCTTGAGTGGAGCTCAGTACTTCACAAAGATAGATCTGAAGAGTGGCTATTACAGATACGGATTCGAGAAGGAGATGAGTGGAAAATAGCCTTCAAGACCAAGGAGGGTCTTTATGAGTGGTTAGTCATGCCCTTTGGATTGAAAAACGCCCCAAGCACCTTCATGCGGCTCATGAATGAGGTACTTAAGAAGTTCTTGGGAAAATTTGTTATTGTCTATTTGGATGATATTTTAATTTTCAGCAAGACTTTGGAAGAACATTTACTGCATATTCGTAGTGTCTTTGAAAGGCTAAGGGAAGAGAAATTGTTAATTAATCTAAAGAAGTGTGTCTTTGCAAAAAGGGAGTTAGTCTATTTGGGATTTGTTATATCACCTGAAGGTCTCAAAATGGATCCAGAGAAGGTAAAAGCCATCTTGGAATGGCCTACTCCAAGGTCTGCTACTGAGGTAAGATCATTTCATGGTCTGGTTAGTTTTTACAGGAAGTTTATTAAGAATTTCAGTGGCATATGTGCACCTCTAACTGATACAATAAGAGGGGATAGAAAAGAGTTCAAATGGACTACAGCAGCTGCGAGAAGTTTTGAATTGCTAAAGAAGAAGGTGACTGAACAGCCTGTGTTGGCACTTCCAGATTTTAGAAAAGTATTCCAGGTGGATTGTGATGCTAGTGGTAGCGCTATTGGGGTTGTATTAAGCCAAGAAGGTAAGCCTATTGCATATTTTTGTGAAAAATTGAATGATGCAAAGAAGAAGTATTCTGTTTATGATCAAGAGTTCTATGCAATAGTTCAAGCCTTAAAGAAATGGAGGCATTATTTATTGCCAAAGGAATTTGTTTTGTATACTGATCATCAGGCATTACAGTACCTGAATAGCCAAGGTAAATTGAATCAGAGGCATGTAAAGTGGGTAGAATTCTTGCAGAGTTATACATTTGTGTTGAAGCATAGAAGTGGAAAATCTAACAGGGTTGCAGATGCATTAAGTAGGAGACAGCTATTGCTTACAACAATGCAGGTTGAAGTAGTTGGGTTTGATGAACTCAAGAATTTGTACCCCGAGGATCCTGATTTTGCTGAAGCATGGAAAGCTTGTAAAGAACCTGTTGCTATAGATAGAACCAAGTGGTTAGACTATTTGATTCAGGATGGCATGTTGTTCAAAGGTAGTCAGTTGTGCATTCCAAGGAGTTCCATGAGGGAAAATCTGATTAAGGAGAAACATAGTGGAGGGATGGCAGGACATTTTGGTCGGGATAAGACCATTGCCATTCTTAGAGAACATTATTTTTGGCCTCAAATTACACAGGATGTGAAGAAGTTTGTACAGAGTTGCCAGGTTTGTCAAGTTGCCAAGGGGTTTAGTCAAAATACTGGCCTATATCAGCCATTGCCTGTTCCATCAAGGCCATGGGAGGACATAAGTATGGATTTTGTTCTTGGATTGCCAAGGACACAAAGGGGTAATGACTCAGTATTCATGGTGGTTGATAGGTTCTCCAAAATGGCACATTTCATTCCATGCCACAAAACTCATGATGATGTCCATATTGCAGACTTGTTTTTCAAAGAGGTGGTAAGACTACATGGTCTTCCAAGAAGTATAGTTTCTGACCGAGATACTAAATTTGTGGGGTATTTCTGGAGGACATTGTGGAAGAAGTTGAGAACAGACTTGAAATTCAGTTCCACGCATCACCCACAGACTGATGGCCAAACAGAAGTGGTAAATAGAAGTTTGGGCAATTTGCTGAGATGTTTAGTTGGGGATAAGCCCAAGGGATGGGATTTGATTCTACCACAGGCGGAGTTTGCTTATAATAACTCTGTAAATAGGAGTACTGGAAAATCACCATTTCAAATTGTATATGGGAATAGCCCAAGGACTGCACCAGAATTGAGGAAGATAGAACAAGGGGAGAGAACAAGTGCTGAAGCTGAGGAATTTGTTGAACACATCAAGCGTCTACATGAGGAGGTTCAAGCACACATTATCAAGATGAATCAAGAGTATAAAGCTAGGGCTGATGCAAGGAGAAGACATAAGGAATTCCAAGTAGGGGATCTAGTCATGGTGCACTTACGAAAAGAAAGATTTCCAGTTGGTACCTACAACAAGCTGAAAATGAAAAAATTTGGCCCCTGCAAAATTTTGAAGAAACATAACTCAAGAAATGCATATGAGGTGGAGCTGCCAGATGGTATTCACATTTCTCCCATTTTCAACATTGCAGATTTGACAGAGTATCATGATGATGGTGCAGACGAGGAGCTGGTTTTAGAGCCGTGTCCAATTCCTGCTTCTAAGAAGGAGGAGATAGAAGACATGCTAGATCATCGTGTGGGTAGGAGTACCAGAAACAGGCAGTATGAAGAGTATTTGGTCAAATGGAAAGGATGGCCAATCGAGTACTCGACTTGGATTTCAGCAGCTGAGGTTTCCCATTTGGGATTTCCTCTACCATCCATAAAGTGACAGGGTCACTTTCAATCTACCCTGGGTGTCTGATGCAGGAGCATCCAGAGGTATAAGGGCAATCCTGTGTCACCCAAAAAAATGTACTTAGACTTAGTTTCTATTTTATGTCTTTGCATTTTTGGATACCCATTTGGCTCAAATAAAGGTTCCAACTCTCATAGTTCAACTATCAGTGCATTTAAAAATCCCGAAAAAATAGGAGCATGCAATTTGACCATCATTTTGGTGACCTAGAAGGTGTGACTTGGCCAGATGAATGTAATCGAGATTTAGAGCATTCCAAAAAAAGAATCAGGTCAAAAGGCCCCACGGTTTGAAAGTTATTGCAGTTTTTTGGGTTTTGGAGACCCCCTAAGAATGCTTCAAAGTTAGGTTTGGGGCATTAAATGACCTCAAAAAGGGTCAAAAAATGGGGTACGAGCAAAGCCTGTCCATAGGGCTATAGAGCGCTTCGAGAGCTTTCTGAAAATGTAAACGGTTCGTCAATCGGAGTTACGATTCAAAAGTTATGCCTCCCGGAAGTTCGACTATTGTTTCTGGATTCTTCTAGAATTGCACCGACTTCTAACGCAGCTTTCGGAACCTTCTATTTTGTCGGTGGATGCCTACTAGCACTTTCTGGAATGTAATCCTAGTCCTTAACCCTTTGGGGTCTATTTCAGGAGATTTCTGGCATTGTAAAAGGCAGTTCGGATTGGAGCTTGAGAGGAGGCGCTAAAAGGAGAAATATTCTCCAGATTTATGCTATTGTAAGCCCGCAGGGCATGTTTTGAGTTTATTTTCTCTGCACTATTTGTACCAGCTTATTTTCTCAGTTAATATATTTCCCCTTTCTATTGTGTCTATTCTGGTTGTTGGGTTGTGTCCCCATCAAGTGGTATCAGAGCGGGTTTTCCTGAGTGTGTAGACAGAGCGCCGACTGTGAGGCAGTTTGCACCAGGACTGTGTGGTTGTGGGTTCGAGTTAGAAGATGCCTCCAGGAAGAGAGTGTGGTGGAAGGGCCAGATCTGTTGATCCTGAGGAGGTTAGAGCCCTCCAGAGACAAGTACAAGCATTGCAAGAGGAGCTTCGTAGAGGAGCAAATATTGCCACAGATGATAATAGTGAGGATGACAATGAAGAGGAAGTAATGGAAGTTGACGGGGAAGTTCTAAATCCTGTAGAGGAAAGGCTTTTTAGGGCCATTTCTAGGTTTGGGAAAAGACCTACAATCGAAGTGGGTATATTTTCGGGAAATTTGAAACCAGATGAGTTGATCGATTGGATCAATGAACTGGACGAATACTTTGAATATGAGGATATAAGGGACCCAGATAGGGTTAAGTTTGCAAAGGCCAAACTAAAAGGCCATGCCAAAATCTGGTGGCAAGAGATTCAACTGGAAAGACTTAGAAGAGGAAAGGAGAAGATCACAAGATGGGATCGCATGGTGGACAAATTGAAGAAGCAGTTCATTCTTGTGGACTACGAGCTTGATCTATTTAAGAAGATGCATGGGTTAAAGCAAGCAGGAAGATCAGTCCAAGAATATACAGAGGAGTTTTACCGACTCCTGATTAGAGCGAGGCATGCAGAAGCAAATAAGGAGAAGGTTGCTCGTTATATCAATGGGTTACGACCTAGCATCCAGGAAGAACTAAGTCTGGTAAGAATGACCAGCGTTGAAGAAGCATACCAGTTTGCCCTACGAGTTGAAGAGAAGCTGAGTAAAAGGTTTGAAGGAAGACAAAGAGGGCGCGGTCAAGGAGGAAGGGGAAGCGGTAGATCATCTGGAGGCCGCAATGAAACTCAAAATAAAAATGAAGATGAGGGTACTAGCAGGAACCAGAGGAATGAGGGTTTCAACCGCTCCCGTGATCAAGACTTTGGAAATCAAAGAGGAAGAGGTAGAGGACGTGGGCAAGGAAGAGGAGGCTTCCGTGGTACCTGTTTCCATTGCAATGAAGAAGGTCATCGTGCCTTTGAATGCCCTCAACAACAAGGAAGGACAGATAGGAGAGCTGAGGGCCAAGCTAGGATTGCTCATGTGGATGAGGATGCACAATCATCACATTCAGAGGATGCAGAAAGAGGAGAGACCTTGGTAAATGAAAGAGTCCTACTAAGTGGTGAAAATGAACCAGGACAACGGAGGAGCTTGTTCCGTACCAGATGCAAGTGTGAGGATAAATGTTGTGATGTGATCATTGATGGTGGTAGCACTGATAACTTGGTATCCGAAGAGATGGTCTCTAAGCTGAAGCTCAAGAGGGAGAAACATCCCCAGCCCTATCGGATTTCTTGGGTAAAAGATGATCATAAGGTCCTGGTAAGTGAACAATGCTTAGTAAAATTCAAAATTGGGAGTTACCATGATGAAGTTCTTTGTGATGTTATTTCGATGGATGTTTGCCATCTATTGTTGGGTAGACCATGGCAGTTTGATAGACATGGAATACATGATGGACATGCAAACACATACTCTCTGATAAAGGATGGAGTTCGCCACAAATTGAAGCCCATGAAAAAGGAAGGTGAAAAGGTATGTAGCAGTGCTAGGATTTGTCTTGTTGATGGAAGGAAGTTTTTAGATGGCATGAAACATCAGCGCATGTGCTATGCTTTGATTCCTAGAAAAGATAAAGAAGGTAGTAGTGAAATACCATTTGAAGTTTCAGATTTACTAGGAGAATTTGGAGATATTATCTCTGATAATGTTCCAGATGGATTGCCACCAGTAAGGCAAATCAGTAATCAAATAGATCTGATTCTAGGAGCTAGTTTGCCTAACAAGGCTGCTCACAGGATGACTCCTACTGAAACAGAGGAGCTAAATAGATAGGTTCAGGAGCTGTTGAGGAAGGGCTTGATTCGAGAGAGCCTGAGTCCATGTGCAGTACCTGCAGTACTTGCACCAAAGAAGGATGGAGAGTGGAGGATGTGTACAGATTCTCGAGCTATAAATAGGATAACCATCAAGTACCAGTTTCCTTTACCAAGGATGGATGATCATATGGACTGCTTGAGTGGAGCTCAGTACTTCACAAAGATAGATCTGAAGAGTGGCTATCATCAGATACGGATTCGAGAAGGAGATGAGTGGAAAACAACCTTCAAGACCAAGGAGGGTCTTTATGAGTGGTTAGTCATGCCCTTTGGATTGACAAACGCCCCAAGCACCTTCATGCAGCTCATGAATGAGGTACTTAAGAAGTTCTTGGGAAAATTTGTTATTGTCTATTTGGATGATATTTTAATTTTCAGCAAGACTTTGGAAGAACATTTACTGCATATTCGTAGTGTCTTTGAAAGGCTAAGGGAAGAGAAATTGTTAATTAATCTAAAGAAGTGTGTCTTTGCAAAAAGGGAGTTAGTCTATTTGGGATTTGTTATATCACCTGAAGGTCTCAAAATGGATCCAGAGAAGGTAAAAGCCATCTTGGAATGGCCTACTCTAAGGTCTGCTACTGAGGTAAGATCATTTCATGGTCTGGTTAGTTTTTACAGGAAGTTTATTAATAATTTCAGTGGCATATGTGCACCTCTAACTGATACAATAAGAGGGGATAGAAAAGAGTTCAAATGGACTACAGCAGCTGCGAGAAGTTTTGAATTGCTAAAGAAGAAGGTGACTAAACAGCCTGTGTTGGCACTTCCAGATTTTAGAAAAGTATTCCAGGTGGATTGTGATGCTAGTGGTAGCGCTATTGGGGCTGTATTAAGCCAAGAAGGTAATCCTATTGCAAATTTTAGTGAAAAATTGAATGATGCAAAGAAGAAGTATTCTGTTTATGATCAAGAGTTCTATGCAATAGTTCAAGCCTTAAAGAAATGGAGGCATTATTTATTGCCAAAGGAATTTGTTTTGTATACTGATCATCAGGCATTACAGTACCTGAATAGCCAAGGTAAATTGAATCAGAGGCATATGAAGTGGGTAGAATTCTTGCAGAGTTATACATTTGTGTTGAAGCATAGAAGTGGAAAATCTAACAGGGTTGCAGATGCATTAAGTAGGAGACAGCTATTGCTTACAACAATGCAGGTTGAAGTAGTTGGGTTTGATGAACTCAAGAATTTGTACCGCGAGGATCCTAATTTTGCTGAAGCATGGAAAGCTTGTAAAGAACCTGTTGCTGTAGATAGAACCAAGTGGTTAGACTATTTGATTCAGGATGGCATGTTGTTCAAAGGTAGTCAGTTGTGCATTCCAAGGAGTTCCATGAGGGAAAATCTGATTAAGGAGAAACATAGTGGAGGGATGGCAGGACATTTTGGTCAGGATAAGACCATTGCCATTCTTAGAGAACATTATTTTTGGCCTCAAATTACACAGGATGTGAAGAAGTTTGTACAGAGTTGCCAGGTTTGTCAAGTTGCCAAGGGGTTTAGTCAAAATACTGGCCTATATCAGCCATTGCCTGTTCCATCAAGGCCATGGGAGGACATAAGTATGGATTTTGTTCTTGGATTGCCAAGGACACAAAGGGGTAATGACTCAGTATTCGTGGTGGTTGATAGGTTCTCCAAAATGGCACATTTCATTCCATGCCACAAAACTCATGATGTTGTCCATATTGCAGACTTGTTTTTCAAAGAGGTGGTAAGACTACATGGTCTTCCAAGAAGTATAGTTTCTGACCGAGATACTAAATTTGTGGGGTATTTCTGGAGGACATTGTGGAAGAAGTTGAGAACAGACTTGAAATTCAGTTCCACGCATCACCCACAGACTGATGGCCAAATAGAAGTGGTAAATAGAAGTTTGGGCAATTTGCTGAGATGTTTAGTTGGGGATAAGCCCAAGGGATGGGATTTGATTCTACCACAGGCGGAGTTTGCTTATAATAACTCTGTAAATAGGAGTACTGGAAAATCACCATTTCAAATTGTATATGGGAATAGCCCAAGGACTGCACCAGAATTGAGGAAGATAGAACAAGGGGAGAGAACAAGTGCTGAAGCTGAGGAATTTGCTGAACACATCAAGCGTCTACATGAGGAGGTTCAAGCACACATTATCAAGATGAATCAAGAGTATAAAGCTAGGGCTGATGCAAGGAGAAGACATAAGGAATTCCAAGTAGGGGATCTAGTCATGGTGCACTTACGAAAAGAAAGATTTCCAGTTGGTACCTACAACAAGCTGAAAATGAAAAAATTTGGCCCCTGCAAAATTTTGAAGAAACATAACTCAGGAAATGCATATGAGGTGGAGCTGCCAGATGGTATTCACATTTCTCCCATTTTCAACATTGCAGATTTGACAGAGTATCATGATGATGGTGCAGACGAGGAGCTGGTTTTAGAGCCGTGTCCAATTCCTTCTTCTAAGAAGGAGGAGATAGAAGACATTCTAGATCATCGTGTGGGTAGGAGTACCAGAAACAGGCAGTATGAAGAGTATTTGGTCAAATGGAAAGGACGTCCAATCGAGGACTCGACTTGGATTTCAGCAGCTGAGGTTTCCCATTTGGGATTTCCTCTACCATCCATAAAGTGACAGGGTCACTTTCAATCTACCCTGGGTGTCTGATGCAGGAGCATCCAGAGGTATAAGGGCAATCCTGTGTCACCCAAAAAAATGTACTTAGACTTAGTTTCTATTTTATGTCTTTGCATTTTTGGATACCCATTTGGCTCAAATAAAGGTTCCAACTCTCATAGTTCAACTATCAGTGCATTTAAAAATCCTGAAAAAATAGGAGCATGCAATTTGACCATCATTTTGGTGACCTAGAAGGTGTGACTTGTCCAGATGAATGTAATCGAGATTTAAAGCATTCCAAAAAAAGAATCAGGTCAAAAGGCCCCACGGTTTGAAAGTTATTGCAGTTTTTCGGGTTTTGGAGACCCCCTAAGAATGCTTCAAAGTCAAGTTTGGGGCATTAAATGACCTCGAAAAGGGTCAAAAAATGGGGGACGAGCAAAGCCTGTCCATAGGGCTATAGAGCGCTTCGAGAGCTTTCCAAAAATGTAAACGGTTCGTCAATCGGAGTTACGATTCAAAAGTTATGCCTCCCGGAAGTTCGGCTACCGTTTCTGGATTCTTCTAGAATTGCACCGACTTCTAACGCAGCTTCCGGAACCTTCTATTTTGTCGGTGGATGCCTACTAGCACTTTCTGGAATGTAATCCTAGTCCTTAACCCTCTGGGGTCTATTTAAGGAGATTTCTGGCATTGTAAAAGGCAGTTCGGATTGGAGCTTGAGAGGAGGCGCTAAAAGGAGAAATATTCTCCAGATTTATGCTATTGTAAGCCCGCAGGGCATGTTTTGAGTTTATTTTCTCTGCACTGTTTGTACCAGCTTATTTTCTCAGTTAATATATTTCCCCTTTCTATTGTGTCTATTCTGGTTGTTGGGTTCTGTCCCCATCAATTTTTAGTATCTCTTTGTTTAAAATTTGTCATGAGTTTGTAAGGGTGTTGTGTCCTTTCAGTAAGTGGTTTTATAGCATGCATTGAGTTTGTGGAAGCGGAGTGTCATTCATCACTAGTATCATAACATGTGTGGAGTATTTAAAAGGGGAGTACCCTTCATTAACCTCTATATACCCTTTCTTGCATGTGCTAGCTTCTGATATTTATCACCCTCTAGATATACAACAAGTTGACTTATCATTACCACCATATAGTTGAACATACAATACTAGACTTCAAATGTTATTTCTTGCATATTTCATGTTTCCATAAACCAAACACATTCCATGCACACATCAAGTTGGCAATCATGCCAACAATGAATAATTCTCTCCCCATACACATATACCACTTCTCTTCATTAGGTACAAAACTAGACCAACTCTACCAACTCTTCATTATGTTGACATCAATGACAGTAATGAACATACCTTTTTAATATATTAATCCTTTCCAATATGATATTCCTTCCATGAGTTATATTATTTAATGAGTACCTCATCAAACTTAGCTTTTTTGACCTATCTTTTCCTTTAATTTGTTCCTTCAATCCTCCCTAAGTTACAAATAAGGGTTTGTTGGTGTGAACAAGAAAATTGATCTAACAAGTGTATGTGTGAGATATCTAGCATCTGATATTCACATAGAAGATTCTACAACTCTTTTATGAGTATTGTAACATGAAATAATATATTTTATTAAGAAAATTCCTTCACACAAAAACTCCTTCATGAGTATTGTAACAATAAATAATATATTTTATTAAGAAAATTCTTTCATACAAATTTCCTTGAATGGATAGATCAAATATCAATTGAGGTGTATATATATCAGAAAATTGAAATCAAATATTATTGAAAATTGGGAGTAAAATAATGAATTGAAGTGTATATATATATATATCAACTTTTATTTATATATTACAAAATTAAAATCAAATATCAAATATTATTGAAAAGTGGGGGTAAAAGGTGAGGGTTGGAGGATGGGCAGGCCAGGAGGATGAGAGGGAGAGAGGAGCAAGCGGCATGTAGTCCTTCCACTGTAAGGAGCAGGAGGTAATCGTTACTCTGTGAAACCAGCCTCACGCGGTCCCCTCTGCCTTACGTTGCCAGACAGAACGCATCCCTCCTTCGAAGGATGGCCTGACAGCAAACTCTCTACTTGGAGCAGAGCACGCCACAATCATATGCCACGCATCTCTCCCTCCTTCCGACCAAATCCCACATGGTCCTCCACCTTGTGCGTCCCCACTCGAGTTACAAGCCCACACTACCGAGCTCGACATCCATGGAGCTCAAACTCTCCAATTTTAAATCAGTGATTAATTAGTTTTCTGCTACGTGTGGGACAAATATATGTCTCCCGCTCAGGCCATCGCAGCTGTTGCGTCTTCTGCACAACAATTAAATTGCAATGTTCCCATTTCAAAAAACCATGATTCACATAAACGCGAACAGATCTGCTCTTCTGCTTTCATAGAGAGTTTCGTATAAGATAAATCCTCACAAAGAGGATGTTAGTAAAGCTTGAAGCGTGTGGTAGAATTGTACAAGGACGGATGTCAATGGTAATCAAAAGGGAACTGTCGGTAAAGGGGATGTTGAAAGGATAAATGCAGCTAAATTTGTGTTAAATGTGTATTTAAGGAGGTTACTGATGCCCGTAATACCAATCTAAGCACATTAAAGGAAAACAAATGTCATGACATTTACTACTTGAGCTCTCCCCTAAACAACAGTACAAAACCTTAACTTTCTTAAGCAAAGCTTCCTACTTCCTACCTCTCTAGAGTGTTTTATATGAATTTCATAGAATGAAATGAAATGAACTGTGATCTTCTTTTGTCTAAAGTCTTATAGACGCGCTTACTAAATAAAAAAGTTAAAGTCTGGAGATGAATCATCAATAAATCTTCTCTAAACCTTCATACAGGGAAAATATAGAACTATAGTTCAAAGGGCAATGGAGTTTCCCCTCATAGCCCTTAGAGGATTTCTTATTGGCTGGCCTGCAACAACTGTAACCAGGGTGCATTTCATAAAGAGTACCAGGAAGAAGAATAAGTCAGTCAAGATAATGTAGTTGACCATATTGATGTCGTTGAATGGGTTGAAGATGAAAACCATAAAGATGTGCCAAAAAAATCTATCTTGACGAAAGTATGATTTGTATCTTGTGGAACATTCAAAGTTCAAGCCGGTCCACTTTTTCAAATATTTTCACCAATTTGACAATCCCACATCAAGAAATGCTTATTTGAATTGTACCAACGATGAAGCAAAGAATGAGGGTCTAAAAATGAAATCAGCTTGCTTGATATTTGTTTTCTAAATCAATGTTTGGGAACTTCAAGTGATGACTTCCACTAGGACAATAGTGTCTACATCAATCTTCTATTTCTGGATGAATGTTTTTCTCTAGGCAAACCTAAGGAAGCTAATATGCAAAGATAATTTTTTAAATTTATATTTAGCATACATTTCTTTGCACCACAAATTGTATCGAGGTTGTCTAATTTGTGGATTTGTTTCTTCTTATTCAAACCTAGTCCTCTCAACCTTTAAATAGCTTTATTTGACCATTTTTGAGTCCCTTGCAATAGGTATACCTACCTCAGGTATATATCTCGGGTAGAATTTTTTGTCATGTGTTCCATTTTTTCCTTGCCTATAATTTCTCCAATCGGTCCCTCTTGTTGTCTCTCCTTTATGACTCTTGTTGTCTCTCCTTTATGACTCTTTTACACATCAATACCATACTAATGATCTTGTTGAGACTCTAGATTCATGCTACATCCTTTATAGCCAGTGTACCCACTTATAGCCAATTATTGGCCCAAATTTTGACTAACCAAAATTTAAGCTTTAATGTTCGACTTATTATCTAGCTAGTTGAATGTGTGAATGTTGTAACAATAATTTGAAATTGGTCACATGTACTTATAGTCAAAAGTTGCACCTATTTCCCCACTTGTTGTGTTCTCAAATTCAATATAAAAAATGTTGGTTAAGCCTTTACAAGGTTGTGAAACAAAATCTTGATTTTTCATAGATTACAATTTAAAACTATGATTAAAAGTTACAAAATGAACCCAAAATAACAAATGAAGAAAAATTGAAGGGTCTCAAGTATTATAGACACGCTTACTAAATAAAAAAGTTAAAGTTTGTTAATATACGAAGATGAATCATCAATAAGTCTTCTCTAAACATTCATACAGGCAAAATATAGAACTATAGTTCAAAGGGAAATGGAGTTTCCTCTACATAGCCCTCAAGGGATTTCTTATTGGCTAGCCTATAACAACTGTTACCAAGGTGCATTTTGTAAAGAGTACCACGGAGAAGAATAAGTTCGTCAAGATAATGTAGTTGACCATATTGATGTCGTTGAATGGGTTGAAGATGAAAACCATAAAGATGTGCCAAAAAAGTATCTATCTTGACGAAAGTATGATTTGTATCGTGTGGAGCATTCAAAGTTCAAATCGATCCACTTTTTCAAATATTTTGACCAATTAGACAATCCCACATCAAGAAATGCTTCTATGAATTGTACCAACGATGAAACAAAGAATGAAGGTCTAAAAATGAAATCAACTTGCTTGATATTTGTTTTCTAAATCAATGTTTGGGAACTTCAAGTGACGACTTCCACTAGGACAATAGTGTCTACATGAATCTTCTATTTCTAGATGAATGTTTTTCTCTAGGCAAACCTAAGGAAGCTAATATCCAAAGACAATTTTTGAAATTTATATTTAGCATACATTTCTTTGTACCACAAATTGTATCGAGGTTGTCTAATATGTGGATTTGTTTCTTCTTATTCAAACCTAGTCCTCTCAACCTTTAAATAGCTTTCTGTGACCATTTTTGAGTCCCTTGCAATAGGTATACCTACCTCAAGTATATATCTTGAGTAGAAGTTTTTGTCATGTGTTCCATTTTTTCCTTGCCTATAATTTCTCCAATTAGTCCCTCTTATTGTCTCTCCTTTATGACTCTTTTACAAATCGATACCACACTAATGATCTTGTTGAGACTCTAGATTCATGCTACGTCCTTTATAGCCAGTGTCCCCACTTATAGCCAATTATTGGCCCAATTTTTGACTAACCAAAGTTTAAGCTTTGATATTCGACTCATTATCTAGCTAGCTGAATGTGTGAATATTGTAACAATAATTTGAAATTGGTCACATGTACTTGTAGTCAAAAGTTACACCTATTTCCCCACTTGTCGTGTTCTCAAATTCAATATACAAAATGTTGGTTAAGCCTTTACAAGGTTGTGAAACAAAATCTTGATTTTCCATAGATTACAACTTAAAACTGTGATAAAAGTTACCAAATGAACCCAAAGTAACAAATGAAGAAAATTTGAAGGGTTTCAAAATTTGGTGTATATTTTTAAATCATTCCAAATTATTGATGGAAAGGGAAATTTATGCCTTATGGATACTCAATAGTAATAATAATCAATTTACTTTGCACATTTCTCCAAGTAGTCCAAATAGCCAATGTAATTTGAATGTGCTTGATTACTATTGGCAAAGTTATGAAGAGCATTTAAAATACTGGCATCCTCAAGCAACTACTCCATTGACAATTTTAACAAGTTTCACAAATTTCCAGCAATAGCAAAGCTCAAACATGTTGAAGTTGTTTGTAATGTTGTAAAGAATAATAACTCTTCGCAACGAAGTATTGTATATAATAGTTTTAAAACCAACTAATGTTTTCTTATTAGCTTTTCACAATTTATCTCTTAAATATGGCATCTATTCAATAACATCTCTCATTTTGACCAAAACTAATTACTTTTTTATGGTTTTGATATTATACAAATAATCATTTGGTAAATTACAGTATTGCCCCATTTTTCATCTATACTCAATTTCTCTTGGAAGTAAGGTGTTCTTTTCAATTAGATGTTAACCTACTCATCACATCAATTGTGTATTTAAGAACCATAGGAGGAGACCAATTTTTTTCATTTTTAACTCATTATATTTTGTGCTTAGATTTGATCTCGTGAAAGAAGTTAAGATGAATTACAAGTTATTGTCAACCCAACTACATCCTTTGAGATTAATTCTATACATATATGAGAGAGCAACGATATCAAAATCTATAAGCACATATAAAGCTTACAACAAATATTTACGAAGCAAATTTGAACCATTAGTTATCTAAATTTATATTCCTTCTTGTACTACAAAAGTATACAAAAACCCAAAACCAAATTAAATTGTGCAAGCTACATTGTTTGTACAAATTCTAGAAACATACGTAGTTCGTTCTTACTCAAGTGTACAAAATCTAAAAACCATATATTGTCCCTTCTCATTTCATGCTACAAATTATAAAAACAAAGAAAATTATTCTTTTGGTGTGCATCATATAAGACATTGTTTTAGATCAACGCTTCAAACAATTTACTTATATTAAATTGTATAGTCATTTTTTTGGTATATAAGACAATGAAATATTTATGTGGAATGATCAAGTGAGATACATGCCGAGTGAAGGCAGATGAATATCCAACCAACATTTGTAGTGAGATGTGTCATTTCTTGTGTGACTTGTTGTGGTCTCACAACACACGCCCCATTCCTCACTAGGAATGGGGACCCCCTACTCTTTTCTAACTCTCGAACTCACACTTTAAGAGTTGAGGGAAAAGATGTTAGGAGTCAAAAAGTTAATAAACACAAAAAAATTTAAAAATTAGAAGAAGAAAAAATGCACGCGCGCATGGGAGGTTCGCACAGGTTCGCATGTGAGTGGGGGGTTATAAAACCCCCCCTACCCACATTTTTTTGTAACTCCATTTTCATTTTTCCATCGGCAAACTAAGTGCCCCAGTAAGGTTCATATGCGTGCAACGCCCATGGCGTACACCAGCACGGTGCCCTTGCGACGTGCTTGTGCAATGCCTGTGCGGTGCTCGCACGATGCCCTCATGGTGTGTGCCTATGCAACACCTTTACGGCACACTTGTACGACGCTTGCACGGTGCCCTCACAGTGTGCTTGCGCGGTGCATATGTGGTGCCCACACAGTGGCACCGCATGGTACGTCCACATGGAAGCACCCGCACAATGCTTGTTTGGTGTGCCCGTGTTGCGCTCGCTTGGCGCCTGTTTGGTGCGCCCTTTTTTGCATTAAGGTTTTATAATTCAATTTTTTGGTGTTTTTGACCATTTAGGA
The DNA here is from genome assembly GCA_028749045.1 of Cupressus sempervirens. NCBI lineage: Eukaryota > Viridiplantae > Streptophyta > Pinopsida > Cupressales > Cupressaceae > Cupressus > Cupressus sempervirens. The sequence goes on from CM053791.1 coordinate 536,659,587, forward strand.
TTTCTTGGTTTTGTTCATGTTTGTATTAGGGTTTGAACTAATTGTTTTTTCTTTGTCTCCAGACTAATGTTTGTTTTTATGCAGATGAAAAGGCATCCTCAACTTTTTGGGGTCATAACTTTTGACCTATAGCTCAAAAATCAAAACCGTTTACACCGTTGGAAAGAAGAATTGAAAATCTAATTTTAGTCCTTAAAATAGGAAGCCTTCAGTTGCCCATATTTAGGACCGATGAAAGTTTCAACTTGAAATTTTTAGCAGAAGACCTCTTAAAAAGCCATTTTAAAACGCCTAGAAAATCTTGTGAAAAAGTTTCAAACATTTGATCATTTTTGGATAAGGCAGTTGGATAGAAGAAAAGATCAAAGATACAAAGGTTGGACACACAAACTAGAATGGGTTCCTCATCTTATGCTATTATTAATGACAAGATTCAGCACGGGTGCCTTGGAATTCCAGGACAAAAGAAGCCTTGTTAGAATTGGATACCAAACTTGGGGATTTTGCTGACACGTGAATTGAGGTAGACAATTATAGACAGAAGGTCAAGGATAAATATGAGGCTTTAGATCTTTCAGATGCAGCTAAAATTATTGAGATGATAGACAAATTCAAGGGTAAACATCCAAACATAGCTTTGGGATGATGAGGAACAAAACCTAGATGCCAGAATTTTATTTTTTGCACTAAGTAAAATTTTGCATTTTTGGACCTTCGAGGTGTGCAGGTGTACATTTTCATACAGTTACATAGGTTCGCAGGTACACAGCTCCACAGCTCTGCAATTCAGAGGTGCACTGACAATTAACTGTTTGTTCTAAAAATAGCACTTTCCATGCATCGAGAACACATTCTAATGGCAGTTTAACTTTGACACGCACCTAGTGAAGGATTAGCTTCTAATTTTGGCACCTCCAGACACTCCTACTTTGACTAAAGGCTTCCTCCTACTTTCTCTCTCATATTTTCTTTGTTTTTTGACATGTAAAGGGCTCGTGCATCCAATAAATGAATAAAATATAGATGGAGTCCCTCTAAGCACTTGATTAATTGTTAGTCTGTATATATTTAGTTTGTTTTATTAGTTAAAGGAATTTTATTGCATGAAGAATATCTCTCACTCTTAACACAATTTGAGGAGACGATTTCTTATAAATACCCCATTGTAAAATGTAACAAGGGTCGTCATTATTATGCAATAAAATTATGCTTTTGGTGCTCGCATTTGGAGTCTAGTGATTCTTGCTTGAATGTGTCATTGTTTTTTGAATTTTGTTCATGAGATTGTGATTGAGCCAAAGGTTTATTGCATTGTTTCTAGTTGTGTGATCTTTTAGTTCTGGTGTTTTTTATAGATTTATGAATTTCACTGACGTAACAAGCTTGAGAGGAGATCATCAAATTGTGTCTACATAGCCTTTTGTCTCGCATGAGCACACTGTCCTCAAAGTTCCTAGAAACCTAAACAACTGCTAAGCTGTCCCACACCAAGTCATAATAAGAGATAGCCTGTTGACATAAATCTTAGAGGGTAATCAAAATTCCTAATTATGAAATCAACTACTTAAACATAGAGCGTTGCCATATGAATCATTAAGTAATGCACCATCTCCTGAAATGAGAGATACAAGTGCATTAAAGCACTGGAGATACCCTTCATAACCGACCAACTTATTACTAATACATAGCATGTGATTATTTATAAGAATTAGTGTCCTAAAAAATAGGGTAGCTTGAAAACTATAAATATTATAAAAACACCTATAGCACACCTATACCAAAATAATCACAATAGACTTAAACTCAATAGACTCTTAGCACTTATGAGGATTAGACTAAGCACTCAAATACCTAGACTAAATATTAAAAATTAGAATCATTTGGCCCTGCATTTGCTAATGAATCTGCCTTGCTATTACCTTCTCTGTAGATATGGCATATCCTTGTGTCTTCAAACTTATCAATCAAATGGACTACTTCTAATTTCAAATTAAGAATCCAATTAGGAGTTGATCTCTTCCTAATTTCATTTAAAACTATTTGAGAGTCACCTTTAATAATAATTTTAGGAATACCTAACTGAAGACAAATTTTAAGACCTTCTTCCAGAGCACTAAACTCATCCATACTATTAGATGTAGGAATGATCAAAATTGCTTTTTTAGCTAACCACTTACCAGCATCATTATTGATGATACATCTGATACCTGCTATTCCTATGTTACCTGTAGTAGCTCCATCAAAATTAAGCTTTGCCCAACCCTTCAAGGGGGGAGACCATTTATAGTTACTTCTTGCCTCTTTATTTTTATTAAAATAGAACAGCGAAGGATTGATCAGTTTGGGCCACGTCTTTTTTATTTGACCACCCCATAATGAGTAGGAGTCTTCTTCAAAGTGAGCTTTCCTAAGGTAAAAATTAATTGTCTCCATAATACTTGCCTCGATTTTCAGAATCAACTCTTTCAATTTCCATTCAGTATCACAAAAAATCCTTCTACTTCTTTCTTTCCAAATCTCCAACAAGAGAATAGACGGGCTAATGTTCCAAAGTTTGCTATAAATGCCCTTAAAAATGCAAGTTGGCCACCCAATAAGAAAATCCTTAAGATTTTTGTGGAAAGGAGAGAGCCAACTAAATTTATGAATAAGCCACACCCAACACCTACGCGCATAAGGACATTTGTAGAGGAGATGATTAGCATTTTCACATTCTTCCTTACAAATAATACATCTTGATGGCCTTGCCAAACCAATTCTACTTAGTCTATCAATAGTTAGAATCCTATCTTGAAAAGCTAACCATAAGAAGAAACCAACTTTTGACAAACAAGCAAAGCCCCAACATAGATTAAGGGAAATTTCCACTTCCTCCCATCTTTTGGACTTAATTAGAGCTTTATAACCATCTTTAACACTGTATTTACCATTATTTGAAGCTGCCTAGATCAATTTATCCTTCCTATCTGTCTGCTTGACTCTTATGCATGAAATAATATTTTTATAAGCTAGAGCCTTCTCAAGATCCAAGTCTACACCTTCTGCTAATTTCTAGGTCCAACACGATTGATTGTTTGTGATGGACTTAATTTTGTAATCACTAACTTTCCTTCCCTAGCAAGCAGAGAGTTTTTCTTTGAGACTGATAGGGATAAGATGTAAGTCTAACGGTGGGTGTCCATCCCATGAGTCTTCCCAAAAAAGAGCAACTTCACCCTTTCCGACGTCCCGAGTAAGAAATTTACTTACAAGGTGATGACACTTAACCATAAAATTCCAACTTTCTAATCCCTTGGGAAGGGACTTCATTCTAAAAATTGAGCTAGGATCTTCTATGGAGAGATACTTATTATATAAGATCTTGGCCCAGTTTTGCTCTCTTTCTAACTAAAGACACCAGATAAGTTTAGCCCCTAAAGCTTCATTTTGCCATAGGAGATTCTTGATGCCTAACCCCCCAAACTCCTTTGGTTTACAAATATTATCCCATTTGATGAGGGCCAATTTTTTGGATTCCTCACAATCATTCCAAAGGAAGTTTCTAAGCTTAACTTTGAATTTGTGAAGGAGGTGTTTCGGGAGGAGCAGACAAGACAACAGATAGGTAGGAATGGTAGATAAGACCCATCTAATCTTGATGCTCTTACCTACTTTCATAAGCCATCTATCTTTCCAACTACCAATCCTTGCTTCTAATTTATCCAAGGTGTTATTCCATACCTTACCTGATTTAGAACTCTTCTCTAACTCTATACTGAGATACTTGCAAGGGAATACCCCTTTTTTATAACTCATAATCTGACAGATTTGATCTTCAACCTTGGTTTTTGTGTTAATAAAAAAAAATTCCAATTTGAATTCATTTACTTTTTGCCCAAAAGCTTTTATGTACTTTTCAATGATTGACTTCATGTTTATTGCTTCCTTTAGAGAACTCTCTCCAGGCAAGAATGTATCATTTGCATATTGCTAATGAGTGATATTAGGAATATTCTTAGTAATGGTAACTCCTTTAACTTCTTTGTTATTATGTTCATTCTTAATGGCTCTCCCAAAAGCTTCTGCCATAATAATATATAGGAGCAGGCATAAAGGATCGCCTTGTCTAATACCCCTTGAAATTTCAAAGAAACCTTCAGGAGACCCATTAATGAGGACAGAAATTTTAGTATTAGAGATACATTTGAAGATTAGATTAATCCATTGTCGAGAAAATCCAAATGCTTCTAAATACTTGCAGAGGAAATGCCAATCTACCATATCATAAGCTTTCTAGACGTCTGATTTCGTAAACATACAAGCTTTTTTATTCTTAATGACCGAATGAATTGATTCTTGGATGATAATGATACCATCCAAAATGGATCTGCCTGGTACAAAACTTGTTTCCTCCTCTGAGATAATTTTGGGCAAAACTAATTTAAGTCTGTTAGCCAAAATTTTAGAGATCTAATAAATGGTATTACATAAAGTGATAGGCCTAAAATCACCTGGATTCTCAGGCTCTGCCTTCTTTAGAATCAATGTAAAAAAGGAGTGATTTATTTTAGACAATATAGATCTGCCCCTCTTGGAGGCTTCAGTGGCCTCCCAAAGATGTTTACCAATTATATCCCAACATTTTTGATAAAAGAAGGCCTAAAATCCATATGGCCCTGGAGATTTCTCTAGATTCATATTAAATACTATGTCTCTTACTTCTTCTAAAGAAATTGGTTTGTTTAAAGCTCTATTGTCTTCTAGAGACACCAATTTAGGAATACCTTTAAGCATTTTGTCCTCCTCAATTCTATTTGACCCTTCTATATTATTTAGAATCTGTTGAAAGTGGTCAACAAGAATTTTTGCTATCTCGGTGGATTTGTCTGTAACTATCCCCTTGTGATTTCTAATTCTAGTTATAGTACTCTTTTCTCTATTATAGAGAGTCGAATTATGGAAATATTTAGTATTTTGATCTCCCGCCTGTAGCCACCTTTCTCGAGATTTCTGTTTACAAAAAAATTCTTCCTTGGCCAAGATGTCTTCATGTTTGGCTAGCAATTATTTTTCTAGCTCACAGCTATCATTATTCATCCCAAATTTAATGATTTCTAAATTTAGTTATTTTAATCTATTTTCAATTTCTAACTTCTCTTTGAAAATATTATTGAAATGATTTTTATTCCAATTGAGAATATTTTATTTAATCATTTTCACTTTAGAAACAAAAATAAACATTTTTGAACCTTTGAATTCACCTTGGGACCACCATTCTCTGATATTTTATGGAAAACTAGCATCCAAAGACCACATCTTTTTGCATTTAAACAAATTTCTACTGGGTTTGTGTGGTTCTATTAGCTCTAATCTGACTAGGAAGTGATCTGACCCAACAATTAGAAGAATCGAAGATTGAATATTTAGATCATTTACTTCTAAGTCTCCTTTGACAAGAAACCTATCTAATCTCTCTGCAATATATGAAAAATCTTTTTGTTTGTTATTCCATGTATAAATCCCATTACTACAAGGAATATCAATTAAATCATGTCCTTCATACCATTCTTTAAAATCCTTCATGGATTGAGAAATCCATTGGGAGCCCCCAGTTTACTCGTTCATATTTATTATTGTGTTGAAATTTCCTCCTAATATTATAGGAATGTTCTAGAAATTACCCATATACTGGTTGATTTCTTTCCAAACTAATTTTTTCTCTAGATTACTAACAGGGCCATATATATTGAACAGAATGAATTTGATATTCGATTTCACACTACTAACTGATCCACTTAGCCAATTATTTTTGGAAGTTAATATTTCTAATGAAATTTTCCTATGATTCCAAATAAATCCTAAATCTCTAGATGATCCTATAGATTCAAACATCATACAACTCCAATTACTTAATTTTTTACCTAAATTGATTCCTTTTGTCTTATTTAACTTGGTTTCTTGTAATAAAATAATGTCTTATTCAAATCTATTTAAGTTTTGTTTTATAATTCTTTTCTTGTTAGGTGCATTAAGACCCCTAACGTTCCATGTAGTGATCTTCATGATTCTGTGGGAAGGCTCTTCCCCTTCCCTTTATTAAACAAATGACTAATTTTTTGTTGTTCTCGAGCTTTACCATCTGCTTCTCTAAGTTCTTTGAGCGACTTCCTTCCTCTTTTTGCTATCATTTTACCATAGTTGGGAACCTTGATACCTTCAAGATTCTTTTATCCAAATTTACCTGTGCACTCTTAACCATTTCATCATTATTACTTTCACCAATCACCTTTTCATCTATTTCTAGCTCTTGAAGTAATAGCTTTGCAAAACACTGATGTTCCCTAATCATTTTTGCTTCCTTCTCATAGTCACTTTTTCTTTGTTGACTTATTCTCCTCTTCAAAAGAGGATAAATCCCTTCTAAGATCTAAAAAAGAATAGTTCTCTCCTCCTAGCCGTAAATTTTTTTGTAGGAGTTCCTCTTTCTGAGCCATGTTATCACTACCTTCATTATTAAAGTCAAATACCCAATTTAGTTTATCTAAAAGCTTCTCAATGTAGTCTATCTCTTCCTTCTTAAGTAAATCTATTTCTAGCACTTCATTTGTATCCACTTTCTGATTTTAAAAATTTTGAAACTCTTGAATGGGAATATCCTTTAGATTGCACACATCTAATTCAACTGATCTGATTTTGCTTTCCATTACATCTTTTTTTTGGAGATGGAGTTTTCCAAAATTTAGTGAACCATTTTGGAAACTCTTTATCTAGAGTAGACTTTACTTGAGGAGATGCTACCCAATGAGTATTCATATTGTTATCCTCTATATCCCTATCCAGTTTTCCTAGGACTTCAAATAAGAGTGTCTATTCCTTCTCATCCATATTGCTTTCAATGTTGACCGGATTCTTAATGTCCTCTGAGATGGATACTGCTAACTGTTGTGGTTCTCTTTTCTTCCTTTTTGACATCTTTCTTTCTTTTGATTTTCATATCCTTCTTTCTCTATTTTTTGTTGTCCATAATAATGCTCTATAGCCGAGGTCTGCTACTTACTTTAGGAGACCCTTCTTCAACACCGAGATTATAATCCTGTCTAGGTGCTTTCAGTGGAGATAAATTAGATTTGCAATTGACTGTAGAATTGATCTTGTCTAACTGAATATTCCAAGATTTACTTTTTGAAGAAATATTCGAACCAACCTGATGACTACCTTTCTTTTGACATGAATAGTTATTAGTCTTTTTTTTCTTTACCTTTGTCATATCTGAAACATATCTTATATTGTGATCCTCAAATTCATGATCAAAAAATGGCAAGTAGACATAAGAATGCGAAAAGAGCGAATTGGATAAAATGTGTGAATTTCATCAGACCCTATCCAAAAAGACCTTCCAAGCGATATCCATATGGATAGGCACAGTCATCCAGATAGCATTCCTATGGATTGTGAAGCCCTAAAGCTCAGAACAGGATGGAGGATTCGGGTTATACGAGAAAATTAGCAATCAATACTTCTAATTTCTTTGCCCCGTTGAAAGATCTTCAGATTGAAAGGAATGAAAATACAACTCGATGTTCTGGCTGGGATTCATCTACTAAAGATAGGGGCATTGCTCCAACCAGAGTGTACTTTGTATCAAAAATGCGCATATAAGATTGAAATCAAAATTAAATCAAGTATCAAATATGATTGAAAATTGGGGGTGAAAGGTGGGGGTTTGAGGATGGGTAGGCCGGGAGGATGAGTGGGAGAGAGGAGCAAGCGGCGTGTAGTCCTTCCACTGTAGGGAGGGGGAGGTAATCGTTGCTCTGTGAAACCAGCCTCACGCGGTCCCCTCCGCCTTACGCTGCCAGACAGAACGCATCCCTCCTTTGAAGGATGGCCTGACAGCAACTCTCTACTTGGAGCAGGGCAACGCCACAATTGTATGCCACGCATCTCTCCCTCCTTCCGGCTAAATCCCGCCTGGTCCTCCACCTCGTGCGTCCCCACTCGGGTTACAAGCCCACGCTACCGAGCTCAACATCCAATGAGCTCAAACTCTCCAGTTTTAAATCAGTGCTTAATTAGTTTTCTGCTACGTGTGGGACAAATATACGTCTCCCGCTCAGGCCATCGCAGCTACTGCGTCTTCTGCACAATAATTAAATTGCAATGTTCCCATTTCTAAAAACCACGATTCACATAAACGCAAACAGATTTTCTCTTTTGCTTTCACGGACAGTTCTGTATAAGATAAATCCTCACAAAGAGGAGAAATAGAGCTAAATGTTAGTAAAGTTTGAAGCGTGTGGTAGAATCGTAAAAGGATGGATGTCAATGGTAATAAAAAGGGAACTGTCGGTAAAGGGGATGTTGAAAGGATAAATGCAGCTAAATTTGTGTTAAATACGTATTTAAGGAGGTTACTACTACCCCTAATACCAATCTAAGCACATTAAAGGAAAACAAATGTCATGATATTTACTACTTGAGCTCTCCCCTAAACAATAGTACAAAACCTTAACTTTCTTAAGCAAAGCTTCTTACTTCCTACCTCTCTAGAGTGTTTTATATGAATTTCATAGAATGAAATGAAATGAACTGTGACCTTCTTTTGTCTAAAGTCTTATAGACGCGCTTACTAAATAAAAAAGTTAAAGTCTGCTAATTAACATACGGAGATGAATCATCAATAAATCTTCTCTAAACCTTCATACAGGAAAAATATAGCACTATAGTTCAAAGGGCAATGGAGCTTCCCCTCATAGCCCTCAGAGGATTTCTTACTGGCTGGCCTGCAACAACTGTAACCAGGGTGCATTTCATAAAGAGTACCAGGAAGAAGAATAAGTCGGTCAAGATAATGTAGTTGACCATATTGATGTCGTTGAATGGGTTGAAGATGAAAACCATAAAGATGTGCCAAAAAAGTCTCTATCTTGACAGAAGTATGATTTGTATCTTGTGGAGCATTCAAAGTTCAAGTCGGTCCACTTTTTCAAATATTTTGACCAATTAGACAATCCCACATCAAGAAATGCTTCTGTGAATTGTACCGACGATGAAGCAAAGAATGAGGGTCTAAAAATGAAATCAGCTTGCTTGATATTTGTTTTCTAAATCAATGTTTGGGAACTTCAAGTGATGACTTCCACTAGGACAATAGTGTCTACATCAATCTTCTATTTCTAGATGAATGTTTTTCTCTAGGCAAACCTAAGGAAGCTAATATGCAAAGACAATTTTTGAAATTTATATTTAGCATACGTTTCTTTGCACCACAAATTTTATCGAGGTTGTCTAATTTGTGGATTTGTTTCTTCTTATTCAAACCTAGTCCTCTCAACCTTTAAATAGCTTTCTGTGACCATTTTTGAGTCCCTTGCAATAGGTATACCTACCTCAGGTATATAACTCGGGTAGAAGTTTTTGTCATGTGTTCCATTTTTTCCTTGCCTATAATTTCTCCAATTAGTCCCTCTTGTTGTCTCTCCTTTATGAGTCTTTTACACATCGATACCACAGTAATGATCTTGTTGAGACTCTAGATTTGTGCTACATCCTTTATAGCCAATGTCCCCACTTATAGCAAATTATTGGCCCAATTTTTGACTAACCAAAATTTAAGCTTTGACTAATCATCATTTAATATTATTAGTATGAATGCCTTTATTCTTCTATTGGAAGCTTTAGCGCATTAATGGAATATCATGTGTTAGTAACTGGAACAATCGCATCTACATCTCCACTACAACCAAAATTATAATTTAACACTAATTAGATTTTGTAACTATATTTTTATCATTAAACACATATGTACATACATGCATACATACGTACGTACATATATAAGATAGAAAGTGTTACAACATCAAAATTTCTATGTTAGTAAACTCTTAAAAGTCCATATTTATATACTTACAATAGAAGTTGGAGGTGACCAAATGGGGTCTGGATGGGATGGACAAAATGGGGCATATATATTATAGGGATTTATCTCTCCACCGATAGATTCTGTTATACACACAAATGTGATGCTGCTAGTTGTATATTTAAATTTCTTAGAGACAAATGGAATGAATGATGATTATAGACATACTTGACTAAATAGTAAAATAAAATTTGTGCTACCACTTCAAGATATTAACCATTTTCTTGGAAACAAGATTATTTGTTCCACCACTATTAATAATGGCATTGCATACTTCACCATTATATTTGTACCTAGTGCTAAACAAATTCTTCCTTTGTTGAGGTTCATTCTCATCATTTGGCAAGGCTCTTCTGGTAACCAAGACTTCTCCTCTTTCAACATATTTAGAATGCGATGATTTGGCCCATCTTCATCTACATGTACAACTTTTATATTACCCTCAAGTCTTCTGGTGGTTCCTCCTTGATGTTGAGGACCCTCATTAGCTCTATTTTCTTCTCCATGATGGAAACCAGTCCCACAAGAACCTCCTCTTCCTAGCCAACGACCTCTTCATCTTCCTCTCTAATCCTGGTTATTTTGATGGTGGGAATAGTTAAAACTATTTTCCCTCTAATTATGATTTCTGCTAGCCTCATCACTCTTTTTTAATTTTGATTTTGGCCTTCATAAGACCGTTTGTTGGATCTTCCACCATGACCTCTTCCACCCTGTTTTGTTTGAAACTTCTTCTTTAAACCCATAAGGTAATGGACAACTTTCTCCTTGTCATACATGATCAATCCAGTATTCCTCTAATCTTTGGACTATTGGCATACATGAGTTATTATTTGTCCAAAAGTGATATGTTATTGTGCTAGGTAAAAGGCATGCTTGTTCTTGCAACAACTGTAGATTGTATGGATGCATTGTTGCTTTTAGCTCTTGTACAATTTTTGTGTTTTTGGAGATGTCAATATTGAAGACACCAACAATATAGATTGGGCTTTGTATAGTAATAGTTGTCATTAATTTATTTTATTATTGTTATGGTGTTTGTGAGAGAAACAATTGGTCTTGCATAGATATTGTAAACAAAGGTTGCTTGGTTGTCTAGGGGGAATGACATTAGAATGGCTTCAACTTTTTGGTAGTCAAAGTTGTTGTAGTAAATACTTGGATTGTTTGTTGAACATAAGTCATTTTTTCATGGAATTGATATGTTGCAAAACATTTGTATCCTAGCAATGGGCTTCTGATGATTGGTACCGTCAAATAGGTTTCCTATAGACACATTTTTTTTAGGACATTAGATTCTTATTGTGTATAACATCTTCTAAATGTGGCTAAAAATGGAAAGTATTTAGTGTAGCTATTATAACATCACATAAAGTATTTAGTATTTAGTGATGCACTCCTTGAGGGTCAAATATGAGGCCATGCATAGTAAGTCCTTGTGCTCTGTGGATGGTTTGAGCACATGCCATTTGTATTGGAAATTGTTTTCTGATAATGCTTTTGTGCATTGAAGATTCCTTTTGGAGTACTCTATCAAGGCAAAGAATTTGTAGGAGTTGATGAAATCCAACTCTGCATTCACCATGATCACCTACATGCAAAGTAAGTTTTCGAAGGGAAACCAAGAATGAAGAGGTGGAGCTTGGAAAAAAACCCTAAACAGACATGAGAGAGAACATATTACAAAACAATGAAATTGTATTTATAATGAGAATGAAAGATGAGATACAATGTGAGAGAGACCACTTATAAAGGCCTCATGGAAGCTTGTAGAACAAGCTGAAAGGTGGTAGAAGATAAGGTTGGCAACTAAGAACTTATCCACAAAAAGGTGGAACATGCTAGAAGGGAACAAACTCCCATGTTGTCAACAACTCATCACTACAACTATTAACTACATGCATTAACCTAAGTAAGCTTAAGTAAATAGAATAAATAAATAATTATTAATTATTTACTCTAACACCCCCCCTTAAGTGGAACTTAGGGGAATGCCTTAAGCTCACAAAACTAAGATGAAAATGTAGAATGGATCCCGACAACGAGGCCATGTTAGGTACCGATGTACAATGCAAAGAAATGCAACCTCTCAAAATGGGGAAAGGGAGAAAACAACATGGGAAAAACCCTTCCCCAAAAAGTGCTAAGGACTAGTGAAGAACTAAAGAAGCCTCCAACTAGGGGAATGTCCCCATAAAATAGGAACAAGGAGTAATCATGAAGAGCATCACTAAAGCATGAAGAAGTGTCAAAGTCTTCCATCTGAAAGAAACTGCTGATCTGAAGAACCTCCATGGAAGAAGAAGGCATGAACTAAGCGTGTCTATATGGTAGATGATCCATCTCACTGAAATGCATAGGTAGCCAACCACTACAATCCCCTTGTATATAGGATCAACCATTGAATACATAGCTCACACTATCGAGCCATCAAACCGAGGATGCATTAGAACAATAGCATAACCCCCCCTTAATGCAGATGGGGTGAGATGATAGGCAACTAAGAAGGTGGGCCAAAATCTTTTGCAGACAGAATCAAGAACAACGAGAGAGGAATAGGTACAAACACCTATAAAGACACAGTCACACTGATGCTACATGGGGCTAATGTCATGGAAGGGACACTCACTTGACAAAGGAAGAAGACCAAAAAAATGGCAACATCTATCCCCCCGTGGTGCTTTTTAAAAATAGTGCAAGTACAACTGTCTCAAAAAACAACATTCATGAACCTGGAATGCACGTATACATAAAAGTGCTTACAAATAATGTCTACAATGATCAAAAAAGGAAAAAAGCTAACACAAAATATAGTACAGCCTAAATCAAAGGAAACCATGCCAAGAAAATGATCCTCAGACCTGAAACACCCAAGATATCCACCATAGAGAAAAAAATGCCAAAAACATGATAGAAAAAGCATGGCTAGAATATGAAGAAAAAGACCACATTTCTGAAAAGGTGACAAAACCAGCTTTCCAAAAATATAACATTTTCAAAAAACAGACATGGGACGCAAAATATATGCATGCTGGAGTCAAAAAAGGAACTTCAGACTTCAACTAAAAAAAGGGCAATAAAACTGCATCAAAACCTAAAAATACCTACTCCAATGTCTCTATCTCGGAACCAACTTTTTGGTGCTTCTTTCAGATCGGAAAAATACCTCTGTGTGCTCAAGTTATGGCCAAAAAACTAATAGTCGGTCAAAATGACCCTAGAGATCTCCAAGGGGTTAATGATGTAGTGATGTCATGCTGATGTTAGCAAAAGAAAACCTTAAAATTGATAGTTTGGGGCTTGTCATGGCAAAAAAGAGGCCACGTGGCAAGGCTGACGTGTCAAGGGTGATGTGGCGAGTCCATGTGGCACCCAAGCCATGTGTCACCCCTGTATTGGTGCCAAGTGTACCAAATGATGACTGGGCGCTGAGTTTGCAAATAGTCCCCACTGGTGCTGACTGTGACACACACTGGTGCTGATGTCTGTAAAGAACCTCCACACGGTGCTAAGTTGACAGGCAGGAGTGGTAGACAAGGACTAAGCACCGATGGAGCAACTAGATCAGAATGTGCCGCTGGCAAAAAAGGCTGAGCCGTCGAAGGAAAAAGCTGAGCCACCGGAGCGGAGTTTGAGGCCGAGACTAAGAAAAGAGGACTGGGACGCCACTAGAAGAGTGGTGTGCGGGTGGTGCAGTGGTGGCCACTAGGCGGTGTTGTGGTGGTGTGCCTGTAAATGTTTTTTTGTAAATTTTTTTCTTGCACAAATCTTCCATACAATCCGTACGGAAAGTCCTGCATTTAAAAAAAAATTCCTCCTAGAGCCCTATCTCCAAAATTGACAAATTTTATATGGATCCTAATTGTAAATGGCCTTCCAGATCCAATGACAGTGTCGTTTGGGCCCAAAGTGCTCTAAAAAAAAGCTCTTCCCCCAGATTGAAGAAAAATGCACAAACAAAATATGGTTTGTGTCTTTGAATCGCGGCTTCAAAAAACCTTCAATGAAGCAGCAACAGGGAGTCTCTGATACCATGTAGGAGTTGATGGAATGCAACTCTGTAGTCACCAAGATCACCTACATGTGAAATAACCTGTTGAAGGGAAACCAAGAAGGAAGAGGTGGAGTTTGGAAAAAACCCTAAACAGACATGAGAGAGAACATATTGCAAAACAATGAAATTGTATGTACAATGAAAATGCGTAATGAGATACAATGAGAGAGAGACTGCTTATAAAGGCCTCATGGAGGATTATAGAACAAGCTGAAAGTTGGTAGAAGATAAGGTTGACAACTAAGAACTCTTCCACAAAAAGGTGGAACATGCTAGAAGGGAACAAACTCCCGCATTGTCAACAACTCATCACTACAACTATTAACTACATGCATTAACCTAATAAGCTCAAGTAAATAGAATAAATAAATAATTATTAATTATTTACTCTAACAGAATTGGCACACACCCATTGTTTATGTATGATTGTTTGAGGTTTTTCATCTATGTGACTTGGGACTTACCAATGTGTGGGTCATTGAATTCTAGCCAAATGATGTTGGTGTCAGTCTCTATGTGTATGTCTTGAACTTCCCATCTACTCCATAGAAAAATCCATCTTGTATGCCATATTTTCCACCAAATATTTTGGTAGTTATGTCTTATTTTAATTATATTTGATTGGACAGAGGTATAGCATTTTTTTGTAAATGGTGCAATGTAGTAGAATTATTGCGCTCATCAATTGCATTTATTGTAATCAGTTTTCTATGGAGAGAAGCTAATATCTTTTGGTTGTGTGCATTGACATCCTTTCTTTTGTAAAACAATAATGGAAGTGTTGGGTCTATTGGTGGTGAGAACAGGCATTTCTCATTCAAGTATGCTATGTCATCATTTTTTTGAGAGCCAATGTGTATTCTATTAAGAATATTGATGAAGGTTTGGTCTTTTTGTCTTACCATTGTTTCTAAATTATAACATTTAATATTATGTTCCCAAAATTTGTAAGGTACTAGATCATCATTAGTTGTGAGGGTTTGGAATATTGGGCATTCATGTATTGGTTCAACTTGGTACAAATCACCATAGAAAATGATATACAGACCACCAAAGTATCTACTAGGTACTTGCATTATGTCACATAATCTTTTGTCTATGCAACATAGTAACCTTGCTCCAACTAATGAGATATCATTGATGACAATAATTTCATAAATGATTGTACTATTTTGATAACATTTCCAATCTTTCAAAACTAAGTGGAGCAAAAACAAATTTGTTAAATGGAATGAGAAGTGCATAATGCAAAGTTGTGCCTTCTAGATTGTAAGCCAATTCTCTTATGTATGAAAGTAATAGCCATCACCCCTGATTGAGTTATTTTATATGCAAAGGAAGGCCTGGTATATTGGCAGTAAACATTTTGCTAGTTCCAATGCCTCCTATTAGGAACAAATAAATTGGTACAAACTCTGCATATATAACTCCAACTTCTTAGTCTCTGAATCAAATTGTGGGTTGTCATTGTCCTAAAATTGAGGTCAGAAAAATTGTGGGATCTACTAACATTGAGGTTAGTAACATCATATGATAATATTTAATATAATATCAAGTGTGAAATATGATCATTCCCCAAAGGAAGTAGAACTAAAATACAATAGAGGAAAAGATACATAAGAGTTACAAATAAGAATATTTTTGTGCCAATAACATGGATACCAAAAAGAATCGGTGCTACCATATCATAAGCAACCAAGAAGACTACACAAGATCACTAGTACAAAAAATAGCACAAGTATGATATACCATATTAAAAAAATATAGAATAAAATGAATACAAATAGAAGAATGGATATGATAGGGTGATCACTTTATCCTCTTGTGCTCAACAAAGCAACAAGGATCATTTAAAGCAATCAAATTAGAACATATAAAAAATACACAAAAAATGGGGGAAACACAACACAAGAACATAGAGACTACCATGATAAATGAAGTCCACATCAAGTGTTCTGTATGCCTTCTCTATCTTGGTCTGAAATGCTAGGGGAAGGATGGTGACTTGCAAGATGAATGACATCCATCATAGTAGAAATCACAACCAATTCTAAGAAAGGACTCTGAGAGTCACTATGCTCATTACTATAAGTGATTTTAAGATGCATAGAAATTATTCATCACTACTAATATGTTCATCATCTAAAGTATCTTCCATATCAAGATTAATGAAATCTAAAATATCAACAAAATCATCACATTTATCCATATGCATAGTGTTATCTTATTTAGCTTCCTCCAAAGGCTCACACATGGTTTGGTCAAAGGAAGGTAAAGGTTGAGATGAAGATACATGTTGAGAAGAAAAAGAGTGAGCTTTACCCTTAGCTTTAACTTGACGTTTCTTGCATCTTTTATGGGCATGTTGGTTATGGATAGTCTTACAAGAAAGAATGAGATCAACTATCATAGGTTCTAAAGAAGGAACAACAATAGGTTCATATATAGTAGTTGAGGAATACATGTAGAATATAACACCCTACCAAGGGATCCAAAAGAATTAACCTAAAGTTTTACTAAGTTTTTCAAACATTTTGTTTTAAAGAAAGAATAACATACACATCAATCATAAAGTAGTGGAAGCAATAACATACAATCATACACAAGCAAACATAACAGATTACATTCCTTAAGGACCCCAAGACATTGAGTCACATTTAATTTTAATTAATACTAACTCTAATAAATAACACATCCACATGAAAGAATAATTAAATCGCATATATTGTCTTCTAGAGACACGAATTTAGGAATACCTTTAAGCATTTTGTCCTCCTCAATTCTATTTGACCCTTCTATATTATTTAGAATCTATTGAAAGTGGTCAACAAGAATTTCTGCTATCTCGGTGGATTTGTCTGTAACTATCCCCTTGTGATTTCTAATTCTAGTTATAGTACTCTTTTCTCTATTATAGAGAGTCGAATTATGGAAATATTTAGTATTTTGATCTCCCTCCTGTAGCCATCTTTCTCGAGATTTCTGTTTCCAAAAAAATTCTTCCTTGGCCAAGATGTCTTCATGTTTGGCTAGCAATTCTTTTTCTAGCTCATAGCTATCATTATTCATCCCAAATTTAATGATTTCTAAATTTAGTTATTTTAATCTATTTTCAATTTCTAACTTCTCTTTGAAAATATTATTGAAATGATTTTTATTCCAATTGAGAATATTTTATTTAATCATTTTCACTTTAGAAACAAAAATAAACATTTTTTAACCTTTGAATTCACCTTGGGACCACCATTCTCTGATATTTTATGGAAAATTAGCATCCAAAGACCACATCTTTTTGCATTTAAACAAATTTCTACTAGGTTTGTGTGGTTCTATTAGCTCTAATCTGACTAAGAAGTGATCTGACCCAACAATTGGAAGAATCGAAGATTGAATATTTAGATCATTTACTTCTAAGTCTCCTTTGACAAGAAACCTATCTAATCTCTCTGCAATATATGCAAAATATTTTTGTTTGTTATTCCATGTATAAATCCCATTACTACAAGGAATATCAATTAAATCATGTCCTTCAGACCATTCTTTAAAATCCTTCATGGATTGAGAAACACTCTCCATTGAAATTCCCCTACACTCTAGGTGCACTACACTATTGAATGCTACCCCCACTATCATAAGATTGGTTTCTCTACACAGGCTGAGTGTACTAATTTCTCTTGTTGTGATGAGCATTACGATAGCTCCTAGTGTTGTAACCGCCACCACCACTCTGTGTTGGAGGATGAGTTCCTCCCTACTGTTGATTACCTCTAGAAGGAGGTTTCCTACTATCACCTACTCCTTGATTACTCTTAGATCTTGATATTGTAGGTGCTCCCACAAAACCTCCATGTCCTAGGTTAACACTCTGCTCTACAAGAATGACTCGATGTACCGCATCTTTGATGGTTTTAGGTTCAAACACCTTAACACCCCCAACTAAATGGTTGTTCAAGCCTCTGATGAAATTTTGTGCCATCTATGTTGGGTTATCACTAATTCCTAAATAGGGCATGAGCTCATACAATTTTCTCTCATACTCTACTACGGTCATAGTGAATTGTCTCAGGTTGTGGAATTCATCTGTCTTGTACTAGTTCCATTCCTCTAGTAGGAATCACTCATGAAATTTTTTCAACAATAACTCCAACGTAACACTGTTCATGTCTATGCCCAGGTTCTTCTCTTCGATAATCCACCACATGGCTCTAAAGTGTTCTAGGTTGGTGATAGCAAACTTTGCTTTAACATTAGTGTTAAAATCTTGAATAGCCAAAACCCTATCAAGAGCAATAAGCCATTGCTCGGCTACATAACTTGAACCTAACCCATTAAAGGGTTTGACCTTGGATCTCTGAAGGTTCTTCATCTGAGTGGATACAATCGATCTCTGTTGATCCCTCTGAAGGATCCTAGACCTAGGTATATGCTCATGTCCTGCCTGATGTGCTCCATCGTGCTCCATCCTGACCAACACCCTAAAGATGAGGTAGGTGATCAATGAAAATTTTCATCATTTTCCTCAGGTTCACTTCCTCTGAGTTGGTCTTCTTCTCTCTATGGTTCTCTTCCTGATGCTCACTAACATGCACTTCCCTACCCTCTTCCTAATTAAGGCCTTCATGGACAAACTCATGTACACTAATGTTTTTGCCTCGTCAATGACCTCTACCACGGCCTAGGCTATGACCTCAAACTAAAAATCTCATCCCAAATACCATCCTACAATAATATCGAAGATACAAGATGCTATAATAATCATAAAACATACTATTGTAAAGCATAGATAAAAGACACATTTCGAAAATAGAATAAGTTCAATTTTCACTTTTGCCTATATTTAGATTTATGTATAACTCAGGTTAGAAGTCTAAGTGTTCAAGTTTAAAATATACAACTAAATATTTAAATTATATTTCAATTCAACTAGTTCTAGTTTTAGTTTGAAATGGATATACATAACAATTTAAATTTCATTTTAGTTTCAACTAGTTAACAACTAGTGGCATTCCAATATACCCAAAGCTCCCAATGTAGAAACTTGGGCTCTGATACCAGATGTAACGCCCCGCCAAAGGATCCAAAAGAATTAACCTAAAGTTTTACTTAGTTTGCCAAACATTTTTTTTAAAGAAAGAATAACATACACATCATTCATAAAGTAGTAGAAGCAATAACATACAATCATACACAAGCAAACATAACAGACTACATTCCTTAAGGATCCCAAGACATTGAGAAACATTTAATTTTAATTAATACTAAGTCTAATAAATAACCCATCCACATGAAAGAATAATCAAAAGTCCAAAGTCAATTTAAATAATATACATTTATTCTGAATGCCACTTGACAATAAAATTTAGAATGCTCAATCATGCATTGTACATGTCACAAGGTATGAAAGGATAAAGGAATATACATTTATAAAAGTAGATTACATCATCCTTTTCAAATCCATGAAACAAAGTACAATACAATAAGAAAAATCATCTATCATAAAGATATAACCATACATCATAAAGGTCCAACCATCCATTGTAATACACAAGAATAGAATGAAAGGAAATGTAGACAAGGAAACTCCAGTCACGGTATCAACAAACGAATCCCAATGGTAAGATTAAAAAAGAACTACCACCCAATCACGTGGAACCTAAATAGGCCACTCCCACTATGCTGAGGAGATAGTCTTAAGTCCCAAACAAGATATAAATCCAAATACCAAAAGTAATCTCTATGTCTAGGAAACCCTAAAAGTAATCTAACTCAAATGTTCCAAAACAAATCGACATCTATACCCAGCGACACACAAAGAAACATAGGAAGTCTATACTGCTAGTGGGAAAGTGTCATCACATGAATCCAACTCTAGGGTTATCTGACTAGTCTTTTAATCCTCCAGCCCCCTAGTGACTCTATGCAGCACTAGTATCCTTTCGTATTGACAAGGCATACTAATGAGTCAACTCTAAGGTTACCCAACTAGGCTTTTAATCCTTTGGCCCCCTAGTGACTTTTTGTGGTACCAATATCTTGTTAATTCATTTTAACCCTATTTAATGAAATGTTATCACTTATTAAACTACTTACAATGGGTTACCTTAGTAGCCACTTTGGGGCTCAGCCTCCATTGCAAGCCAATTCTCAACTTAACATACAAATTACCTACCCTAGGCTCATAAAAGTATAAATCAAAAAATCACATAAAATCACCTCAATCCTATACAAGTGACTGGAAAGTATCAAAAGATAATTCACAATAACACATCAGTTATCTACGAGTATCTAGAAAGCATCCCCAAAAATACCAATCAAAGACTAAAAATGGTAAAGTCAAGTATCTCATAACATTCACCTCAACTTCACACAAGAACACTAGAAAGCAATAACGAAGAATAAATTCAAACTCATCATATAGCATACCAACACATTGCCATGGTTGAGTTTAAATGATCAAGATCAAACATCATAACATCACAATCACATAACTCCCAAGCCTCTAGTAGACATCCTAAACTTGTCAAAGCTAGATCAAACCCTGAAACCCCAAATCATAAGATATACCTCACATACAGAACATACAATATCGTATTCTCAATACATTACCTTTTGAAGACACAAAGGTTTAAATTTTACTAGAGGTTTCAAGTTTACATTTTCATATAAATCTAACTAGGAAATAAAATCTCAAGTTCACCTATTAATCATTCGCAACTTATAGTTCCAATTTATTTCAATAATAATTTAATTAAATATGATTTAAATTCAATAATCATTTTTACTCCCCCAATACATTTCAATAATAATTAATTAAAATAATAATTAAATATTATTAAAACACTTAATCATTAATAATAATATTTATTTATTTAAAAATAATTTTATATTAAATTATCACTAAACAATTATTATTTTATTAATAAAATAATAACTAATAATAATTTATTAACATTTATAAATTAAAACTTATTAATATTTAATATATTAAATAACATTTAATAAAATTAATATTAATTAATAAATAAATTTTATATAAATTAAATTCTAAACATAACATACAATTAGAACTTTAATAAAATTAATAAAATTAAATTAAACCCACTTACATTTATAAAGGCCTGTTGGCCTACCGCTAATGCAATCTGCATAGCAACTCTATTGTTGTCGCAACAAAGTATGTTGTGTCAGCAGCAAAGTCTGTTGTGTATACCAACACGGTGGGAACTATGAGGAGGGGGAGGTTAGATGTGGTGGCCTACCTCCCTCTCACCCCTATATATATTTTTTCAAAAAAATATTTTGTTTAAAATTTTATAAAGTTTATTACAACCAATAGCGCCCCTCCCCCCCCCCCCCCTGGCAATAGAATTTTTGATTTTTTTTTTATAAACATTTTCAATTTTAGTCTAATAAGAAAAATATAATCAACCATTCTAATTTCCAATTTAAAATTTATCTTTTTTCAATTCTGAACCCTTCCTGGTTTAAATCTAATTTGCAAAATTAATGGACGAGGATTCAAAAAAATACTTCAATCTCTACGTATACAAAAGAATTAACATGCATACTAGAAATTTTCAATATTTAAACACTCGTCACAAGAAATTATTCAAGTAATCATTTTACAGACATGAAGAAGATAGGAAAAGAAATAGCATAATTAATTATGCAAATTTATCACAAGAATCTACCTGGACTCTGATGCTAAATCGTTAAGCTCAAAAAGATTGTAAGAGAAATTTCTCCTCTCAAAACCTTCTCTCTTCTGAAAATTCGTAGTCCTTCCCCAAAACTTTGATCCTTTGAAAATGAACCCTCAATTGGGATAAAGAGTTCTCTCCTAAAATTGGGGCACTAATTGTGCGATCACCCAGAGGACTCCCTGCTCACCAGACTTTAACTCTTTATTATCTTTTCTTCATATTTTTCATGCAGGTTTATAAAATATAAAATATCTTTATTTAATTTCACTTGACTTCTCTTTTTAATTAATTTATTAAATTTTAATCTCATGCACACTTTATGCAATCTTAAAACTTTAATTAAAATTAATATCTTTTTCACTTTTTAATTTATTTTCAAAAAATTAATCGATAAAATATTTATTAACTTGAATAATAATAGTATTTAGCATTTATTTAAAAATGAACTCTAAATATATTATTACTAAATTAAATAAATATTATCACCTTCTTAAAATTAGAATTATAACTTTTATCTTTAAATTTAATTCTTTTTATTTAACTAATTTCTCAATTAATTAAATATTAAAATTTTCATAATAATTTTCCATTAAATTAAATCATTGATTTAACCATTTAATTTGCCAATAGTGGCATGTTGTGATGGTTAAGTTGTTGAGTTGTTATCGTTGCCATCAAGGTTCAAATCTAATGGGGATGAGGTCCCCCGTTCGTGGCCTCACTGGTTCATAGCTCCAGGTCAAAGCATTTACCCCTCTAAAAAATTTTAAAAATTAACCATTTAATTTGACTTAATTAATAGAAAAATCACAAAGAATAGGACAAAATACAAAAACACATCATAGAAAAACACATACAAGATCAAACTAAAGGATTATAATCATGAATTAACGTCATACGATGCATTCGAAAGGTAATCAACTTAGATACTTGTCCTAATTTTCAAGGAAAAATTGGTTCAAAGGTTAAGATTTGGACTTAAGAATTTATATCCCCTCTCTTACCATTGAGATAATGCAATAGGGTATGCTCATCCTAGCAATTCAAGGAAGTTGATACCCGGTACCTACAATCTGCATAAAATCCATGCATGTACAAGCACATATATACTAAGCTAAACAGGCAATGGCAGGAAGTGGTGCATTGTGTAGATCCTGACTAGTAGGTGACTACGACTCCCTTCCTTAACCACATCAAAAATGCTATCCATAAAGAAAACATACACGCACACCATACACATGCAGTATGGGGTAAGTATCCATAAGAAAACACATGATAATCAATCTAACTAATCATCATCAATAATTAAAATCATTGAATAATCATCATGCATACATGAAGTATAGAGTACCAAGTAATCTCATCATAAAATCAACTGAATATGAAACAATATCCAATAATCTCAAAATAATGCTACTAATCATCAAGCATAAAATTGGCCTAAAAGAGTTTGGTAATGATAAAAAAATGCAAACTAGGGGTAGGCACTATGTCCACCCCCCCTAGACTTAGGCTTAATCCTGGAAGCCTACAAGAATGGTAAAACTAAAGAGCTCACTTTGTGGGTCCCATTGGACCTATTCACCCTATAGAAGGATATGACTCCACTGAGAACACTCTCTGGGACCTACCCATGTCTCCAACCATAGATTATGAAGCTGAAGGTCTCTAATTTGAAATTGTGATTTCCCTTGAGGGTAATGGGATGACTTGTGTCCTCGTTGTTTGCATGAGAAACACTCTTTGTTGAAACTCCCCTACACTCTAGTTGCACTAAACTGTTGAACGCTACCCCCACTGGCATAAGACTAGTTGCTCTACGTAGGCTGAGTGTACTAATTTTGCTTGTTGTGTTAAGTGTTATGATAGCTCCTAGTGCTGGAACCACTGCCACCACTCTTTTTTGGAGGATGAGTTCCTCCCTACTATTGATTACCTCTAGAAGGAGGTTTCCTACTATCACCTACTCCCTGATTACTCATGGATCCTGATACTGTAGGTGCTCCCACAAAACCTCCATGTCCTAGTTTAACACTCAGCTCTACAAGAATGACTCAATGTACTGCATCTTTGAGGGTTTTAAGTTCAAACACCTTAATACCCCCAACTAAACAGTTGTTCAAGCCTCTGATGAAATGTTGTGCCATTTGTGATGGGTTATCACTAATTCTTGAATAGGGCATGAGCTCATAGAATTTGCGCTCATACTCTACTATTGTCATAGTGAACTGTCTTAGGTTGTGGAATTCATCTACCCTATACTAATTCCATTCCTCTGGTAGGAATCACTCACGAAATTTTTCCAAGAATAACTCCCATGTGACATTGTTCATGTCTATGCCTAGCTTCTTCTCTTCGATAGTCCACCACATGGCTCCAAAGAGTTCTAGGTTGGTGATAGAAAACCTTGCTTTAACATTAGTGTCAAAATCTTGAATAGCAAAAACCTTGTCAAGAGCAATAAGCCATTGCTTGGCTAATTAACCTGAACCTAACCCATTAAAGGGTTTGACCTTGGACTTCTAAGGGTCCTTCATATGAGTAGATACAACCAATCTAGGTCGATCCCTCTAAGGGCTCCTAGACCTAGGTCTATGCTCATGTCCTACCTGATGTGCTCCATCCTAACCAACACCCTGAAGACAAGGTAGACAATCAATGATGGTCTTCATCATTTGCCTCAAGTCAACTTCTTCTGAGTCAACCTGTTGCTCTCTATGGTTCTCTTCTTGATGCTCACTAACATACACTTCCCTTCCCTCTTCCTGATTAAGGCCTTCATGGACAGACTCATGTACACTGATATTCCTGCCTCGTCCACAACCTTTACCATGGCCTAGGTTATGACCTCTAACTAAAGATCTCATCCTAGATACCATCCTACAATAATATCCAAGATACAAGATGCTACAATAACCATAAAACATACTATTTGTAAAGCATAGATAAAAGACACATGTTTTGAAAATAAAATAAGTTCAATTTTCAGTTTTGCCTATTTTTATATTTATGTATAATTCATGCTAGAAGTCTAAGTGTTCAAGTTAAAAATATGAAACTAAAAGTTTAAATTCTTTTTTAGTTCAACTAGTTCAAGTTTCAGTTTGAAATAGATACACAGAACAGATTAAATTTCATTTTAGTTTCAACTAGTTAACAACTAGTGACATTCCAATATTCTCAAAGCTCCCAATGTAGAAACTCGAGCTCTAATACCAGATGTAACACCCCACTAAGGAATCCAAATGAATTAACCTAAAGTTTTACTAAGTTTGCCAAACTTTTTTTTTAAAGAAAGAATAACATACACATCAATCAAAAAGTAGTGGAAGCAATAACATACAATCATGCACAAGCAAACATAACAGATTACATTCCTTAAGGATCCCAAGACGTTGAGTCACATTTAATTTTAATTAATACTAAGTCTAATAAATAACACATCTACATGAAAGAATAATTAAAAGTTCAAAGTCCATTTAAATAATATACATTTGTTCTAAATGCCACTTGAAAATAAAATTTGGAATGCTCAATCATCCATTGTACATGTCACAGGGTATGAAAGGCTAAAAGAATGTACATTTATAAAAATAGATTACATCATCCTTTTTGAATGAAATCAAACAAAGTATAATACAATAAGTGAAATCATCTATCATAAATATCTAACCATACATCATAAAGATCCAACCCTCCATCATAATACGCAAGAATAGAATGAAAGGAAATGCAGACAAGGAAACTCCAGCCATGGTATCAACAGATGGATCTCGATGGTAAGAGTAAAAAAATCACTACTAGCCAACCGTGTGGAACCTAAAAGGCCCACCCACCATGTTGAGGAGATAGTTTCAAGTCTCAAATAGGATGTCATTTAATTGAGTGTATTACAATCAAGATGATATATAGAGGAAAAAGTAGTTGTACCTTTAGACATAGTAGCCACTTGATCAACAATTGTATTTTTTGACTTGATTTTGATGAAATTGGTAGGTTTAGATAACTCATTTATATTTCTAGTGGTATCATTCTTATCATTAGAAACAAGAGCCATCATAGTAGAGCTCTCAAGTCGACTCACTTGTAACGAGAAATGGTGAAGCAATGTATATACATTGAAAATGAGGTATAATTAGTAAGGAGAATCTTATCTCTAATGTCTTTCTATAAATTAGAAATAAAGACACATTAATATTATGATCATGCACATGATAAGAAATATTAGCATACAAATTTTTAAATCTACCAATAAAATGAGTAACTTTCTCTTTAATATTTTGCTTACAATGCATTAAATTATTTAAAGAAATCTATGGACCAATATTATTTTGAAATTGTTGAATGAAAACATAAGAAAGATTTTGAAAGGAAACAATATAATAATGAGGTAGAGAGCAATACCATTTCAAATATATATCCCTAAAATTAAATCATAAACAACTTAGCCATAAGTTTATACTCACGAGTGAAATCACTACATATAGTCTGGAAAGTTTTAACATGAATCACAGGATCTCCCTTACCATTATAAGTCTCAAGATGAGGTACCTCAACATGTTGTAGTATAATAACACAAAGGATATCAAATTAAATGAGATTAGCAATGTCACATGTAGGAATTTTATTCTTAGATTGAGTTAAATGAGCTAGGAGTTGCAATGCAGTGATAATTTGAATCAAGCTACTAACATTTGGATCAAAAGATGTGATAGTAGGATTAGGTATGCTAGATGTATTAGGAAAGTTACAAGAAGTAGAATAAATATGTAAGGATGTTGATAGAGGATTAGAATGAAAAGGTAAAGGGTTCAAATAAGTAAAAGGAACCATGTTATATGAAGGTAATGAAGAAGGAATGGAAGTAGGAGGAAAACTCATGGGAAGTGAAAGGCTAGGAAGACCAATAATTAATTGAGTGAAAACTTGTGTAGAAGTAGTCATAAGAGGTGAAGCATATGTAGATATGTTAGAAAGGGTGGTGAAAATTAGGATAGAAGCTTTAACGATTGTGGAAGGAGGATTTCCTAACTGTTGAGCACATTATGTCAAAGACTTAGCATGAGTGTTAACAAGGTGAGATATACCATGCAAGATAGAAATGTTATTATCATCATTATTAACAGCCTTCTTAAGAGCTTCAATAGAAGAAACACTACTGAGACTCTAATTTTGTTGCACAAGCCAAGTTTCCAATTTATCAAATTCATGAGAACACTTATCAACTTGTGAAAAAGGAAATCTTAAATATTCATCTTCATCATGTGATGAGTGAGAAGATTTATTCTCCATCATAGGATCAAGATCATAATAAAATATGTTAGTGTCATCATGATTCCTAGGTAGAAAAGGGGAATCATGATTAAAGGATCCCGTGAGTCTACGACTTCACCTAATCGAAATGCTATAGGTTGGATTTAGTGTAATTAAGATCATAAAGGGAAGGTCACAAAAGAAGAATCTAATGATATAAATATAAGAAAGAGCATAAAAGAGAAAGCTAACCACACACAAGATAGCCAAATCTAACTCTAAAAAGGAAGAAAGGGGTTTACCCAAAACATGGAAAACACCTAAATCAAACAATATAACTCTAAAAATGGAGGGGGACAAGTCAGGTTCACCAAAATATTCAGGGAAAAAAGAGAGACACTATAATAGGATTGTAGATCTCTTCTTTTTTGGGTCACTAAGCCATTCAAATATGTGAGGGAAATAGGGAAATCTCCTAATATGATTCCACTTATATTCCAAATTAGATTAGCTATAACCCAAAGGAAGAAGGGTGTAAATACCAAATTTGAATCATAAAAGGGAATTCAATGCAAGTAAATACACTCTTTGGCTCTTATAGGATAATTTGTATGTAAAATTGAATGAATTACTTAAATAATGTAGATCTAGATGCCATGTGTATACAATCAAGCTAATTAATATACAGATCTAAGATATGGACATAAAAGAAATAAAATATAAGACTCACCTTGAAATATGCAGAGGAAGATGTATTTTTGCTCCAAAATTCATGGATTCGAGCCTATTTCTAAGTCTCTAACTGTGGATTCCTGAATGAATCGACGAAAGGAACAAAACCCATAAATTGTTCGCCAAGAAAGAAGAAAGGAATAGCTTGACTTGAGGAAGGATGTGTTTCAACGAAGTTGATGTAGTCTGGAGACACTGTAAAAAAATCAAAAAAATATCTTTGGAAATCTTTCGAGGAGTTATTTCTAGATCTGCATGTGAAATCCTACAATCCTACTCCTACACATAGAAAATGAAGGGTTTTTGTTGTTGAGTTAGATGAGGACTTGCCTTAGTCAAGCCATAGGTTAAGGAATTAACCATAAATGAGAAATGTATATGTAAACGACTGAAAACAAGATAAATGTTAGGATTCACCTTGCTTAAAACCCTTGTCAATAAGGATTTTTTTTTTTGTGTGTGGTTGATCTTGAGCTAGGTAGAGGAATGTAGGGTATGTACACAATTTGCAATTTATCTACCATAATCCCATCATGGTGCCATAGATGTAAGTGTGTATCAATTTAGATGATGATGAATATTTTAGTGTAGATATCCTCCCTTGATAGCCAACAATAAGCTAGGTCTTCAAGAGGAAATGCCCACAAAGGATCGTTCAATGCTAGATAGAAATTCCCCTTGCTCGAATACTTGAACTCCTTGAATAACTTTCTTGTCTTCAAAAAGATATGAATGTTTGAGCTTGAGAGTTGAAATTTGATTGCATGTGAATGATTATGATATCTTGTAATAAAATTGAAACCTCCAAGTCTCCTTATATATGTTTTTTTTGCACAAGAAAATGATAGTAAGCCGACTGGAGAGCATAATAAAACCAATTAAACCCCTAAGGCATTTCAAACCTTAAGCCCCAAAATCACCAAGGAATAGGTCAACCTAGGTCAACCTAGTCTAGAATAAGTTGAGTTGATTCAACCTGGTCCCAAAGATTAGGTTAGGGGATCTATAGAGAGAGTATATAGTTACCAGAAGAAATATGGAAGAAAATGGAAGAAGATGGGAAAGGAGGACATCAAGCATAGGTCCATCCATGGTTCGAGAAAGGCATTATGGAAATGGTGATAAAATTTATTAAAGGACACATGCATCCATTTTAAGATGATACACATTCTATATGCTTTTTTGTTTGGGTTCCAACTTACATAGGAGCACATGTTCTTGCATCCATTTGTGCATCATTTGCACTAAAATTAATATTTCATCCATCTTTGAGTGACAAAGTTACAACTCCCTTATGTAGCTATATTCAGATCTTTTCTTTAGAGTTCATCATCAGGGTATCCAAAAAAAGTATTGGGAAAAATACACACATGATCATTGCCATTAAAAAACTCAAACTTAATATCAACTAAAAGTTGGTAGATAGACCGAAAAATAGTTTACTAGGTTCCAAAGTAGTTTGTTGAGTGGTATGTTATTAATTTATCACCAGCTCCAAGAATCTTCTATGTTTCTTTTGCAAATCCCTCATACAAATCCCAATGTTTAATTTTTCAACTCTTATAAATGGTTTATGACATACATGGCAGACCATGATTAACTTTCTTAAGCAAGCTTCCTACTTCCTACCTCTCTTAGAGTTTTTATATGAATTTCATAGAATGAAATGAAATGAATGGTAATCTTCTTTTGTCTAAAGTCTTATAGTCGTTCTTACTAAATAGAAAGGTTAAATTCTATTAATATATGAAGATGAATCATCAATAGATCTTCTCTAAACCTTCATACAAGAAAAATATAGTGTATCACCTATTCTAGTAGTGTAAATTGAATACTAATCTATTAAAGCATTCTCAATACTAAAAATAGTAAACACTTATGATAGGATAGAGGTTATCACCAAGAAAAGAGGCAAACCAAGAATGGTAGGCTCTTTATGACTTAACCCTTGATGAAGTGGATTTGTCCCTGATAAGTAGAGATGTGTGCTTATGATTATGCTCAAGCTTCAAATGGATGGATGGTGTGCATGGAGGATGGTTTGAATGATGGAGGTATGAAGGGATTTCAGCATCATAATGGTATTTTAGTAGTTTTCAAGCTCTCAAAACAGCATTATAACATTGCATGAAAGGTGGATGACATTTGTGAAGGGAGAGGGTTCTATTTATAGGCTAAGGGGTAGAGAGATGGATGGTCAGGATGCAAGGATGAAAAAAGGGTGAGGGAGTGCCAAGATGCACTCAAAAGGGATCACATGGATTGTGCTTGTTTAGGGCCAATAAGGAAGTGACACTTGTCACAAGGAGGATGATTGTGAGAGGATAGGATAAGGGTTGGTCAAGGGAGTAATGAGGGAGGTTGAGTATGTAAGAGGGATGTAAGAGTCATAAATGGGGATGTAAGAGATCTAAGAGTCATAAATGTTGGAGGGTGAGGATGAGGATGAGTTTGTTGACTTTAGCTTGGGTTAGAAAGTCTTAACCCTTGCTTAGAGTTGTGCACATGTTTAAGAGGGAGATTAGGATTAGCTTAGAAAGGGGGTTAGGGTTTAACAGATTTAGCTTTGATGGGATGGGTTAGTTAGATGGCTAAGTGAGGTTAGTATGGGTGAATGGGTTGAATTAGGAGTTAGGATAGGGTTTAGGGATGTTTTAGGGGTTTAGATATTTTATTAAATGATTTATTTAATAAAATGAGGGTATGGAATTAAATTAAATAGATTTGAGAATTTATTTAATTTAATAGAGGAATAGGGATTTAATTGATAAGTTGGTTTTGGGTTAACCTTTAATTTTACCAATTGGACTATAGTTAATTTAATTAATTAATTAACTAGGGGATGACGATCAGTTAATTAAATAATAAATATTTAATCAATAATGTCCTAGGAGATTACTAAATGAGATTACCTAGTGATGTAATCAAATTTAGGTGTCTACATTTTGCCCCTCTTTGACATAGTGTTGGAAGAACACTATTTCAAAGAAGTTCAAATATAAATGACCTGAACAAGACTTTTTAAAGCAACATGGTTGCCCCAGTTTCAAATAGAAGAGGAGAGAATGGATTGTATGATGCCCCCTCAAAAAGGTGGCGAGGAGAGAAGGCGAGGCTCAACAACTTCTTGAAAAGTACAAGAATCAAAGGTGAGCAAGAAGACTGAGAGTGGTGAAGAGAGGGGTTTTGAGGAAGCTCATACGCTCACTATGGGAGAATGATAAAAAGGAAAACCTCGTACACAAGGATAACCAAGGATTAAGAACACTAGTTATAGGGTCAAGGGGGGAGAGGTGATTGGCTATTTAAATTGAATCCAGGAAAGTGATTTGAAAGATGGTAGGGTTGAGGAGATTATGATTCTAGGATTATGATTGGTGATGACTAAGATTATGATTGATGCAGGAGCTAGGACTGTGATTGATGTAAGAGCTATGATTATGATTGATTTAGGAGATATGATTATGATTGATTCAGGAGATATGATTATGATTGAGTCTGGAGATATGATTCTGATATGGATACTATGGGTTTGATAGATTGGTTGGATCATGATTCTAGGATTGATCAGATGGGATGCTTGGATAGGATGGGATGTTTTGATAGGATGGGATGCTTGGATAGGATGGGATGTGTTAATGGGAGGTTTGTATAGGATGGGATGTTTGGATAGGATGGAATGCTTGGATAGGAGGGGATGCTTTGAGAGGATGGGATGCTTTGAGAGGATGATATGTTTGGATTGGATGAAAGTGTGAAGTAATCCATTGAAGCTTGAGTGTAGGGGTGTTCAAATGGGAGCACCACCATGTATTTGAGCACTTATTTTGATATAGGAATATTGGGGATATGCCAAGCTTACAAGGAACATCAAGGCCTTTGTACCAATATTATATATGACTAACATGGAACAAACACACAAGGATTGCCCTAGTATCACACATGAATTCCAGAAGAAGCAGAGTGGAAATGATACTGGGTAACCCACAAGAAAATGATATTTCCCGAGTGCACCATGGAACCACAAGTGATCACATGTTTGTAAGTAGAAAAGAAGATGAAAAAGACCTAATCAAAACCTTGCTCTTGAATTGCCCCATTCGTAGCACACCATGATATAAAAGATTGTGGTGACCTTGAGGAGGGAACAACCCAAATTGCTTGGAAGAGATACTTTAAGAACAAAACTTCAAATCCTGAAAAGAAAATAAATCAAAATAAAATGTAAAATCCATGAAAAAGTAACCTTTTTCCAAAGAGATCGTTAGGACTGGATACTAATGGACCAAGATCAAACGAGAGGAAGGATGCATCCTGCAAGAATCTATCAGTAATATCAAGGACTAGGATGAGTTGGGCAATTAGAACTATTTAGAGAAACATTTTGATGACAAGGGATCTTGTATGAGGATTCGCTAAAGCACCTAACCAAGAGAACTACAATGTGTGATCAAGCATGAACTAACACGAAGAGATGAGAGATATACAATGGTACCAAGTTAAGGACTGAGGTGCAAGGAATGTATAGTTGATAGACCAAAGTATTTACAAGGGATTACTGGACAAAAGCTCAGCATGATAGGATAGCAGCAGGAAAGATAAAGATGAGAAGATAGTGGATGGAAGGTTTGGGATGAGAAGATAGTGGATAAAAAGCTTAGGATGAGGAGATAGGAGATAGGAGATGAAGATAAAGGGGATGAAAAGCTTGGGATGAGGAGATAGTTTGTGAAAAGCTTAAGATAGCGGGAGAAAAAGCTCAAGATGAGGAGATAGAAGAAGAACATGGATTAGTGGTGGATAGGGTGATATGGATAAGGGAAGGATATACTTGAAGACAAGGAGTGGGAAGGATCAATCCCAATGATGATGATTGGGGCGTGACCAAGGCTTGCAACAAGGTTGGGTAGAAGAGTAAGAAGGTGATTGGATGAGTTGAAAGATGTGCAAAGGGATGGTGCAGTGGATGGTAGATGTCTAGGAGCATTAGGATATGAATGGATGACATTGGGGTATATGGAGATAGCCTAGAGCTAGATACAGTGACAAGGGGTGTACCAGGTGATGAAAAGATGGAGAGATGTTTGAGAAGTGCAAGGATAGATGAAAAGGGGATGACTAGTGTTGGGGATGAGAAGATAAAAATAGGGCTAGAATGGGGGGGGAATATGGACACAAGATGATCTCCAAGGAAAAGAGTGCCCACTGTTATAATATGCTATTCAAGGGGAGTTTTTATGAGGGATATATTAGGATGGAAGATTGGTCAACAAGAGGATAAGGGAGATAGATGGAAGCTAGGATGTGAAAGGTGAATGAGGTAGAGGGTAAGTAGGATGGGTGGATGAGAGAATGGGTAGATAAAGGATAGGTGGATACAAACTTTGATGGGAAATGGATTTCAAAAGGATGACTAAAAGCATGCATATGGTGGTTGCTTTATTGTTTATCAAGAACCGAAGGAGGATGGTAGGTGAAATGGATAAGATGAGATGGGTATGGTGGGTGATGGAATGTACAGAGTAGTTGCATGGAGGGATTACGCATGATGCTTGTTTGCCAAGTTTTTATCATGGTACTTGTCCAAGGCGCTTGAATTGCCAAGTTTTCACAATTGGACGATTATTTTTCTTTACTTGATTTTGTTATTTTTATTTTTTATTTTTTACTTTTTTGATGCATTTTAACTCGTAGATGTTGGTAGGATGGGTGGAAGATTGGATTGAACAAGTGGAATGGTGGGCGGGATTTGACAAATAATGGATGGGAAGACATAAGGCTTGTGGGTAAATGAATGAGGAAAATGGAAATATCATCATTGGCACACCCTGAAAGGTGATGAAGTAGTGGAAAAGATGGTATTGAATGAGGTGAAGGAGAAAATGGAGAAAGAAAAATATAAGGACTACAAGTAAAGTTGGAAGATGGAGGATGGGAATTTCAGGATAAGAAGTATATGGACTAATAGTGGATTGGGGGGATGAAGGATGTATATATGGAGATTTGGATAAAGGATGAATGGATGAGGCTTTTTGAGTAGCATGAATGGATGCCAATTGAGATTTTTCTTTGAGATGCATTTCTTTTATGAGCATCCTAGGTATCCACATGATTTTTAACCATTCTAGCTTGGGCTTTTGTGGCCTCTTGACTTTGTCTTTGATTTTGATCAAATGCTTCTCTTCTGGAACATGTATTTTAGAAGGGACATGTTGATACTTCAAATTTTATGGATTTTTGGATTTAGGCTTTTTTATTTTTACATTTGATTTGCTTCTATTAGCCATGGTATGGGAACAAGAGCATGGGGGATATGGAAGGATTATGGATGGAATGATAGAATTTGAAGGTTGGAAGGGATTCAATAATGAGTGCCTTTGATGATCTAGCTTGTGGATGAGAGGGGGTGGAATGACGGATTGGAATACAAGATATGGATGAATATAATTGCCCAAAATGGATGGAGGGAATGAAGGATATGGGCCTAAAACATATGGAAATGAGGAAGGAGTAGGTCCCAAGATAGATGGAGGAGATAAAGGATTTAGATGAGGTATATAAGGATCCAAAATGGATGGAAAGGATGGGGGATTTAGAGAAGGGATATATGGACCCAAAAAGGAGGATTGAAAAGAAGTAGGAGGATAAGGACCCAAAGTAGATGCAAAACAATAGGGATGGGAACTTTGGTGTAAAGATGGAAGGACTTGTGACCATGAAGGGGTTGGAGGGATACCAACATCTAGAGATACTTTTTTATTTTTTTCTTCAATATGATGTTCATTATTTGGAACACAAGATGGGAGTCCATTACTAGCTGAAGGAAGTGAAGCTTCAAATATGATAGTTAGTTCTTCTTCCATTGATCTATCAACATGGATTATAGATGTACAATCATGAAGCAAAGGGAATGGAAGGGTAGGATCTTGACTTGCATGGGTTGATGGAAATGGATCTTGAGATGGAGTAGGTATGATGGTAGGATTCAAATACGGAGGGGATAGTGATTACTCTATGGATGGAGTGAATGGTAAAAGTCGATCATGTAGGGGAATAAGCGGGATGGTGGGATCTTCTATTGTGTTGTGGGATATTTCTACATGCTTTTGGACAAGATCTTGATAGGAATGGATTGTAGTGGATGGTATGGTAGGAGAAGTATGAATGATTTTTTAAGTGAGGTAGATGGAGGGGTGGGAGATTCTTCAATGGGGATGAGCTGATGGGAGAGGGACTCATTAGGTTTATTACATGGGATTTGGATAATTTGAGGAGGAGGGGATGTGGATGGGATTTGGATGGATTTTATGGATGTGAGGTAGGATACAAAAGGGGTTTGATAAGTGGGTTGGATGAAATAGGGATGTTAGCGATAGGATGATGTAGGAGGATGATGGGTGTGGGAGATGGGTTTTCTTTGGGTTTCCTTCTAAAATTCCATGGAGATGTGTGTGTTGGACTAGGGGGAGTAAGGGAATTGGGGTGATGTGTTGTATAACTAGGAATGGTTGGAAGATTTGGAAAGTGGTTTGGAAGATATTGAGATGGTGGGTTTGGACTAGGGATGTAGCTACTAGAATTGTTTTGGAATGGTGGAGACTAGGATATGAAGGTGGAGGAAGATGGAGATATGACTGATGTATAAGAGGAATATGTGGGCACAATATAGGAAGGAGATGAGGGTGAGGACAATAATGGATTTCCCTTGTCAAAGGTATGGTAGGGAGTACTAGTGGGTATGCACGAAGGAAGGATGGAGTAGTTTGGAAGAATGTTTGGATAGTGGAGGGTTTTGGGAACAATATCTAAGGCTTTCAATATACCATCATTGGAATCGGATGGAGTGGGAGAAAAGGTGGGATGACCAAACTCATCATAATAAGATTGTGACATGATGTTTTGGGAATGAAGGATGAATACAAAAATGCAGATTAGGCTAAGTTGGTAAGCTTAGATTCGGATTTGGATTAAGCTCGTGATGAAAGGAAGACTGACTCCAAAGGATATGAAAATGGGGTGGGGAATGACTAAGAAGACTTTAGCTATCTCAAGATAAGGAAGACTTGATGGAATACTAGAATGATGTAGGAAAGGATGTGATTAGGATGACAATGTTTTTGCAAGTTGGGATAAATTTTTGATGAGGTAGTGACATGCTAAGTATGCCTTTCATTTGGGTTGAATGATTTACCAAGGGATAAAGTGGAACAAACTAGACTTAGGGATGTTGCGAATGGACTTGCTAACAACTGTTGCAAATGGTGTATAAGTGATCTCTTTAGCAAAAGGACTTGATTGTTTTTGAAACATGAGGAGGATCTTGAACACTCAAGTACATCAAACACATCAATAAACCTATAAGGTCTCACTAGAATATACAAGCTCAGCTAGGGGTGTCCTCAATATACACAAGGTACATGAGGCCCAAATCTGTAGATGAAAAAAAAAATGCTACACAACTAGGAGGAGACGGTAACCCAAATCTCCACCTTCACTTCTCAAAGGTATAAAGTTATTTGGGGCTTAGCCAAGAGTGACAAGATTATGCTTCCAAGAGAGGTGTCTTTCGATTCACCTCCTGATATTTATACTTTGCCAGAATGCTAGAGTTGAGTTCATCTCAAGGGGTGATGAAATCCCCAAGTAGGCCTCCTAAAAAGAATAAAATAAGACCACATAAGTGATCTTGGGTTTAAAAGACACTCATTCATTTCCAATTGATGATTTAGATTTTGTAATCTATGATTGAAGACACTTGTGATTATGGCATACAATGTTCATTCCAACTTGACAACATCGTCAGCATAATCAAAATTAAGAGTTCGTCAACATAAAAAAAATTAGTGACATTGAAGTGTGTCAAAATCATTCAATGTTCATTGATTTTTAGGCATTCAAGATTGTATTTAAGTGTTTTATGCCCAAATTTGAAGTGTGAGGTATAGCAATGATTATTTGATCCTTGGCATTCAAGATTGTGTTTATTGTTTTAAGCATGCATTCCAATGCAAAAACTTGATTGTAGTCCATGGCATTCAAGATTGGTTCGAGCAACATTCATTCAATGAAAGATATGTTTAAACATGCAAGTTCATCCTAAGAAAAACCTACAAAAAACATGGTTAGGGTGGAAAGATGCTCCAACCTGCATTGTTACAAAAAATTGATTTGATTAGTCACCCAAAAATCCCCAAAATCAAAGCTTAACTATGGGAGAAAAAAAAAATTAACTTTTTTTTGTTCGTTTTTATAGGCGTAAAAATGCTTAGAATTACCCCTATTCTACATAACCACCAAAAGTCAAAATTTGATTTATACTCTTTCTTTATATATATATATATATATATATATATATATATATATATATATATATATATATATATATATATATATATATATATATATATATATATATTTATTTATTTATTTATTTATTTATTTATTTATTTATTTATTAAAAAATAGCTATCTCGCACATAAAAGAGCGATCCCACGAGTTCAGGATAGCGATCCCGTGGGTTTAGGATAGCGATCTCATGATCGTGGGAACGCAGCTGAGAGACAGCAGGATTGCAGTACAAAGATTGGTGAAAAAGTGCAAAAAAATGAGCCGCAAGTTAAAAGTTATAGAGTGATCCCACGAAATAGCAATCCTACAAGTTTAGGGAACATGTTCCCGCAGACAGATGGGTTGGCGAGATTGAAGGCGAAAGGATAAAACTAGTTTTCTAGGCTAGGCTAATTTGGACAATTGTTCCCACAAGTTTTTATAGTGATCTCGCTAGTAAAAATTGGCATTCCCAAAGGAATAGTGCCAGTACGAATGCAGGGGTTATTTTTAACAACACATGGTAACTGTGGTTAAGAAAATAGCGATCCTACCTGCATGGGTTCGCGTTCCTACTGATGTGTAGCTACAATCCCATGGTCACAGGTTCGCGTTCTTGGGGTTGTGGGATTGCGAACAAAAAGGTTTTTGAAGTGTTGAAAAGTCAAAAATGATCAGATGGTTGGGAGCATATTTTCCAAAGAGTGACTTGTGTACCTATAGAAATGTTAGCAAACCAACTACAAAAACCCACAAGCATAAAACGTTATTTTGGTTACTTTTTCACAAAAAAATGTAAAAACATGATTAGATTGACCCAAATGCGGGGTCCGACCTGGCGTGCCAAAATGTATCACCTATTCTAGTAGTTTAAATTGAATACTAATCTATTAAATCATTCTCAATACTAAAAATAGTAAACACTTATGATAGGACAGAGGTTATCACCAAGAAAGGAGGCAAACCAAGAATGGTATGCTCCTTATGGCATAACCCTTGATGAAGTGGATTTGTCCTTGATAAGTAGAGATGTGTGCTCACGATTATGCTCAAGCTTCAAATGGATGGATGGTGTGCATGGAGGATGGTTTGAACGATGGAGGTATGAAGGGATTTCAGCATCATAATTGTATTTTGGTAGTTTTCAAGCTCTCAAAATAGCATTATAACATTGCATGAAAGGTGGATGATATTTGTGAAGGGAGAGGGTTCCATTTATAGGCTAAGGGGTAGAGAGATGGAGGGCCAAGATGCACTCAAAAAGGGAGCACATGGATTGTGTTTGTTTAGGGCCAATAGGGAAGTGACACTTGTCACAAGGAGGATGATTGTGAGAGGATAGGATAAGGGTTGGTCAAGGGAGTAATGAGGGAGGTTGAGTATGTAAGAGGGATGTAAGAGTCATAAATGTTGGAGGGTGAGGGTGAGGATGAGTTTGTTGACTTTAGTTTGGGTTAGCAAGTCTTAACCCTTGCTTAAAGTTGTGCACATGTTTAGGAGGGGGATTAGGATTAGCTTAGAAAGGGGGTTAGAGTTTAAGTGATTTAGCTTTGATGGAATGGGTTAGTTAGGTGGCTAAGTGAGGTTAGTATGGGTGAATGGGTTGGATTAGGAGTTAGGATATAGTTTAGGGATGTTTTAGGGGTTTAGATATTTTATTAAATGATTTATTTAATAAAATGAGGGTATGGAATTAAATTAAATAGATTTGAGGATTTATTTAATTTATTAGAGGAATAGGGATTTAATGATAAGTTGGTTTTGGGTTATTCTTTAATTTTATCAATTGGACTATAGTTAATTAAATAAATAAATTAACTAGGGGATGACAATTAGTTAATTAAACAATAAATATTTAATAAATAATATCCTAGGAGATAACTAAATAAGATTACCTAGTGATGTAATCAGATTTAGGTGTTTACATATAGAACTATAGTTCAAAGGGCAATGGAGTTTCCCTTACATAGCCCTCAGAGGATTTCATATTGTTTGGCCTGCAATAATTGTTACCAAGGTGCATTTCATAAAGAGTACCACGAAGAAGAATAAGTTGGTCAAGATAATGTAGTTGACCATATTGATGTCGTTGAATGTGTTGAAGATAAAAACCATAAAGATGTGTTTAAAAAGTCCCTATCTTGATGGAAGTATGATTTGTATCTTGTGGAGCATTCAAAGTTCAAGTTCATCCACTTTTTCGAATATTTTGACCAATTAGACAATCCTATTGGAAATATTCAAGACTTTGCTAAGTTACTAAGAGGGGAGGGGTGAATCAGTAACTTCTAGAATTTTAACAATTTTAGCTCTTAATCCAACAATCCAATTAGCATTCAATTCATCACATATAATTTGATCTAATTGCATATATAAGAAACTGAAAACATGAAAGCATTCATAACACTATGACACAAAGATTTGGTGACCCAAAAACCTTCCAAATAGAAAGCAAAACTGAGGTGGGGATGATATCCACAACTTTTGTACTGTAGTACAAAGTTAGCATGTTAAAGCTTACATTGATCACTTCTAATTATCTGCCTTGTTAGGAGCAATGAGGACTGCTACATCCACCTTATGAAAGGATTTACAAACATACAATTAAGTATGCACTTGGTAAAGAGATTTACAAAAGACTATTAGGTCTAACTTGTGAAAGGATTTGACTGATCCACCTGTTAGGATTAAATAGTAGATGATCTTTGATCTATAACTTGGTTTGTTGAATGAGATTCCTTAATGTATTAATCGCCTTGCTTTGATAGATATGTCTATGTTGCTCCTTATACTGTTGTACCCATTTCAATTCACTCTTTCTACTCTTCTTTGATGATTACATTGATTTCACACTCATACTCACACAATTTGGATATGATACAATACGTTACATATATATATTAATCCAATTATAAAAATTACAAAATTGGCCACAATGCAAGTTACCACAAATATTACAAAGTCAGCCCACATTAAGACATTCAGGTTGTGAAGACTGACTCAGTGAGGTTTTGATACTTGACATCCACTGTCAATGCTCAACATCATCATGCAATTGGTAGACGTAGAAGCTCAGTCCATATTGATCACTTCCAAGTAGTCTTGAACTCAATCTACACTAGTGACTTAGTAGATACTGTGAAACTTGTCATATAAACTAAGTCTCTTGATTTACATTGTATGACTCGGCAAACACTATCACCTCGAGCTTGGTATAAATTGAGTCTCTTGGTTAATGCTAAGTAGCTCGATTAACACTGGACTTACATCACATACACTATGAACTCGATGAACACTACATAGATCGGCTTGTATTGGTAAACTCAGCATACACTACGATGCACAATTTACACTATCAATCTTCACTATAACTGTGACTACTCGATAACCACTAAGATTTGTCCAAAGGACTTGGTAGCAACTATAAAACTCAATGACAACTAAAATACTTGGAAAACACTAATAGTTGTACAAAGAGCTCAATATCTATATACAATCTAAATAAGTGTGTGTCACTAATAATAAACTTGACTGATATGTCAACAAATCCCACATCAAGAAATGCTTCTGTGAATTGTACCAATAATGAAGCAAAGAATGAGAGTCTAAAAATGAAATTAACTTGCTTGATATTTGTTTTCTAAATCAATATTTGGAAACTTCAAGTGATGACTTCCACTAGGACAATAGTGTCTACATCAATCTTCTATTTATAGATGAATGTTTTTCTCTAGGCAAACCTAAGGAAGCTAATATGCAAAGACAATATTTGACATTTATATTTAGCATACGTTTCCTTGCATCACAAATTGTATCGAGGTTGTCTAATTTGTGGATTTGTTTCTTCTTATTCAAACCTATTCTTCTAAACCTTTAAATAGCTTTGTGTGGCCATTTTTGAGTCCCTTGCAATAGGTATACCTACCTTAGGTATATATCTCAGGTAGAAGTTTTTGTCATGTGTTCCATTTTTTCCTTGCCTTTAATTTCTCCAATTAGTCCCTCTTGTCGTCTCTCCTTTATGACTCTTTTACACATCGATAGCACACTAATGATCTTGCTCAAACTCTAGATTCATGATGCATCCTTTATAGCCAGTGTCCCCACTTATAGCCAAT
Organism: Cupressus sempervirens; assembly: GCA_028749045.1. Lineage (NCBI taxonomy): Eukaryota > Viridiplantae > Streptophyta > Pinopsida > Cupressales > Cupressaceae > Cupressus > Cupressus sempervirens. The sequence continues at coordinate 536,700,673 of CM053791.1, forward strand.
TATTGGCCCAATTTTTGACTAACCAAAATTTAAGCTTTGATATTTGACTCATTATCTAGCTAGTTGAATGTGTGAATGTTGTAACAATAATTTGAAATTGGTCACATGTACTTATAGTCAAAAGTTGTACCTATTTCCCCACTCATCATCTTCTCAAGTTCAATTTACAAAATGTTGGTTAAGCCTTTACAAGGTTGTGAAATAAAATCTCGATTTCTCATAGATGATAATTTAAAATTATGATTAAAAGTTACAAAATGAACCCAAAGTAACAAATGAAGAAAAATTGAAGGGTTTCAAATTTTAGTTCATGTTGTTAAATCATTCCAAATTATTAATGGAAAGGGAAATTTATGCCTTATAGATACTCAATAGTAATAATAATCAGTTTATTTTGCACATTTCTCCAAGTGGTGTAAATAGCCAATATAATTTGAATGTGCTTGATTACTATTGGAAAAGTTATGAAGAGTATTTAAAATATTGGCATTCTCAAGCAACTACTCCATTGACAATTTTAATAAGCTTCACAAATTCCCAATAGTAACAAAACTCAAAAATGTTGAAGTTGTTTGTAATGTTGTAAAGAATAATAACTCTTTGCAATGAAGTATTTTTATATAATAGTTTTAAAACCAACTAATGTTTTATTATTAGCTTTTCACAGTTTGTCTGTTAAATATGGCATCTATACAATTTCTCTTGGGAGTAAGGTGTTGTTTTATTAGATGTTAACCTAGTCATCACATCAATTGTGTATTTAAGAACCTTACGAGGACACAAAAAAAAAATCATTTTTAACTCATTATATTTTGCATTAGAAAATTAGAATAATCAAGAGTGGGGGGGGGGGGGGGGGGAGAGGGGTGAATCTCTTATCCTCGGGTCTAGATGTACTAATTTGACTTTTAACAACTTAATGAAACTCATCAATCCACTCAACCAAAATAGAAAATCATCAGTAAATCAACTTATTCATATCATCACTAAGCTCTATGTTTTAGTGTTAGCCGAATTATAGAAACATATAACAATAAATAGCATGGAACATGAAAATAACATTCACAGAAGTATGACACCAAGATTTAACATGGAAACCCAATTTTGGAAAAACCACCGAGTAACATGTTACCACTTTTCACTATTTTGAAGTGAGCTCAGTCAAGAGCCAACCCTATTAAAGGTTACAAAACACATTGTTAAGTGTAACCCTATCAAAAGATTTAATCACCCTATTAGGAGTGGCCTTATTAGAGGTCTTCAAACATCCCATCAGAATGTCACCTTGATTAAAGGATTTACAATATGACTTTAGGTCAACCTTGATTAAAGAATTTTACTGCCACAATTGTTAAAAGTAATAGCTAGGTTGATCTGATAAAATAGAGCTCACTTTGCATGTTCATATCTCTAATTGACTCATTCTTGGTTCATTGATTGGTCTTCATCACAGTCTCCATCTCTGATCTAATTGGAAATACTTCAAGCAATCTCGCTTTCACCAACTTCTAACTTTCCTCTACAACTCTTGTTCTTCAGTTGTTCTCCACAAATTTTCTAGCCTAACAATCGATTGTAAAACATCTCATATGCCTCCTTAAATAGCTAGGTTTAATCATTTCCCACTTAAACATAACCATAGATCTTAGAGTTTGATCAGATTCATTGAAATTGTCCATCGAGTTGTATTTCTTCTTCTTTACTTGAAACTTCTAGAAAAGTCTCATTGAATCTTCACCTTACATTGCTTAACAAACTCAAATCATGCATTAAATCTGCTAGCTCATCATTCCTTATCTTTAACACATTTTGACTATTCCATAAATTCAACTATGTCAGCCTCAGATCTTGATTCTTTTAAAAACTATTAATTTTATGACACTCAGTCATCACTATGTTCTTCAACTCGGTCATCTCTAGGTAGCTTAGTCACTATTGATCTATCTTGCTCAGCTTACACTGGCTTGATCATCCATCACTGTGCTTGGTCATTACTTCATTTCACCTTTATGTTGCTTGGCCATTACCATCATTCAATTAATACTTAAGTTCCTTAATCTTTTTCTTGATAATGCTTAACATCTTCATTGACCTAGTAAAACGTCACTCAGTCAAACTCATATTTTACACAACTCCTTTTCTTCTATTAATCATCTCTTCTACACTTCAACTTGTCTTTCTTCTTCACTCAATACAATGATCAAACAACATATTATCTTGTCAAATACTCATTGATCAAGTGCCCTTTGTTGTTCCATCATACTTACTCCTCTCTACTCAACCAGTTTACTAGTTCATCTTGTTCTCTCTTTTCAAATCCTCTTCATCAATCAAATAATATGGCACTCTACATTGTTAGCAAGTGTCTTACTAGCAAGGTTTGACATCAATGACAACATAAAAAAATTTCTAATTGTTGTTCCAACATTTTATACTTATATTTTGATATTGTGAAAGAAGGTAAGATGAATTACAAGTTATTGTCAACCCAACTACATCCTTTGAGATTAATTCTATACATATATGAGAGAGCAACAATATCAAAATATAGAAGCACATGTAAATCCTACAACAAATATTTATGAAGAAAAATTGGACCATTAATTATCTGAATTTATATTCCTCCATGAACTTCAAAAGTATTCAAAAACCAAAAACTAAAAAAAGTGCAAGCTACATTGTTTTTACAAATTCTAGAAACGGACATAGTTCCTTCACACTCATGTGTATAAAATCTAAAAACTATACATAGTTCCTTGTTATTTCATGCTACAAATTCTAAATACAAAGAAAAATATTTTTTTGGTGTGCATCATATAAGAGTTTCTTGAGATCAAGGCTTCAAACAATTTTATTAGACTAAATTATATAATCATTTTTTTGATATATAAGACAAATGTAAAACTAGGTTTGGTTACTTTCAAATCCTTACCTTTTTAAGGATTCACTCAGGATTACTACTAGCCTTATTGATGCAGAGGGATTTTAGAACCTTTAGAAAATCAAATACAAGACTTTAGGCTTCACATGCATGAATGCAGATTTCAGTAAATGCATAGAAATTTAATGAAATGAGGGTCAACACATGAAGATGTTGCCCATTCAAATCTGCAGTACAACTAGGTTTTCTTGTAACATGATATGAGACAACAATACTGAAATAAATAAATGCACGAAATTACAAAGGATCCTCCAATGGCCGACAAAGACCATTGGAGGATCTTTAGAAAACCCCCATGCAAAGATCACTCTCAAAACAATAGAGAGATCTGGCTGATAGGAAATGAAAAATAAGAAAATACTAAACTATTAAGATCTGATTTTCAGATTTCTTCCAAAATGTTGATCTAAATACAAACAGAAAAATGTATGTAGAATACTACACAATCACATCTGTACAACACTAGAAACTCAAGAAAATTACAGGAAAACTCAAGGACTTCATTCTATTCACTTTCTTCGAAAAAAAATCTCTCTCCAAAAATATCCCCCTTACAATATGCACTCTTTCTCTTTTTGAAAAACCTTCTAATGTAACTCCCAAGAAACCATCATAGCTTTCTTGTGGCGGTTACATTTTGAATGCCTACACATGATGCTTTAGGAATATTCATCATTTTCTTCCTTTTGATTTTTCCTATAAACATTTTCAAAAATTAGAAACCTTTAACACACCCAAAATAAACTAAAATAAACTCATACTAAGTCCTAAGTGAATAATGTTGCATAGGCTTATAAGAATGCCACCTAAATATTTCCACCACAAACAAAAAGGACATTTATTTTAAAACATAAAACTCTAAACTCACACACACAAACATTTCAAATTTCAGATTTTAAACTCAAAACTTTCTGATATTTGCTTTGTGCCCTGCATTTTAGTCATATTGCAGGTTGTCTTCCTGTTGCAATATAATTCTGCATAAATAATGTTGCATGTTATCTTCTTGTCGCCACTAAACTTCCTATCACAGACATGCTCCTGCACCACTTATAAGGTTCCTTAATGCCCTAATCCCTAGAGTACCTTTATTCTACCCTCTGGTCAAACACTAACCTAGTTACACCAATAGTTAGGGCTAGTTCTATACACAAAAGCTTCTTCACACCTCATTATTGACCTTGCTCCTATGGAGACTTAACCAAAGCCTTCATCCATGTAGTGTAATGAATTCCATCAATGGTCTTGGACTCTCCTTGACCTTTTGGACACCAATCCTACAAGTTGAAATAAAGTTCCTTGCCTATAAGTCAAAACTTCTCAAATAGGGCTACTAGAATTAGCCCTCCAAACTAATTTTTTGGACTTTAGCTCCAAATTTCTCCAAAGGAAGTGGAAAAAAAACTAGATATTTAGGTATCCTTTTGGGAAAACTAAAATATTTTGTGGGTTTCATAACCCTAAAGTGTATGTACACCCAAAAGCAACTTTTTAGCCTACTTTTAAGGGTTTCAAGACAATGCTAATTGGCCTGACTAGGGTATGTTATTTCACCCTCAAAAACTCATCCTAGAAAATTTTTCCTTAGTAAGATTTTACCTTACTCATTCTTCCTCCTTCTACACCAATTGGTTTGAAGTATCCAAACACTTTCAAACCCCAAGACTTCCCTTCTTGATCTATGGTCTCCTAACCAAGTGCACAGACTTGCCTAGGGCATCACCTTAAATTTGATTGTCATGCTTATTAGGGCCCCAAAAATGATATATAGTATGTTCAAAGGCTCTACTACCATTTCCCTTGAAACTATGAAGAACTTGCAGCAGGAATTCATGGGAGAGCCATTTTTGCCCAAAATACCAAAACTAGAACAACGCACTGCCTAATTAGAAAATATTTTTACAACCCTAGTAGATGAAAACTTACAATATAAAAAATTCAAGATAAAAGTATTATAAAATTATGAACAACATAAATCCAACCTAGATTGGTCTGTTCAATCCAATTTTTTGTACATGTAATGCAAAATGCAAAAATAATCTAGAAAAACATGCATTCGCTTGATCAATTTGGATTATTACAATTCCCAACCCTTGCGATGTGTTTGAATGTTGGATATATAGAATCTCAAAGAGGTTGTAGGTGGTTGGCATAACCAAAAAGCTCATTCTTGCACAATGCAACTTTTTGCCCAAAAAGTTGTCAAGCAACTTTTCAAAAAATTGCACAATCTTGACAACTTTTGGGTTTCATGAGAAACTTTTCTCCTCATCATGTTGGGACCTCTTGACCTATCTCAATTAAGTAAAAAATGATTTCAAAACCTAAGTGTGACCCTAAGGCACCAATATGCATTTTTTTAAGCCATTGTGTCTGCTTGACAACTTTCACAAATGTTGTGCAACTTGACATCTTTTACATATTTTCACTTCCTAACTTCTCCATGACATCCTATAAGTCCTTATCCACATAAGAACTTGAAATTGCACCATAGATGACCAAGTGGGATCAAAACCCAACTTTCCCACATTTTCCAATGTCCTACGCCTATGTTCCAAGCCACAAACCAAAACTTAGAAACACACCACAAATATCTATCTAACATGCCTAACTTGTTCACCATCGTGACTTGGCTAGAGTTAGTACAAGCCTAAACTAAAACAAGAATGAAACTTGGATTAGGGTTAGGTGCTCCTATACCATACTCCCACAAACAAAAAGAAACTAATCCATCATTGGATTGATGAGGCTGGGAACAATGCCCAACCTTGTGAAATATGACTCTCTCACCCAAGTGGCATCAGTATCACCTTTTCCCAACCATTGGACTAGATATTCCATGTAAGCCTTGGTCCTAGTCTGCTTGTATGCTCTAGAATCCAATATTTCTTCTTCTTGTAGAGGTGGAGGAGGATTAAGCTAGAGGCTTTCAACATCCTATAAGATCTCCTAGACATTATGATCAGTAGATGGGTCAAGTCCTTTATAAGCAACCAAATCTGCAACATTAAAAATTAGGTGGACCATCACAAGATCACCAATCTAAAATTGTAAATCCCTTCTCGTGGTATCCACTTTGTGCTTAATTCTATTAGCATTTTTAGCCAATATCTTCCTAAATTTTTCATGGATCTCTCTCATTTATTGTGAAAAGTCTTCAGCATAACTACTGCTTGGGCTTCCATCTTTCATGTTTCTCAATTCCAACACTCCTCTGGGATGTAAACCATAGACTATCTCAAAGGGACTCTTACCTGTCGACCTATATACTATATCATTATAGGCATATTTAGCTTGTCCAATGAGTTGATCCCAAGTCTTCCCATACTCCTTAGTAAGACACCTTAGGAGGTTTCCAAGACTTCTATTTGTGACCTCTATTTGACCATCAATCTATGGATGGTAAGTAGATCCAAAAGACAAGTTAGTTCCCAATCTCCCCATAGGGTTTTCCAGAAGTGACTCATGAATTTGGTGTCTCTATTTGAAACAATACTCATTGGTAGTCCATGAATCCTAACTAACTCTTTGAAAAATAGATTAGCAATCTGACAAGCATCATGGATAGTCTTGCAAGGTACAAAGTGGGCCATTTTACTAAACCTATCCACAATCACATAGATATTATCATATCCCTGCCTTGTTTTGGGTAGACCAACTACAAAGTCCATACTAATGCATTCCCATGGTCTACTAGAAATTGGAAGTGGTTGATAAAGACCAACATTTGAGGATGTGTCCTTGGATTTTTGACACACTATGCAACTCTCAACATATTTCCTAATATCCTTAGTCATCAGGCCAAAAGTAAAACCTAGTTACTAACTCTTGAGTTTTGTTGACTCCAAAATCACCACTAAGTGCCCCATTATGCTTTTCTTGGATCAAATTATTCCTCATTGATCCTCTAGGAACACAAAGTTGATTGCCTTTAAATAATATGTCATTCTGCAATGTATAATCAACAAATTCACCATGAAAATTATTTTTAAACTCTTTACATACCTTGTAAATGTGAGCAAAGTCTTCATCATTAGCATAGAGATATTTGAAACTGTCTATACATATGCTTTGGAGTTGAATCTCTTGGAATGTGAGGAGTATTCTACTCAAAACATCAACTACTTTGTTATGAACTCCCTTATTGTGCTTGATTGTAAAATTTTAGGCCTGCAAATATTCCACCCACTTCAAATCGTGTTGCTTAGCTTTTCTTGACAAATTAGGAAGCTAAGGGCTTGGTGGTCTGAATACACCACAAATTATTTTGGAAGAAAATAGTGCCTCCATTTCCTGAGAGCCTGGACTAGAGCATACAACTCTAGGTCATAAGGGGAGTATTTTTTAGGGTATCATTTAGTTTCTCACTATGAAAGGCTACTCCCCTCCCTTTTTGGCTTAGGAGAGATCCAATGGCTACATTACTAGCATAACACTCCACTTGGAAGAGTTTATCAAAACTAGGAAGTACTAGGGTAGGCAACTCTGCTATTTTCTTATTGAGGGTCTCAAAACCTTGATCTGCTTGAGGTGTCCAAATGAACTTTGTCTTCATGCCTCCCTTGATTGTGTCCAATATAGGAGCACATATTGTTAGAGTAAAATGTTAATTTAATTTAATTTATTAAATTTGTTTTATTCCCTTCTTAATATTTTACTTTATGCACCTTTTGCATCTCTATTTAATAATTAATTATTGATTATTAAATAGCTTTTTCTTTTTAGGTTACCCTTTTTGGGTTTCAATCTCCTCTTATAAGGATTGATCTTTTGTAATTTTTTCATCTCCTTCATTTCTAATAATACATTTTGTATAATTTTCAGAGAAAAACCCTTACCTCCTCTTATCTTTTTCTTCTATGACAGGTTTTTTACATGCAGGTGTTCGAAGGCTTTGTGAATTTGTATTAATCAAATCCTTCCCATATGCCACTAAAATGTCTAATGAACTTCCTATGGTACTGAGCTAGTCCATGGAAACTCCTCACATCTGATGCAGTCTTAGGAGTAGGCCAACTTAGGATGGCATCTACCTTTTCCTAGTCCATTTTTAGGTTACCTTGAGATAGAACAAACCCTAGATATACTAACTCCTACTTCATGAAATCACACTTCTCCAAATTGATCATTAGTTTCTGATCATGCAATTTCTTAAAAATAATTTGCAAATGTCTAATATGTTCCTCTTTAGTTTTGGCTAAAAATCAAGATGTCATCTAAATAGACAACAACAAACTTACCAATATAATATACCAACACCTCATTCATCAGCCTTATGAATGTAGATGGAGCATTGGATAAACCAAATGGCATTACAAGCCATTCGTACAAGCCTTCATTATTTTTGAAAGTTGTCTTCCATTCATCTCCTTCATTTATCCTAATTTGATGATAGCCACTTTTCAAGTCTATCTTGGTGAAATACTTGGCTTCCCCTAAATAATCCATTAGGTCTTCAATCCTAGGTATTGGAAACCTATACCTAATGGTGATCCTATTTATGGCTCTAGAATATGTACAAAGCCTCCAAGTTCCCCCCTTTTTGGGTGGTAAAACATTAGGGACTGCACATGGGCTAATGTTTTTCCTAATTAGACCTTGGTTTATAAGCTCTTGGATTTGTTTGGTAATTTCCTCATTTTGTTGAGGAGTCATCTTATAGGCAACTTTATTTGGTAGGGTAGCCCCTAGAATGAAATATATTTAGTGGCTAACAAGTCTCTTTGGAGGCAACATGGTAGGTTGTCCATCACTTACAGTGGTTATATACTCTTCAAGTAACTCTTGCACTTCATGTGGTATTTCTGTCTTCTTGGCAGCATTTTCATCTTTAGGCTTTAGAACTAGTGCAAAGACAAATCCATCTCCTTCCTCTAGTGTTTGCAAGAACTCCTTCTCACCAACCATGAGTACACTTGGTCCTCAGGTCTTCAATTCTCCTTCTTCTAGTAAGGATTGGACTTGAGAGTTACTCCATCCTTCTTGAATGAATATGCATTCTTAGTACCATCATGTATAGCTTGATTGTCGAATTTCCATGGCCTTCCAAGTAGAAGGTGGCATGCATCCATGGGAAGAATGTCACATAGTACATTGTCCTTGTACCTTCATATAGTGAACTCCACCCATGCTTGTTCTTTAACCAATATATGTTGACGCTTATTTAACCATGTGACCTTGTATGGACTTGTGTGAGGGATTCTTTTCAACTTCAACTTGTTGAATGCCTCTTCATTAATTATGTTATCAGTTGAAGCCGAATCAATGAAAACTCTGCATAGCTTTCCCATGATCTTACATCTGATCCTAAAATGTTCTCTCCTCTGAATTGGCTTCTCTTTGATTTCTTCTTTAATCAATGTTATTCTTATCATCAAATTCTCCCCTTTCTTTGATTCTAGGGGTATCTCATAGTGCTTTTTGCTACTGCTAGATTCCTCTTGTACATAATTGACTCTTTTTGTGGTTCCTTGAGTAGTTGAGCCTTTTTTAGGGCACCTATAGGTAGGATGTCCTAATTGGTGATAACATTTCATGGTGGAAAAGTAAGAACCTCTTCCTTGGTTACTGTTCCTTCCCCTCCAACTTGTGTTAGAGCCTCTACCCCTACTAAAACCTCCTCTTCCTAAACTTCCCTCTTGTTTTTCAATTGCCTTATTGTCTCCTTGTGACCTATAGTTAGATCCTCTTCCACCATAGTTTCTACGCTTCCATCTCTTCCCTTACCTCTTCCTCTGAAGTTTGAATCTGCCTTCTTTTTATTCTTTTCTTCCACTTTCAAAGTAATTTGGAAGCATTTATGAACTGTTGTAGGAGTCCATAAATTAATCTCTTCTTGATTACTCCATTTTAAACCTCCTAGATACCTAGCTACCTTGATGGCTTCATCTTCTTGCACTCTTGATCTCAAGCACAACTTTTGAAACTCTTCAGTATAGGTTGCTATGTCCATGTTTTTCTTCTTCAAACTTTGTCTCTTCTTATGCAATTGAACCTCATAGTCTTCTAGTAGGTATTGCTCTTTCATTTTTGTTACCATAGCATTCCAATTTGCAATGGGCTTCTTCTCCACTTTTTCCCTCTCTTCTTGGAGGTACTTCCACCATGTTAAGGTTGATCCCTTTAGCCTAGACTTGGCTACTTTGACCTTTTGTGCTTCACTCACACCTTCATATTCAAAGTGATTCTCCATTCCTTCCACCCATTCTATTACCAACTCAAGGTCCATTTTTCCACAAATAAAGGAACTCCTTCTAGGGCCTTTCCACCTAGGGCTTTGATGAATTTTAGGAAGGGATCTTCATTGATAAGAGGGTCATGTTCAGGGATAAGGTCTTCTTCATCAACCTTTTCTTTATCCCTACTATTGGTTCCACCTTCTTCTTCCCCTTTCTTCTTAGCTGCCTCAACAAATTCTTCCAACTTGGTCTTCATTGCTTCCAAAGATTCCTCTAGAATCTTGGTCTTCTCATTTTTTTCACCCATCTCTTTGGCCAATTTTTAATTGGTCACCCTATTTGAATCTCCAACTGGTTCTGTAGGTTGAAACATCTACCCACAAATCCCAAGTTTTCTTGCTCTGATAACACTCTAATGTAATACTAGGTCTAGTTGCTTTCAAATCCTTACCTTTTTAAGTATTTACTCAAGCTTACTACTAGCCTATTACATTTCCTTGATGCCCTAATCCCTAGAGGACCTTTATCCTATCCTCCAATCACACACTAACCTAGTTACACCAATAGTTAGGGCTAGTTCTTTACATAAAAACTTCTTCACACCTCATTGTTGACCTTGTTCCTATGGAGACTTGACCAAAAAATCCATCCATGTAATGTGATGAATTCCATCAATGGCCTTGAACTCCCCTTGACCTTCTGGATACCAATCCTACAAGTTGAAACCAAGTTCCTTGCCTATAAGTCAAAATTGCTCAAAACATGGCTACTAGAATTAGCCCTCCAAACTTTTTTTTGGACTTTAACTCCAAATTTCTCCAAAGGAGGTGGCAAAAAAACTAGATATTTAGATATCCTTTTGGAAAAATTAAAATATTTTTTGGGTCTCCAAACCCTAAAGTGTTTGTACACCCAAAAACAACTTTTTAGCTTACTTTTAAGGGTTTCAAGACAATGCTAACTGGCCTGACTAGGGTATGTTATTTCACCCTCCAAAACTCATCCTAGAAACTTTTCCCTTAGTATGATTTTACCTTACTCATTCCTCCTCCTTCTGCACCAATTGGTTTGAAGTATCCAAACACTTTCAAACCCCAAAACTTCTCTTCTTGATCTGTGATCTCCTAGCCAAGTGCACAGACTTGCCTAGGGCATCACCTTAAATTTGATTGACATGCTTCTTAGGGCCCAAAAAATAATATACATTATGTACAAAGGCTCTACTACCATCTCCCTTGAAACCATGAAGAACTCGTGGCAAGAATTCATGGGAGAGCCATTTTTGCCCAAAAAACCAAAACTAGAACAACGTACTACCTAATTAGAAAATATTTTCAAAACCCTGGTAGATGTAAACTTACAATCTAAAAAATTCAAGATAAAAGTATTGTACAAGTATAAACAACACAAATCCAACACTAGATTGGTTTGTTCAATCCATTTGTCCATATAGGTAATGCAAAATGCAAATACTATCAAGAAAAATGTGCATTCACTTGCTCAATTCGGCTTATTATGATTCCCAAACCTTGGGATGTGTTTGGATGTTGGATATATAGAATCTAAAGAGGTTGCAGGTGGTTGGCATAACCACCAAGGTCATTCTCGCGCTTTGCAACTTTTTGCCCAAAAAGTTGCACAATCTTGACAACGTTTGAGTTTCATGTGAAACTTTTCTCCTCATCATGTTGGGACCTCTTGACCTATCTGAATTAAGTCAAAAATGATGTCAAAACCCGAGTGTGACCCTAAGGCACCAATATGCATTTTTTTAAGCCATTGTGCCTACTTGACAACTTTCATAAATGTTGCACAACTTGACATCTTTTACATCTTTTCACTTCCTAACTCCTCTATGACATCATATGAGTCCTTATCCACTTAAAAACTTGAAATCACACCATTGATGACCAAGTGGGTTCAAAACACAACTTTCCCACACTTTCCAAGGTCCTAGACCTATGTTCCAAGCCACAAACTAACACTTAGAAACAAACCACAAATATCTACCTAACACTCCTAACTTGTTCACTATCCTAACTTGGCTAGAGTTAGTACAAGCCCGGACTAAAACAAGAAAGAAACTTGGATTAGGGTTAGGTGCTCCTGCACCAAAGACAATGAAATACTTATGTGGAATGATTAAGTGAGGTATATGCCAAGAGAAGGCAAATGAACATAATGGATAACTAGACAAAATGAAATGAATAAATAGACATATATCTTGAGATGAGTTGCAAGAAGGCTAGTTTCCAAATGGTTATGACTTCTTTCTACTAATATTTAAGAGATGACATTATAGAATGAGAACATGAGTCATGAAAGCCAATTTTGTTTTGATATATCATAAGAGATAGAGCATACTCCCTTTGTCCTTATTAGATGAGACTCTTATATAAGCTAAAACTCTATGACTCCAAGACTCAATCCTAAATGCTTCATTACCTCAAATGAGCCTTCAAGGCCTTATTTATAGTAAGAGATAGAGAGTGGTTGTGGAAAATTACCACTAGGTAATTTTTTGTTGAAAGAACACTAGTTGCCAAATGGTTATAACTTCTTTCTACTAATATTCAAAATATAATATTATAGAATGAGAACATGAGTCATGAAAGCCAATTTTGTTTGGATATCTCATTAGAGATAGAGCATACTCCCTATGGCCTTATTAGATGAGACTCTTCTATAAGCTAAAACTCTATGACTCCAAGACTCACTCCTAAATGCTTCATTGCCTCAAATGAGCCTTCAAGGCCTTAATTATAGTAAGAGATAGTGAGTGGTTGTGGAAAATTACCACTAGGTGTGGATGATAACTTTTTCAAAAGGTAGGTGGTAGATGAAATATTGGTACTTTTTGGAAGATAGTGGAAGTAAAGAGTATGCACTTTGGGATGAGTAAACTCATGTAGGACCATTTGAGACTTTTTATTTTTCCTTAAAATATTTAGACTAATAATTTATTTAAAATCTTCACTTCTTTAGAACTCAAAACGTGAGAATGGTTTACTTAATATCTGTGAGTGGCTATGAGGATCTTGGTATTCAAACAAGGTTTCTATATCAATAAAATTATTGTTGGGCTTTATTTGGCTACACCCTGGAGGGATTAAAATAAAATATGAATTCAATGCACTTGCATCTTCAACAAAGTTTCCAATGATGTATTCAATGTGCTTTTTGGCATAGATTGAATTTAGTGAGTCAGTGTGACTCTCTAACTTTTTTATGATAAATTGTGGTGATCTCTTCTGCTAGGTGGGTTTTTTAATGATCATAAAACACAAATGGGGCCCTTTTAGAATTTGATTTTGGCATAACTTAATCATATTTAAATATATTCATTGTCCAATTAACATATAAGAATCATCACTTAATACATTTAGTATGAATACCATTATTCTTCTATTAGAAGCTTTAGTGCATTAATGGAATATCTCATGCCAATAACTAGAACAATCATATCCACATCTCTACTAGAACCATAATTACTTAACATTAATTAGATTCTCCAACTAGATTTTTATCATTAAACGTTTCTTATAATAATTTTTTTCCTTAATGCCTATAGACTAGAATTCTCAATCTTGTTGCCACCATTCTTCGATATTTAGGAAACATTGTGGTTTCATATCTAAAGTATGAGATTACATCATTATTTAGAGAATAAGATTTGAAAATTGTCACATGGTACTCTTCCTAGTCTTAAACTTGATGTGATCAAACTTATAATCATTCATATTTAAAAATATCAAATCCACATAGAGATTCAGTCCATGGATAAGACAAGTTGGTTACATTCGCATGAAGAGCACTTTGCAATTATGGGTGTTAAGGTAGCTAAATACATATCCAGGACTGCATGGATCAAATCCATCTAATCCATTTGTTGGGGTGTCATTCTGCGATTTAAAGAGAATATAACATATATGTGTTTTTTCAAAATATATAGCATATACTATGATAGTAAATATTGTGGGGACTTTAATCTTGGCTCTTTTTCCAATCTTTGAAATAGAATTAAAAAATCTATTCTCCTGAAGACCCCTAGCCACTTCTTCTCCTTCACATTCAACATGTCTTTCTTCCTTGAATTCATCATCACTTGCAGCACTTGCTACAATATTCATTTATCTACAAATATCCTCTTGTAATGCTTGCACTTGTCTCTAGAGGGCTCTAAAACCTTCTTTTGTCACACCTTTGTCACTTTTTCCATGGTTCCTTTGTGACTTTTTATGTTTCTCACTTAAACCCACAACCACAGTCATGGTGCAAAGCATCTCACATTTAGTGATCTATCCACACACTCAAGAAAATTTCCTGCGAGGGTAGTCCCCTTAATAACACAAACACACAATAAAAATTCAGAAATAGCAATAAGTTACAAGAACAGAAATTGGCTTCTTATTATCTCAAAAAGTATGGAATTGGAAATTTTAGAAATATAACATGCATAGTCACATGGGCATTTCCTTACAACATTATGTAAGCCAAAGCCACCATAAACATCCCCTGGAACTCTCTTAGATAGCCCTACGAGCCTTCTTTATATTGGCAACTTTCCACCGCCCAAGAAGGTTATAGAAATTTTAACCCTAGACTCTAATGTCGACCGACCCTAAAATATTATTATTATTTTTATATTTTATTACATTAGAGTAGGCCCCAACAACTTTTTGAACTCAAAAGTAATTTTGAAGGGAAATGATTTTCATCCATTTCAAATGGTGCAACTTCTAAGCACCATAACTCAGTAACAATTGCTTCACTTAAAAATTTGACCCTATTTCAAAAATGCCATGAACTTATTTACAACACTTGACTTAGGCAAGCTCCAATCAGCCAAGGTTTGACCCATTTTTAGAGTCTCTAAACTCTTCAAAATTAAGTTCAAGGTATTTATACCCTTATTTCAATACCAACACTTTTAATAACTTCACAAATAAACTTGATATTGGGATGAAACTTTATTGGTAGAATGATATATTTAAAATAAACCTCCAAAGAAGAAATTAGAACATTTTGAGGTTGTATGACCAACATACTAACAATAATAAGTTTCCAAAAATAGAAACTATGCACTAAGGTAAACCTTATTGAAAGACAAATCAGAAATATTTGTGGGTGATGTCAAATTGCCTATACACCTAGGATTATCCTACATCAAAAGCCAACATGCTTGTATCTTCAACAAAGATTCCAATGATATCTTCAATGTGCTTTTTGGCATAGACTAAATTTAGTAAGTGAGTGTGGCTCTCTAAATTTTGTATGGTTAACAATCTCCACATTTAATGAGTACATGTTGGTGTGTATGACCAAAAATTTTAATTCTATGTCTAAGGTTGTCTAGTTAAGGATATTATTGTCAAATGACTTCACAAGGTGTGTGAATGAAACTCTGAAAAATAACAAAGCAAATATAATTCCCTACTAGATAGATGGATTCAACCAACGAAAGTATTGCTTTAAAGAGGTCATTCTCAACTTAGTTAATTAATAATAATTTTACTAAAATTATAATAACTTGAAGATTATCACACCATTAATTATTCCTCATAAGAAAAGAATATTATTTACTCTTGGTTAAGTACTAATGATTGAGTTGAAAAGAAGATGATTATAAAATAACTATGACAATATCTTATCTAATAATACAAATCATAATGTATTGTTAATAGTAATTAATAAACAAACAAAAAGAAAAAGAAAGGCAAATAAATAGTCAAGCTAAGTAAATAAGTAGCGATTAGCAAAAGAAAAAGTTATATGTCTAGGGTATCACTCAATGAAGGAAATGAAGAATTGAGTATGTCGATAATCTTTCTTTAGTTCCTTGTTTTTTTTGGCTCCCAATGGATGAAGGTTGTGATGAGATGGTGTTGGGATGTTGTTTTTTGGATGAGTTGTTAGCTCTTTCATTTTGAATCTTTGGTCCTAATCCCTTATGTTTCTTTTGGACTAATCTAGGTGATTTCTCTATGATACAAGTCATGTTTCTAAGAGCTTATTTTTATGTGGGTGGGTGTGTGCACCAATTCCACTCCCTGGTTTTTGAAGGTGGAACTCCTCAATATAGTTCAAATTAGTTGTGTTGTGGTGGACATGATTGTCCTTTTTCCTCTCTTTTAAGATACCCATTTTTCATTTGTGTTTCTCTAATGGTGTTTCCTAGGTTGATTGGCCCTCCACGTCATGATATTTATTACTTGGGTTATAGCCTAAACAAAACTATAAAATGTTAAATTTGTTAAGCAAGCCTCCTAACTCTAGAATATTTACATTAATTCCATTGAAACATACAAAATGAATGGTGGTCATTTTCTTAAAAGGCCTCATAGACACACTTCACCAAATAAAAATAGAATATGTTATATTTGTGTACCGTATTTGGCTATACTCATTATGATGTCAACTCACTTGTATCTTCAACAATGATTCTGAAATCTCATAAGCATATTCAGAAATAAAAATTATATATATATATATATATATATATATATATATATATATATATATATATATATATATATATATATATATATATATATATATATATATATATATATATATATATATATATATATTTGTGGGCCTTATTTGGCTACACCCTATAGGGATCAAAAATTATGAGTCAATGCACATGTATATTCAATAAAGGTTTCAAACCCTTGTAAGTATACAAAGCAAAGAAAACACAAAATGTCTAAGGAGCTTATTTGAATACACTCTTGATTAGAATAAACATTATCAAATTTAATGCACTTAAATCTTCAACAAAAAATCCAAACCATAATAAGCATACTACAACAAATAAGCTTTAATTAGTATTTTATGTTACAAGCTAGGGTTGTCATTGCATCAAAAGATTGACATGTTGGTACATGATACAACCATTAGACTTATAGAATCTACAAAAGGTGGTTAAGCCATGTCACTAACCTCAGGTGGGACGCTAGCCCACTGCCAACAATCCTCCTCCAGTGTAACTCATCGTGTCCTCCAAAGATTCAAACTTTTGACCAAGCTCTGATACCATTTGTTACAAGATAGGTTTTTCATATATTAACATTTAAATTCACTCTATCATTCTCTCTAGTTATTTTACTCCCTCCCAGTTTGAAAAAGCATGGCATATTGCGCTATGATTAATTGCATAAAAGCTTTCGTTAGAAAATGGGAATTATGAGTATCAATTGCCTTCACATAAGCACACCTCTGAATTTTTAATTTCAAAAAAAATGATGATGTTATTGAGAAAAAACTTTTTAAAAACATGTTAAGGAATAAATTGAACTTAGAAGTTAGAAATTCTAACCATTTAGCTTAAAAATCATTCATTGGTGTGTTGCTTAAGTTGTAATGGAAGAATGAAATGCTCCTATATCATACAACATATACATGTCTCAAGTAATAGTCTTTATTCATGGAATCCCAAAAAAGTAGTTGGGGAGAATACCCACAAGGCATAATGATAATAATCCCCTTGTCACTCTTCTTCAAAGTTATGGTCATATAGGTTCAAGTTTTTATATGCCAAAACTAGTAATTATGTATAAATATTATTATGGTGGATATATTAACTTGCATCTCTCTTATTAGTTTTGCTACAACAGATAGCATAATATTTGGTATTTTTAGTTAGATACTATAAGGTTTCTTAAGAATATGCTACTTCATTTGGTTAGTTGATGGCAAATATGTATGTAAATTTATATCATATAATATGTATTTAGACTTTGTGCCTTCTATTCAAAAGAAATCAAGAGATTAAAGCAAAGGCTAAAAAAAAGTTTTTATTTTAAAGGTAGATTATAATCATTGAACTGAAATCATATAGATATAATTGTAATTTTTATAATACATTAATATTAATTTATAATTATAATAAACTATGTAATCATTATATTGAGTTAGTGTTAATTATTTCAAAAGAATAAATAAAAATAATAGAAGGGGCATTGCAAACCTATAGCTTTAGCTCCTTGCACTATACTGTGTTAATTATAATAGAATTCTCCTTAAACAATGTTGTTTTAATTGTAGTTATACCTGAAACATGCCAATAAGGATAGTCCAATCAATCTTTAAATCTACAAAACTATCCACTTTCATCACATACAACCACGCATAAGATGCCCTTTCATCTGACCTTTCTAATATCCTACATAAGAATGGTTATGGAATACACCAATGAGGATAGTCCAATCAATCTTTCAAATTGCAATACCAACCATGTTCATCATATATCATTGTATCTAATCCTTCCAATCCTACTTAAAAACAGTTGTGCCATGAAAAGGCATGAAGCTAATTTTCTTATCAACTAATGATGAAAAATATCTTTGATACCTTCTACGTGAATACATTTGAGCAATCTGTTGGAAGAAGAAAATATAACAAGAGTAAATGTTGCTTGATCAATATACACAATAGAGGATTCAAAATGCAGAGAAAAAAAGAAATTTAAATGGTGCATGATGTTGGCCTTTTTTGTTGTGGACCTTGCATGCTTATCTATTTGTTGGCCATTAGTAGGTCTTAGAGATAGTTTTTCCTTGATGGGTGTGAATGGACATGGATCATAAACACAAACACATAATTCAATATATATTATTCATTTCCATTGCTTGCTTAAAACACAATTACAAATACCTTTTTATAGAAGGCTCAATAGTTCTTAAGATACAATTATAGTCAAAACACATGAAAAAAAATAGATGGAAGTTTGTAGTAGTTGTTAAAAGAAGCATCTAGAAAGGAGGCGAGATATTTCTAGATTAAATGCATTATGGATAGTCTTGGTAGAAATTAATGTCTACCAACTCTCCCCCTGATTTCTACCACTAATTACATCAAAATCTACAATACTACATCATGGTTTTCTTTCCTTAATTTTGACCACAAATACCACAACATTCAAATTCATTTTTCTCTTGCCTATTGTCTTGTTTTAGATATCCATTCTTGACTATCCAAAACCTTTATCTTGCTCGATGTCAAAATTTCATTCTTCTACAATCTTCATCTATTAATGCCTTTGTCATTGTCCAACTATTGTGCCAATCCTTGAAATCTTGATTTTCATTAATTATTCAAAACAAAAAAGCTCAAACTTCCTGGAAACCCACTTTCTATGGACATCTTGCTAGACAATTATTCTGATTTACTCAACCTAGTTGTAATCCTCTTTGAACATTCAAATGTTGCTTGATTTCTATCATTGCTCACACTTGAACATTTGTACTTCAACAATTTTATAATCATACATGTAATCTTCTACCAACTTGATCATTAGCTGCATCCACAAACAATTTTCATGCAACCTTTCATAGAATTATTTTGTCAATGCTTTATTTTGTTGTTACAATGCAAACACTATAGTTTTTATTCCTTCAAGTTACTCACTTGAACTTGTATTCATCTTACCATTGTCTACAGCATATCTAAGACTTTCATATTTCGGCCTCATTATTTGCTCAATTGGATTCCCCATTCCTTGCTCATGCTTTCTTAAAGTGCAAATACTACACGAATGTGGATCCCAACATCTTTTGTATGTCCTTTCTTGTTACAATGCAAACACTACATAATCTTTATTCCTTCAAATGATTCACTTGAACTTGTATTCATCTTTCCATTATCTACAACATATCCAAGACCTTCATATTTTGGCCTCACTATTTGTTCAATTGGATTCCCCATTCGTTGCTCATGCTTCCCCAATCATTTACCTTTATAACCCATTCCTTGCATAATTTTCAAATGATCATTCATTTCATTGCCAACAATGTTATTATTTTCATGTTATCATAAATTTCTTCAAACAAAAACATGCTTATTAAATGACGAATTTTAATCCTCTTTCCTAGATAAAATATCACATATCAATATATTTGCCTTTAGACATTCATTTTCTTCATTTTATCTTTGTCATTTTTATTATTCTCCTCTACTAACTTCTTCATCTTTTCCTCTAAACCATTAACCAACTTTACTCTTAGTTCTTGTTCTTCTTCATTCTTTGTCTTAATCTCATCAAACAATCTTAGCTTCCTGTAACTCTTTATTTTTCCTCTCTAAGTTTGCACGATTCTTTCACTTTCCAATTATGTACTTCTTCCACAAACTTTAATCTATATTCTAGCTCTTCAATTTTCACTTTATAATCATTAATTTCTTCTTCTTTTTAATCCTTTTTCTATTGACTTCTAATTCATAATTGCAAACCTTTCTTTCTCTAATTTCATTATTTTTTATAGTAGACAATCCATCTCATAAATCAAGTTTGCATTTTCCTTTAACACTCGTTTTCCTTGTTTTCTCATTGTAATTAATTATTAAACTCACCTTGCCCTTTCTTCTAGAAACTTTGTATGCCTCTCTACTTCCAAAATTTTATTTATTGAAACTCCAAGCAACTTCAATCAAACCCTACATAGATATCAAACTTGACTTCCATTTGTAATATGCTCTTGATCTAATTTCACATCTACGACATCTATAATGATAGTTTTTACTTCAAACAATATTAGTTTCAAAATGAACAAATTATGTTCGCAGGAAGAAGACTTGGATGAAACAAAACATAAAGTGGTTGAGAACGTGGAGCATCAAGCTAGAAGACTTTTCCTAATACCAATGTGGAAATAAAGAAGTTCGTCATGGGAACATTTCAAACTCCCATGTGGTCTCATAACATGGATCAAAAAAAGGCACATCATATTGAAATGTTCAACCCATCTCAAGAACATGGGGGTAAAGCTTCCCTAGAGTTGGCTACTAAAGGTAAAGCTATAGTGTTAGCAATTTAACGGAGGACTGGATCACATCATTTAAAATATGAGACAGGTGGATTGAAAAGGCTCAAAAATAAGTGAGAGGATATGCAAGTTCTGCGAGGAAAGTGTGATTGAGACTAAATGATACTTTTTCATTGAGTGTGCAACATATGAAAACATCTGAACCCAATACTAGGTCTTCTTGAAGAGGCTAACATAAACATGCACAATTTATTTGAAGAGGACAAGATAAGGCAAACAGCTAATTTGATGGTCAAGATTCATGATAAGAGACTCAATTTGAAAATAAATATACAATTTATACATACGATTGTAATTCATGATTCGTCAAACTTTTGTAAACATCATAATATCTATATTCATTCATTCAACAATACCTTCTTATCAAACATTACATTTACAAAATAATTCTCGTAAGCCAATTTTTTAATATATATTTCTTTATTCAAAAGATTTCTTCACCTTTATCTAGATATAAAATTATCTTTGCCTGCGATTAAGTAAATCCTTCTCTCTAAGCAGTGGCATGGGAGATTTAAAATTTTGATTTATTTAATACCTCATTCACATCAATAAGAATGTGTCCTTCCTTCATAAACTTGGCATTACAAATATATTTGATTTCTCTTCTAAATAGTCTCTCAAAACATTGAGAGCAAATTTTTCTATTATAAAATTCGGGAATACCTTTCTTTCATAAACTCAGCGATGACTTCCAAACCCTCCAAACGTTTTCTTCATGAACAGCTACAATTAACACCATTGTTTCTCCTTTTCTTCTTGACTCTGCAATATTTATTTTTCTTTCACACTTTCTTACAAATCCCTCTATAATCTGAAGAATTTAGCTACTCAACATGCACAATGAAAAACACAATGAATGAACACGGATCATAAACACAAGCACATAATTCAGTAATATACACATAGATATTAGAAGCCCATTTTCATTGCTTGCTTAAAACACGGTAAAAAATGCCTCTTTACATAAGGCTCAAGAATTCTCTAGATAGAATTACAGTCAAAAGGCGTGAGAAAATAGATGGAAGTTGGCAGTAGTTGGTGAAAATGCCCTATAGAGATTGTTAAAAAAATCTTTTAGTATTGAACCTAAGTTGCTAGTTCGTATTTAGGTATGGGTTCTAAGATTTGGGTTCAAAATTTGTTCAACTTTTTTGAGGGTTGGATTTGGATTCATTTTGAGTTTGTTTGTACAAGGATGTGTGTGTGCGCGCGCGCGCGTGCATGCGTGCACAGTAAATAAGTTCATACACTATTATGCTAATTTTAAAGCAACGTAGCAAAATACATCACCATATCAATGTTTCAGTTCGAAAAAGATAATGTCAACATTAATAATCAATCATCACGATCAAATATCATCAAAACCCATCAAGCAAATCATCATTCTGTTGTTGCAAATTACAATCACAAAATGCAATGCTATAGGCCCGTTTGAGGCCAATGTTATGATTGTGCCATATTGTAAGCTTCACACTGCTTTGGATCCAGATTTAACCACAGTAAAGATCTCTTTGAATTTTGTTCAATCCACAATTTTCTATACATGTTAGCCTATATGCACAACTTACATTTCGTAATAGATGTGTGATAGTTTTATACATCCTGATTCTTCTCAAGTAGCATTTAATTCAAATTAAATATGATGAGTAATTTGAGTTCAATCATGTGCTTGAGTCTAATTTGACAATAAAAACTTTTTGAAAAAGTAAACCAAAACGTATTTTTTGACCCAATTCTCTAAAATTCTATCTGGGTTCCTATGTTGGAATCCAAAGTCACTCAAAAGTCGTCTAAATTCTGTCAAGTTTTTTTGAGAGAATTCCCAACGAAATTCGATCTTTGTGGTTGAATTGTGACAGAATCTGACTAGGACCAGATTTTTGACAGAATTGAACTAGGAATTCCTATGTCCAAGAGAGAATATGGTAAGTTAGTATCTAACCAATACTTGCCCATCAAAACCTTCAATTTCCTCGTATATAATAGCAACAAAAGCAAGCTTGGAGATTGTGTGGAACTAAGGAATGTCATATGGCTTTCACAACAAGTTTCTGACCAATCCAACCTCTTTTGGAGCTTTTCCCATCAAATTCTTTGCAAATGAGGTGTAGTACCTACCCCTAGTTAACTTCTCTGATTCTATTGTCAAACTCTTTTAGGCTAGTTTATGTTTATGCTTGAAGATTAGTAACATTATTTTCCATATTATTGGATATTGTTTTCATACTTAGTTGATTCTATGATGAGACTACTTTGGTATTCGTTATTTCATGTATGCATGATTATACGTTCATATCTAAATGTGAAAATGGGTTGAGTTTTACGAGGAATATAGTAAGCTTTTTCAAACCAAAAACATACCACAAAATGGAAACTTAAACCTTACTATTAAATCAAACTATGTATTTTCAAAATCAAATGGAATTATGAAACTACATTGTTTGTTGTATGTACTTCTATGTTGGGTTTCGAGGTGACTTGGTACTTTGACCAAATGAGGATGTTTACCAAAAGCTTGAGAGTTTTATTTTTCTAATGTCATGATGATGATTTGATTCTCAATCTTTTATGCTCGACCATGGTAATGTGTCTTGTATGCTCTATGAGGAGTTTTGATCTACTGATTGTTATTGTTTTCCAGTGTTCTTGTGTGAAAACTGAAGTGAATGACCTATCTAATTTAACCTTTGAGTCTTCGATCAGTTATTTTTGGATGCTTTCCAATTGCTTATAAAGGACTAAGGTGTTATTGTGAATTGTCTTTTAATTCTTTCCAATCACTTGTATAGGGCTGAGGTGAAAACTATGATTCTTTGATTTGTACTTTTATGAGCCTAGGGTAGGTAATATGTATGTTAAGTTAAGAAGTGGCCTGCAATGGAGGTTGAGGCCTTAAAGAGGTTGACAAGTAGCTCATTGTTAGTAGTTGATAAGTGAAAACACTACACTAAATGAGAGCAAAATGAACATAATAAAAGTCTTGTCTTTCCTCGCCTATGTCTCAAGTGCTAGTACACACTAGGATGGGAGTAAAGAGGACGCTTGGTTTCGACCGTGCGTCGTTAGTATGTCTTGTCAGTACAAAAAGATACTAATGCCGCATAAAGTCACTAGGGGGTCAGAAGATTAAAAGACTAGCCGGATAACCCTAGAGTTGGTTCGTGCAATGACACTTGCCCACTAGCAGTATAGATTTCCTACGTGTCTTTGTTTGCCTCTGGGTTTAGATGTTGATTTATCTTAGAACCTTTGAGTTAGATTACTTTTAGGGTTTTCCTTGACCTTGATATTACTTTTGATTTTTAGGATTGATATCCTGTTAGGCACTTGAGACTTGAGACTATCTCTTTAGCACGGTGGGAGTGGACCTTTTTGAGTTACCACGAGGTTGGGTGGTAATGCTTTTTACTTTTACCATTGAGATCTGTATGTTGATGTTGTGGCTGGAGTTCCTTCTACTACATTTCCTTTCATTCTTTGTGTATTATGATGGATGGTTATGTCTATATGATGGATGATTTTATTGATTGTATTATATTTTGTTTTATAGATCCTAAAGAGATATGTAATCTATTTTATAAATGTATATTCCTTTAGCATTTCATACCTTGTGAAATGTACAGTGGATGATTGCACATTCTAAATTTATGCCAAGTGGCATTCAGAACAAATGTATATTATTTAAATAAATTGAACTTGTAGTTATTCTTTCATATGGATGTGTTATTTATTAGACTTAATATTATTTAAATTTTAAATGTGATTCAACGTTTTGGGGTCCTTAAGGAATGTAATCTGTTATGATTGTTTATGTATGATTTTATGTTATTGCTTCCACTGTTTTATAATTGTTGTATATGTCATTCTTTTTAAAAAAAAGTTTGGCAAACATAGTAAAATTATAAGTTAGTACTTTTGAAACCCTTGACGAGGCGTTACATGAGGGTTGCATATTGATTTTAAAAATTCAACAAATGCCTGAACGAAAATAAGACGAGCAGCAAAAGATTATAGCATTTCATTTTTGGCTGCCTTAACAGGGGGTAGTTTTCAATATCGTTTATAGTAATCATTCACAAAGTCGAGCAATTGCTCAATAAAGAAAACCAAATCTGAAAATTTGGAAGAAAAACGAGAGGAGAGTAAGGGTCTACACTTCAAGCCAACTTGCCTGCACAAGTTACCTTGTTGGAGCTGGCCGACCTAGTAATTTTTTTGTTCAAATGGTTCAAGCAAACCAACTTGGGTCTTCACACTTGGCCAGGCACCGAGTATGAAGCCGACCTACTTGACACTTGCGCTCAGGTACGATAGGTCTCATGGTGGTGTTTCTCTAACATCAGATCATTGCACTTAACGAGCAATCACCTTGGAGATTTCAACGAGGCCGACCCTACGCAGTTACCTTGGAGATTTCATCAGGGCACACCCAAGCTAGCCGTTACGGCTTAAACGGTCACTTGCATTAATTGTGGAGCTTGATCCTAGCCAACTGGGCAACAGCTAGTTGGAGATTTACCTGAGGCAGCCTTCTTGTATAAGAAGCATTGCGCATTTGTTTCAAGTCAAACAGAACAGAGAAATTGGAGTCTTTGGAGCAACGAGCAACGAGCAACTAAGGAGCAACGGAGTACGAGGAGTTAGCAACCACTGTTGGGAGAATTACCTTGGCACTTGGCCGCATTCAGCTGGCTTGCTTTTGGAGACATTTAGATTTCGAGCTGAGTGCTCGTATTGTAATAAGGGATTCCCAAGTCTGTTTGGCACAATCTCATCCTGGGGGCAATCTGTGTTTGTGAATGCAGCATCCTATCCATTATTATTTGTAATCTGGTTTGCACTTAATATATTGTATACCAAGGAAATCGCCCCACCATAAATCTTGGTCCGTGTTATTGTTTTTGGTACATTTTGCATGCCTTGCTTGGTTAATCTGTTTGCATACAATTGGGAGTGATCAGATCTGATAGATAGGCATTCCGCATTGGTGTAAAGGTGAAGGCATAGTCTGGTATCCCACATGTGAGCTAAGCTTGCATACTTATTCCACACAGGATGGTCAGTACCACACAGGCATCTCCCAAAGTCCATGATAGGTCGCCTATTGATTTCTAAAATTCAGCAATTGTCTAAACGAAAATAAGACGAACTACAAAAGATTATTATTATAGCATTTCATTTTTGGTTGCGTGCAGGGGATGGTTTTCAATCTCGTTTATAATAATCATTCACAAAGCCAAGTTTGGATGAAAAACAAGAGAGGAAATCTTAACAATATATTCTGCTCAAATGCCCCGAAACACTCGCACCTCTTCCTTCATAATAAGCTTTGTTCTTTACTCTTTCTTTCGTTTATTCATATGTATGTATTGTCAAGTCTGGGTAGTGGACATTTTGCCAGTAAGTGCAAATTAGTTTTGTTGTTTTGAACCAATTAATTTTACTTAGTTGTTTCACATTTGCCAACACAAATTAGATGGCTTTTAACATCACAGGATTTGATTTATAGACCACAAATGTTAAATAATCAAAATAAATTATTTTTACAAACTAGATTGCTTTCAACATCACAAGATTTGATTTCTAGAATACAAATGTTAAATAATCAAAATATTAAAAGAACTCCAAATTAGATGGCATTTAACATCATAAGATTCTATTTCTAGACTACAAATGTTAAATAATAATAAATAATAATAAAATTTACAAACTTAATTTCTCTTAATGACATTGTGAGATTCTTGAACCACATTCCTCACCCATACATCAGCTAGATTATTGACATTGTAAAAAGCATAACCTCTGAAATCTAATATGAACATATTTACGGCAATGCTAGAAAGAGTACATTGTCACAAATTACTATATCCCTCTACATTATCATTGCATATAAATTGATCTTCAACCCTTGGTGCATCAATATCATTTGCGCTCTGAATCAACTTGTTTCTTGCACTTTCTTGCCATGAATGTCATGCAACACAAAAATTGAATGGCAATTTTGACAGTTTTAAGAGTGAGTTAAATAGTGCAAGAGAAATGCATATACTCCCATTTGACAGCATGGTGCGGCCTACTACTACAAAACATTTTATGCCAGTTCCAATGTCAACAATTTGAGATGCTTAATCATTAATAAAACACTATACTTGAACCAAAATGCATCTTACAGTTCTTCTCGCAAGTCATAACGTTCAAACTCTTCATGAGATACAGTCAAAATACCATTTTTAAAAATCAAGTTTCTCTAAAACAGGAAGTCCCATTTGTAGCTTCACAAAATGCAAAAAAGGCAAGTACTGCTATAAAACACCAATACTGAGCCTATCTCTCAATTACTAAGGACGAAATTATAGGAGTCTACTGCTCTATGTTCATCACTACAGACTCGAAATAAAGAAGACAGTCAAACGTCAAACAGTGAAACAAACCATTCAAATAAATGTAAATGAATATAGAAATCTGGTTAATTTTCATTATATCTCATACTCACTTTTGCCTGCATTTTCTTGTCAGTTTTATATCGAGAATGTTAATATATGTCTCTTCACTATTGCCTGCCTGCATCAGATTTAATTGAACTTTGTCATTCTTTAAATCTACAATGTTAAAACTCCTAAAATGGTTTGCCTGACAGCTGTGGTTTGACAACATATCTAGGAAGCTTACTGCCACTGACAAAGGTTCTAGTTTTCCCAGAGAACTGCCATCCCCTCCCAAGTAACCGTAGCAAAATCCTATAGCAATTCTTCAAACTGATACAATACAGGTTTTATTGCCGTATTAAAACATCCATGCCATTGGTGGAGCTAATCATGAATAAAAATGTGTGCATTAGAAATGACTTCTGTTCCCAAAGACAAGTGTGTTTAAAGATTGTAAAGAGGTTCCAGGATATGGAATCTACTAAATCACACATCATTTCCCATCAATACCATTCACTCCAAAATTAAACAATCCAAACAAATTACAAAAGATCAACTAGTAATAATTTATTTATAAAGGTTGTTAAGATGTCGTGCACATAACTTTGTATTGCAAGCAACAAACTGCCCCAAAGCAAAATCTTAAGTATCTAACATGTACTCATTTATTATTACGCTATCATCCTGAACACTCTTATACTCGGTACATTCAATGTTTTCCTCTCAACCAAACTACTGCCAAGGTGTCAATCATGCAGTCAGCTCCTGGTAATCAACCTTGAAGACCTACTACTCCTGCCAAAGACAGAAAACGATCCAAGTGTTGTCCATGTTCATAAGTAGAACAAAAACAATTAATCAATTGAAAATATTCTTAGAATCTTAGAACAAACTACTAACCACAAACAAGTCTTCCACCAGCATTTCCTGTTGTTTTACTGAGTTCATGGCCACCTGAAGAAAATTAACATAAATAGATCACTAGACGTTGTCAAATATTCTATATTAGATCAAAAATGGTCACCAGTAAAAATGGAGTATGCGTACAGGGGTGGTTCCCATCCCTGTACCTGAGGTTCCAACATTTAAGTATAGTTGACATCTCCACACGGAAGAGTCAATAACAACCTAAGGCAACTCAATGCATCCAAACTGAAAGAAAAATGCCCATGACTAATCCCAGAAAAATTTTGTGTTCTAAATTATTGAGATATTTATTTTTAACTTAAGATCAAAAGCCTAGGGATGAGTGCCATTTTTATTGATGAAGATAGAGACTCGAGTCATCAACAGAAGTTATTGCATTGAATTCCCAATTTCACAAAGAACAGGTGCTAAGATATTGATTTTTAAAGACTAATTCTTTAGAAGACTAGAACTATAAGGGCCCGTTTGGTTGCTGGAATAGGAAAAGAAAAGTTGGAATACGTTTTCCATTTTTTGTTTGGTTCGTCATTTGGAATAGGGAATAGGAATACGTATTCCCATTTTGCTTCTAAAATGAGCTTATACCCATTCCAAAAAATACCTGTTATTGCAATAGCCATTCCTATTCCCAATTTTACATGCCTATTCTCCATTCCTATGCCCACGACCAAACGGGGCCTAAGCATAAATGTTTGCTTGCAATTGACCCTGCATTAGATGAACCTAACCTTTGCCAAGATCATCAGGATCTGCATGGACAACCACAGCTCGTCCTATAACTGAATGTGGTCCAGAAAGAGGAATCTGCAAACATATCACCAATGTTAACTACATTCAAAGATTCCAAGACAGCGAGATACAGTCAGGTGGAGTATATAAAACATATGCAAAAATACATGCAAGAGGATCATCTTACATTGCTGTCAGAGATTGAAAGTTCAGCAGTTCCTGGATAAAAAGAAAAATGAGCATGTGATCGTCATATCATGTTTTAAATAATCATTGGCCTTGGTCTTGAAAATCTAATGAATAGAACTTTCTGCATAACGTTTGTCCTTGCATAGATATTATAACTAATCCAAAGAATTCAAAAACTTTCACTTGTTACAATAATCAACCAAGAGTAAACATACCATCATCCCGAGCAATTACATTGCCTAGATCTCCAGCGTGCCTGTTCTCATCTTCTGGTGCACCATGCTCTTTGCCATGAGGGTTGAAATGTGCTCCTGTCACTCAAAAGTCAATTAATGAAAATGATGTACAATTCAACTACTATGTGCCACACATTGATACAACAAAGACTTTGCTAGAGATGACCTGAAAAGACGGGATATGACGGGATATGTACCATACCAGTTGACAGACAACCATTTGTTGTATCACCCAATGCATGAACATGGAAACCATGAAGACCAGGTTGCAGACCACTGATCTTAGCATTTACAGTTGTTGGCCCTATATAAAATTATTAAGCAAACTTCAGAAACAATTCTGCATGATGATACTCAAGAATTGAAGCAGAAAACACATAGAATTTGGATATTATTTTATGGATCACGTCAGTACGGCAGCTTGATTTATTTGAATTAGATATTTCCCTATAGATGATTATTCATAAAACAAATGTCAATTTTAAGAAATTCCAAGTTGTTGCAAAAATATTGTGAATGGATTGCCACAACTTCCCAGATTCAAGATGTAAAAGGAGAAATCCTCTGGATGACTCATATTTTCTCCTTTATCAGATTTCATCAAATCTAAAAAAATTGAATTTCCCATTGGAATACCTCTGTAAATCTGCTAGGTCAATACAATCACTATCGGTCACACAAAACTCAATATACTTCACATTACCAAAAAGTTCAAAATATTCAGTGATATTTCTTGTAAACAGTCTGATGTTGCCTTTGATCTCCAATTCATTGGAAACTATGAGTACCTTACAATAAATTACAGTTGTTTTTCTTCATGGAAATCCCACAGTAACATTTACAATACACCTTTCACTGTTATTGTATGCTAACATTTACAATACAACAAACCCCCTGCCTTACAAACACAGAAGGTGGAATGAAAATTAAGAAAACGAGGCTCATTTTTACTGCAGTCACATTTCATCGTCAAAATTGTAAAAAGCTAGATTCTGCCTGTGCCAAAGGGACAGAAAAATGTTTTCTTACATTAAATACTTGGTAACAGTAAATATTAAACCGACACTGGGCAAACCCAGTCTTCTCAATTCCTCACCATACGCAGTTTAAACAAACCCTTTTATATCCTCTTGTGAAAGATAGGTCATGCTTTAACTTTAATCTCTTGAATAAAACTAATTTTAATTTAGAAAACGCTAAATATACTGCATTCAAACTATAGCTCGAAAACTGAAGAATTGAAAAATGGATATTGCCGATGTTAAATATGTAACTCACTTTTAAAGCACCTTTAGTAACACATCTGCAAAGTAGAGTTACTTGGAGGAGATGTTTGAAATGTGAAATAGCTGAAAACTTCCAATGAGAAATTTTAAGAGTAATATTTAAATTGTCAAATAGCTGTGAAAGCTTTCAGCAAGAGTTTTTAAAGAGTTTCAGTTTTTTAATCTTCTTTTTATGTGAAAACATGTTATACCCTTTCCAAAATTCAGTTTTTACAAAACATAGATACAAATAAGGAATTAAAAAATAAAATCATCAAGTTTAAGGAGCGCAGCACAATGTTTCACTCCTTAAGCAACTCAACTAACATATCTGCAGAGCCGAGTTCTTCAAGAGTAATATTTGAATCATATTATAGATGAACCTTATGAGAGAGAATCTTTCCCTTATGCAAAAGCATTTCGTTTCCTTTCCAAGATTCATATTTTACCAAATCTAGTTGTTTATATAGATTTTCAAAACATTACGGCATCTCTTTTAGAAATGGCAATTATGAAAATGGCATATTCATCCCCATTATTAACACCAATACTCCAGGCAACCTCCTATATCATCCATTTGTTTCTGCCAATGTTTTTTATTACAATAAATAAGCAGTTGGTCTGCTAAGCTCCTCTTCAATAGATGTAATTTGAATACAGTCCAATCTCAAGAAGGATTAAATTGCATGCCAATACCTTATATGCATCAATTGAGCCCATTATTATCCTATGGTGCAGGAAACATCTTCCCTATGCTACTGAATGCAAAAACAGCATAATATATAGCTACTAAAATGTCAGGATCATTTCTTGATGTTGTAATATATAATTGGAAACAGCTTTTACTCCTTCGATATCTCCAAAAAAATATTGGGGGGAAATGTTTTAGGATTTAAAACTCAATATTGACCATCTTACTCTACAGCCTACCCATCAACACTATATCCTCCCCCGATAACAAACATACAAGTTTTCTAGCCATGATTGTCACAATCCCTGTATCTGTGGTAATTGCTACGACTCCTAGCCCACATGCAGTACAATTGGAAATCTGCACATCTAGAAGCTTTTTCATGCAAACATACTGTAACTATAGATGTCCATTATAACAATCATAACATTATTTTGTCACATATCCCATATCATGTTCCAATTTAAATGTAAAATAGATCATATGCTCTGTATCACCCATTAATATGGTCATCAAATAGCAAGACTCCAATAGTCTCAACCTTCTAGAAATATATATAAGTGTATTGATAGTTTGCTTGTTCCACTAAAGGCCAAGTCATAATAGACACATCACCTGAGCAAGCTATTGTCAGCTTATTTGGTCCATTGCTGACCAAACAAGGGAAAAGCTGATTATGCCTTAACAGATGGGCATATATATGGTTACTCCTAATTGGTTTGTGTGAAGACTAATGAGAGCTATTCCTATTGATGAAAAACTAAAAGAGCCTCATTAAGGTCACCAAGAAAATGTCCAATGTGAAGGATGTTGCAGTACTTCAGTATATGTTGAGCCAAATTTGCTTCTCTCTGAGGCCTCAAGAAGAGACTCAATATGGCAGCAAAAGCTAAATAAATAAATAAACCAACAACCCACTGGCAACTTCATTAGAACTTTGTTATTGCCATAAAACACTATCATTAAAACCCTTCCATGGGTTTCTAGTACATCTGCTGCTAAAAGGAATTGATCTACCATTCTAGAAATAGCATTAAATGGCACTCTATCAAAAGAAACAAGCTAACCTCTAGAGAACTAAAGAACAGTGATTTCTACCCTACTGACAGCAAGAAAAATGAAAAAAGAACACACAGCAGCATCACATGATGTTAAGCGTGCTAGAGGTGGTTCATCAGGGTAAGAATGTAGCATGAATGTGCTTTCAACCATATAAAATATTTGTAAAATGTTTAATTGTGCTGGCAGTTTAATATCAGTCTCTTTAAAGTTTCCTTAAAGTTTATCAAGTGCTTTTTGTTTTGTTTTGTTTTTGACAATTTCATAATATCATTTGCATATATTTTAAGCAGTGTGTGCTACTTTATTTTAGTCTCTTCAAAGTTCCTTAAATCTTATTATAGGTTCTTCTTTAGCTTATTTTTTGGCAATTCCCGAATATTTCTTACATATAAGTTAGTTATCCACAGTCAATTTTTAAGAACTGGAATAATTTTACTCTCCTTTGTAACACCTCCCCAGTCCCAGAAAGTTCTTACATGAAGAACTAATGGAAAATAGAACTCTGTAGCTTACATGTTAATGGTACACTCTTTCCAGTTAAAATTATATGCAGAAATGCTCTAAGGTACTGAGTACATGGACATATAGCATAAACCCTGTAGTAATCTAAAACACTATGCCACATGACTTATGTTAGATTTCACCAATCAAGATTTGACAACAAGTATGAATAAATAAAAATTTCACGTCAATTTTGACAACGTGCTTTAATAAAAGTTCTTTGTCCAGAGTGTAATGGCATTTGGCCATAAGTGGCCCATAACTTTATTGACTGATAGATACTAAGCCTTTGTTGCCTAGTAACTCAGGTTATTAATGTTGTCACCTCACCTCAATTTGGATTGAGTCATGGCTCGTGGTTGTGACTATGAGCTAAAGAAACATAAAACTCTGAAAAAATAAATTGATAACTCAAACCTTCCCACCAAAGTGAAGAAAAGACCTACACATCCATCAAATGCAATCCACTCCAATATTGTTAAACTAGGGGGAAAAAGGCTACATAGTGTGTTTTGAGCAAAGCAGTAGACATAACTTAGCACCATATTGATTTCTTCACCCAATAAAGATTCATATTGTCATTAATATAGGATTCATATTGTCATTGATATAGTGTCTGGTGTTAAAAAAGATTAATATATACCAACGAAATCCAGCTACAAACGTTCCAACATAAATAACCCATTCAGCCATAACAACTGCTTGTCAAAAGTCATTTTAAAATTATACTTTTTACCAAGCTATTTTTTCCAACAGGAGTGAACAACACTATATTATTTGACAAATTATACTTCTGAGTAACCTTGTTTAGGAACAACTAACTCAAGATCTAGGTGTTAACTTTACGACACATTCTTCAGCATACCTACTTAATACTCAAATTCATTTTAACTCTATGCCATTAACCACATCTACTTGCAAGTCAATATCAGGCCTGGTAACAAATCACTAAACCTACTAAAAAGAGATGTGTCGTAAACCTAGCACCTAGATCTTGAGTTAGTCGTTCCTAAACAAGGTTACGAAGAAGTATAATTCAGTGTAACCCAGGGACTCGCACCCTCTCTAAACCTCGAAGTACCCATTCCTGACACTTCCTCGCACTGGGTACTTGGAGTACCTGAGTACCCCCACGTCTGCCATTCCGCAACCATGCTGCCACTGGTATGGGTACTTGAATGTTGATTTTTGAATGTTACTATTAGGTGTGTCCTATGTTACTATGTTGAATGTTCAATGGTTATAGTTTATGTTGGAGTTTTGCTATGTTTATGTTTTTTAATTTGGTATGTTATACTGAAATATCATTTAATAACTAGCATTTCAAGTCCTATATCTATAGTATACAGCACCCCTATCTGCCCCACTGCCCCCTTGCTTCCGTCCCCTGGCTGTCCCCCTGCTGTCCCGAAATCGAGACCCATCATCACCCCACCCTGGAAACTTAGTCCTGACGTTCCCCAGCACTAGCGTTACACTGAAAGAGAGTTATTTGCAATTGACAATTATTGAGCATCTGCTAATAGAACGTATAACTGATAAGTTGATAACCTATACAGGAGTTCTATTAAATAGATTTGAATCCAAATTATGATAGAATAGAGAAAAGTATTCCTACAAGAAACACCAAATATATATTGGAAACTCCTTCAGGATGAAACCCAGAAAACATGACACTCATTTACTGTATTAACTCAATCATTTACTAGACAGTGCCATACCTTCTAATTATCTTAACCCCATTTCCTCTAAAATTATTTACAGGCACATCATTCTAATTACAAACCAATAGGCATAGAATAATGGACTGGAAAACCACCTTGAAGAAGGACAAAAATCTCTAGCTACCATCCCCGAATACCCCAGCCAGAGCAATTCCCAGGCCTCAATATTGTAGAAGAATGTACAAACCACAAAGAATATTAAAAACTACAATTGACAACGGACATCCAACAACTACAAATTTGGAAGCAATACATTAATGACCAACTCAAGGACAGATGGTGTTGCATTTTCGTCCAATACTTCAGCAAAAGATATTGCAGCAAATGAAAATCCTACTCACAACAAATTACTCTGATTAAAAGAATTGTCTTCAATATAAATCATGAATTCGTTGCACTACTGAAGGGTCAGATTATTACATCTTAGATCTCCCAAATCTACAATCTAGAATTTCCAATATTAATTTACCTAAAATATTTTGTTTCCTCGATCATTAACTTATTTACCTGCGATACTAATTTACCTAAGAACTTTTGTTTCCTCAATACTAATTTACCTAAGATACTAATTTAATGATTAACTCAGTCATTTACTAGACAGTGTGATGCCTTCTAATTATCTTAACCCTATTTCCTGTGAAATTATTTACAGGCACATCATTCTAATTACAAATACAAATCAATAGGCATAGAATAATGGACTGGAAAACCACCTTGAAGAATTACAAAAATCTCTAGCTACCATCCCCAAATACGCCAGCCAGAGCAATTCCCAGGCCTCAATATTTTAGAAGAATGTACAAACCACAAAGAATATTAAAAACTACAATGGACAACAGACATCCAACAACTACAATACAAATTTGGAAGCAATACATTAATGACCAACTCAAGGACAGATGGTGTTGCATTTTCATCCAATACTTCAGAAAAAGATATTGCAGCAAATGAAAATCCTACTCACGACAAATTACTCCAATTAATAAAGAATTGTCTACAATATAAATCATGAATCCATTGCACTACTAAAGGGTCAGACTATTACATCTTAGATATCTTAAATCTACAGTCTAGAACTTCCAATACTAATTTACCAAAGATATTTTGTTTACTACTTAGATAAATTTAACTATTACAAGTGTGGGAACATAGATCTTTTTTGTCTTCTACCTGTTTCTTAAATTCAATTCCTATAACATTTATAAATTAGAACCTGGTATGGTAGCAATAACATAACAAAGATCATATTCTTAATCTCATTATATTTCAGTCTTCGCAGGGCTTGTTCAGTATGGCACAACACAGATAAAACCTTAGCAACGTCAATGCTTCTGTCTAGCTATATCAGTCTTAATAAAGGACCTACTAGCAGTCTAGCAGAAAATATCAATGGCACAGACATATACGTCAAGATTCAAAAATCACCGTTACTGTCACTTTTTGACAAAGCGCTCGGTGTGTTTCTGTACACCATACAAAGCCTAAAACTAATCCATCTATTTGAGATTCATAATATTATAAAGAAAAAAACCACATATTGCTAGTAAGTTCCATTTTGATACAGAACAAACTCCAGTCAGCAGAATCCAAAACAAATATTGTCCTATCTAAATCTTTCTGCCTCGCCTTCCATTAGAAAACACTACAGGCTTTCCAGAAGATACTTATTTGGAAATGCAAAACAGATGAAACTCACCATTACCCTCCTGAGTAAAATTCACGACCCCGGAAACACCCTCTTTGCCGGTCAGAACAGCAACAGCCTTGAGTGAGCCCATAGCTTAAAAATGTGATCTGGAAAACAATTCCTTATCACTTAGAGAATATTTGTAAGCATTTTGAAATCGAAAATCTATCTAATTGCAACATAGTATCAACTCGATACTTCAGGTTTTTATATATTTTGTTATCCATTTGCTAAAAACATTTGAGGAATGTCATGTCTTTCTTCCAAAACAACATATGAAAACAAATAAGCCCAAAAAGAAAAAGGATCAAACTTCAATAGAATGTTTCAGGGCTTACAAAGATCATTTGTGAGCCACGAAATCGAATATTAATTTTTCTCAATAGAAGCTAAAGCATTTAAAGTTAGTTATCTAAATGCGCAAGGCTACTCCCCATAAAAAAGGCCAAAAACCATACAAGGCTTAATGCGCGAGCAAACCCAGAATTGTCGAAGACTTTGAGGATCACTACGTGTTTAATAGCCAGCTGGTAAGATAGTAAATGACATTGTAACCAACTGAAACCCCTGATATACCCAGACAAAATCCAGCTTAAGTAACTAAAACACCCAATTAAAAATCAGATCGCATTCGCATCCACAAACACACTGCCAAATGCACTCAAAATTAGAAATATTCCCAATCAAAACTCATTGATCAAAAGATGTATTTGAGGGTTTTCCTTACTTTGCTACAAAAGCATCATCACTTCGCTACTGCGCATCATCTCTATTTAGTGTCCCGTATAAGGTACGTACACTCTAAACATAATTATGCTTTCCCGATTCTTAAAATTATTGTTATTCCCGATTTTATGAAAAACAAAAACAAAAACAAAAATATACCAGTCAATCTTCATAGGACTGGCATATTTTGATCAGACTATCAAATAAAAAAGTAAACCCAGATTAAATCCCAGCATCCCAATTGGGATTTTATAAGTCAAAGGCAAACCAAATCTGAAATCCCCTTCCATGACAGAGCCTTCATCCAAACACTCAAAATGATCCCAAAAAATTAGATCTTGAGAATCAATACAGAGATTGATCAAACTTCAGATGCCCAAAAATGGGTCAACGGCCATTCCTCAAGTTACTACCCTACTGAATCAAAGCAACCGACTGTAGATCAAAAACATTACGATAATAAGTTTTGAACTTACCCCAGGAAACCCCTTTGCGCTTCTCTGCTTCACCAAAATTAGAGCAAACCCACTACAGCCGATGACTACTGAAGAGTAATCAGTATCTAGAATTATCTGGTGCTACAAATGCTGAGCCAACCCCTGACTAAACCTTTACGACCCACCTAACCTCCAAAATACCACTTTTTTGAAAACAGGCTGGTTAACAAAAACCGGTGTTTTGAATCATATGTTTTGTACTATATTTTCAATTAAAATGAGAGGACACCTAAATATCCCTTTTTAACGTTTAGTGTGATAATATTTCATTTGGAATATTGTGGACGAGGGTTCACCTAATCCTAGAGTGAGAAAAGAGAAGGGGATTGTTGGTCAAAAGTCCTCACACATGGGTGGACTATCTATTGGTTAATTTATTTATTTTAATGGTTTACAAAGTCATTTTAACTATTATAGAAGTATGAGTCTTGTGTTGTATCTTTGTTTTTTGTTTTTGTTTTTTTGGGCAAAAAAAGAAGGATATACAGGGATCTATTCTACCAAATTTAGTTAGGTGCGATCCAACTTCATTCCTTATAATGTCAAATCAGAGAAGGGGGTAGGGTATGTACTTCCCATTTGTATCACAATTAGGTACCTCTTGCAAGGAGTATGAGGTATTCTCATATCATTTTCATCATATGTTGACTCGAAAATAAATGGTATG
Organism: Cupressus sempervirens; assembly: GCA_028749045.1. Lineage (NCBI taxonomy): Eukaryota > Viridiplantae > Streptophyta > Pinopsida > Cupressales > Cupressaceae > Cupressus > Cupressus sempervirens. The sequence goes on from CM053791.1 coordinate 536,738,947, forward strand.
TACCATGGACTAAAGAATGACCTTTTATTTTCCTTCTTAAGCATAGTCCACCAAGATAATTGGAGGGGGAGAGAGGGTTGAATCAGTTATCCAACTAAAACATTTATCAACCTTAATTAATCTTAACCATGTAACCAAAGTAAACAACCACCATAACAAGATGCACATACACAATTACACCAGATTTATTAACTAGGAAACCCATTGATCAAAGGGAAAACCTCGTGAGAATGATGCCCACAAAGATATATATATATATATATATATATATATATATATATATATATATATATATATATTCCTTGTTAGGAGACTTTGAATCATTGTTAGAAGATTCTAACCCTGTTAGGACTTGTGCCAACCCTATTAGGAGTCGTAGAAGGCAGAAGGACCCACTATCCAAACAACTTCTGGGGCAAGACCGCCGAACTTCACTATCCAACTAATCTCTCAACTATTCCTTGTAGAATAATTGTTTGTAATGTGCTTTATCCTCTTTCATCTATCTTGTCAACCGGACCAATCACTATCAGACCTTGTAGACTAGGTCACAAACCTCGGATCCAAATACCAAACCTCGAATCTCAAAATAAAACCTCAGCAATGAAGTTTTCTCCAACTTCGCTCTGCTCTGCTTATCTTCACCTATCAACCTAATTACTAAGCATTCATATCTTTTCTCGTCTTTTTGCTTCTCTCCCTTTCTTGTATAATAAAGGAAAATGTTGTTCCTTTATACCAAGTCCATAAAACAATTCCCTTGTGTCAACTATTACACCTTCTCAATTAATTATTATAGGACCTCGTTAAGAACACATTTTAATTAGTGATAACATTAATTTATCGCCTTGTAACTTCAATAACTTTTTATATGTGTAATATTATGACAAGCGAGCTTAGCCACATCATCTCCAGCATGTCTTCTACACGCCTTTAATCTTGCTTCTCAAAATAACAACTATGCTAAGAGATATAACAAGTTTACCAAAACATGCTTCTGTAAACTCTATCTTTGAACAGTCTTCACCAAAACTTGCATAACTTCTTCTAGACTTAATATTTTTCGCACCCGAGGTTAGTTGCATATACTAGACACTTAATAGTATCTCCAATTAACCTCACTAGTGAAAATACTCAGTGATTTGTCCGTACCAACTTAATCTTTACCATTGTTCTTCTGTCAGATACCATAGAAAATTGCTATGTTGACATCAATGAAAAACACAGACATGAATGTAGCATATCATTATGATAATGATCTAATCATGTTTCGACAATACTCCTCCATAGGAATATAATCAACATTTATGATTCCAACAGACTTGTTCCTCAATGGGCTCATTGAGATTCATTTGATTTCACCAACTAATTGGGAAAAGAGGGGCTTTTTTAAATGCATAAGGTGGAGGAATGTAGAGAATCCTCCATCCTCCCAAAAAAATACTCTCATTAATAAGCATGTTGTGGCATTTTCAAATTGATTGGCCAATTGGGTGATTAATTTAGGGGTTTTATTAATTGGTCTAATGTCTTTATGTAGAATTTTCTATTATTCCACAAGGATTTCTAGAAGGTAAATCATCTATTTTTATCGAAGGGGATGTACGATCAATGATGATCACTAGCATCACCTCTTAAATATCCACTAAGGAAACTCCATGTTTATATAATAATGATGCATATTGTTAGAAACAAGGCAACACTACAACTGAGAGTGAGGTGAATCAATTGTGTCCCAAAACTTAATACCTTGATCAATTCAACAACATTAGAGCTCAAATCTAAAAGTTAAACAATACAGCTCAATTGAAGTGCAATAACTCTATGCCTCAATAAAAGATTCCACTCATACCTATTCACTTAATCTCTAATACAACATGTTTGCACATTTGCTCATCTATCCACACCTCTGCACTCTATCTCTATCTCCTTTACATAAATGATTTCATCTTTATATACATTATGTCAACCTTGCAAACATAAACAAGGTTGGCCTCAACCATAACCTTAATCATACAAAATACATCACAAGTATCAAAGTGATCCAAGACATGTCAAAGCTACTTGACATAGTTAGGACCCAAAAAATCAAATCTCCAACACACCATGATCCATCATAACATTCCATCTCACCAAGTCGACCAAGATCTTGGAGAAATAATAATACACCTTAAGAAGTCTTCTAAGTTTGATCACATAGCCGAATGTGATCCAACAACGAGAATAAGACATGATCTAGAAACATCAACAAGTAACTTGAAATACTACATAAACAAGATAAACATCTCTGACTCATAATCCACTAGTATGTCTTCATTGATCACCGTGAACATTAAAAAAATATCTATCATGATAGCTTATCAGTATCCAAATCACAAACAATTTTGGTTAAGGACACACATCCATGTCATCTCACCACACGACTAGCCAAAAAAAAAACTTCATAACCAATCCACACCGATCCAAAATTGTAACATTGTCATCTCTAGAATAGTGAGAAATCTAATCTCAAATCAACAAATTATAACTTTCTTATATCATAACTCATACCTATGTAAATTGACATAGATCAACTACAAACAACCTTTGAACCATCCACAATTGCACAATTTAGTTGATTATTAATATAGAAAACATATTGATCCATTCTCTCCACTATATAAACTAAGAATAATGTCAGGAATAAAGAATGTTGACATCACTAAAAAATTATCAATGCCAACATATATAATGCAATAATTCCCTACACATGCATGCACTAAGTCATAGAAGCCAAAAGAAATTGAATATATCACAAGAACTAAAATCATACCTCACAAAACTAACTACCTCGCCTAAGTAGTAGTAGCCAAAAACACCAATCCAAAATAAAGATAATTATGTGAAGATCACTGGAGTGGTGTAAATCTATGCATCAACTAGCTTTGATTGGGAGGGGCCATCACTTTAAGCTTACCTCGAAGGCACTCAAAAGTATTGTCTGACAATGGCTTCGTGGAAATATTTGCAATCTATTAGAGAAAAAAGTTAATTTCATTTTATTAATTAAATTACTTTTTGTCCCTTCTTAATATTTCACTTTATGCGCTTTTTGCATTCTCTATTTAATAATTAATTAGTGATTATTAAATAGCCTTTACCTTTTAGGTTACCCTTTGTAATTTTTTGGGTCACCCTTTTGGGTTTTGATCTCCTTTTATAAGGATTGATCTTTTGTAATAATCTACATCTTTTCTTTATCTGAGAATACAATTTGCATATTTTCAGAGCAAACCCTTGCCTCGTCTTGTCTTTTCCTTCTTTGTGATAGGTTTTCTACATGCAGGTATTCAAGGGCTTTGTGAATTTGATTTGTGTATTTTCTCAAATCCTTCATGGTATCAGAGCCAGATCTTTGGTAGCTTGTTCGGTATTTGGAGAAAAAGGAGAATGAGGGTTCGACAGATCAAATCTAGAGTTTTTTCAAGTATTTCTTGAGAAAATAGGGGGTCACTAATTTTCGGAGCAACTTGAGGTCAAACAGACCTCACAGATGGATTCAAAATGCATCAAAACCCTTGTTTCTATATAAAGTTCATTCGTTTTGGACAATATTGATCCAACATGCTTTTTTTTTGCTCAACATGGTTGTATGACCTCTGCACGCACTTCGATGCAAGATTTATTTTTAAAATTGTAAAAGAAAATCAATTTTGCGAGTTTTTGACTCATTGTAGTCAACTAACCTTAGCGGCACCATTGTGATCACCACTTAGCAACCCTGTCCCTCCACCCCACCACTATCGCTTTGAGCGGTGCTTTTTTATAATTTTATTTATTTTTTTAAATAATTTTTTTCTTGCATTTCTAGGGGCCCTGTCAATTTTTTTGTTGTAACATAAGTATACAGACATCTTTTTTCGTTCCAAAAGAAGCACTAGAAAGCTAGTTTTGAGACGAAGACAATGGCATGGGATTTTTTGGGTTTTGATATAGTCCGGTGCCTATTTGGGCAGTCAAATTTGGCTATTTTGTTGTTCACTCTGGAGGGCATATATTGAGCATCCCATGTCCAGTTTTTGAAAATAATATATTTTTGGAAAGCTGGTTCAGTTTTTTTTCCAAAAATGTTGGTTTTTCTTCCAAATTTTACCCCAAGTTCTTTCTATTATGTTTTTTGCTTCAATGCATGATGGTGGATATCTTGGGTGTTTCAGGTTTGGGGATCATTTTTGTGGTATGAGATTTCTTCTTTTGGGTTGTACTATATGTTGTAACAGCTCTTTGCCCTTTCTAATAATTGTTGATATCATTTGTAAGCATTTTTATGCAAATGCACTAAGATAAAGTGCCACTCCTTGCTTTTTCGGGATCTTTTTCTTCATTATGACTTATTGTACTCACACTACATTATAAAATTTCATGGGGGGATAGTTGTTTTCCTTTTAGTGCCTTCTTCTTTTGTCAAGCGAGTGTTCCTTCCATGACATGTGCCTTTATAGGTGTCTGTACCTCTTCCTCACTCTTGATGTTCTTGGTTCTTTATGTTTTGCAGAAGTTATTGGCTCACTTTCTCAATTGTTTGTCACCTCACCCTTGTCTGCATGGGGGGGGGGGGGGGGGGGTCCTTCTATTGTTTCTCATGCTTCTTTGGTTCGATTGATCATCTCTTCAGGATTTGGTATTTCATGCCAACTATATCTTTGAGTTCAGTTGTTTATCTTTGTTTGCCTCCTGATTCAATGCAGATTATAGTCTTCTCTACCTTGTTAGGTTCTATTTCAAAGGAGGTTTTACAGATCAACAATATCTTTTTGACAAGGTTTGTAGCTTCTACATGCTTCAATGGTTTTCTTCATGATTGCTCTTTATTCCTATTTTCTAGAACAATTCCTCTAATGAAGGCTTGTGCAGTCCTTCACCAGGTTTTCAGCTATCTCTTTTTGGAGTAGAGTTTTTCTTATTGATTTTTCTCTATTTCTCTGTTTCATAGAGATATGGTTGTGATTGGGTACCTCGTTGGGCCTTGTTGCTGGGACCCAAGTTTTCTTTCAACATTGCATTGTAGTTTCCTTGCTCTTTCTGCATTATTGCTCATCTTAAGGGGGGTGTTAGATAAAAAGGTTAATTTAATTTCATTAATTAAATTACCCTTTCTCCCTTCTTAAGAATTTGTTTTATGCACTTTTTGCATTCTCTATTTAATAATTAATTAGTAATCATTAAATGGCTTTTACCTTTTAGTTTACCCTTTGTAACTTTTTAGGTTACCCCTTCGAGTTTCAATCTCCTTTTATAAAGATTGATCTTTTGTAATAATCTACATCTTTTCTTTATCTAAGAATACAATTTGCATAATTTCAGAGCAAACCCTTGTTTCTTCTCGTCTTTTTCTTCTTTGTGCCTATTTTCTAGAACAATCCTCTAGTTAGAGGGTTTTGTAGTTTGCCACTAGGTTTTCATCTATCTCTTCTTGGAGTAGATTTTTTCCCACTGGGTTTTCTCTATTTCTCTGTTTCATAGAGATTTTGTTGTGATTGGGTACTTCATTAGGCCTTATTTCTAGGACCCAAGTTTGCTCTTAGCATTGCATTGTAGTTTTCTTGCTCTTTTTGCATTGTTTCTAACTACATTGTTGCTCATCTTAAGGGGGGTGTTAGAGAAAAAGGTTAATTTCATTTCATTAATTAAATTACCTTTTCTCCCTTCTTTAAGATTTCACTTTATGTGCTTTACCTTTTAGCTTTTCTCAGATAAAGAGAAAAAATCTAGAGATTTTTTGAGTATTTCTTAAGAAAGTGGGGGTGGGGGGCTTACTCATTTTTGGAGCAGTTTGAGGCCAAACAGACTTCACGGATGGATTCAAAAGGCATCAAAACCCCTATTTTTGTATAAAGTTCATCCATTTTGGACAATGTTGATGTAGGAGGCAAAACATTTTTTTCCCCAGCAGGGTTGTACGACCTCTGCACACATTTTGAGGCATGTTTTTCATCAAAAAATCACAAAAAATAAATTAAAAGTGGTTTTTTGACCCACTACAGTTTTAAAAATACCAACAGTCACCGAGACCGCTAACAATTAGCTGTAACTGCTAGTAATCCCACTGACCGTAGTAGCTCTCGATAACCATCGCCGCTTAGACAACCACTGCTGCTAGTAGCACCTCCCTCCCACCACCGACGCTGCGGCACTACCGCCTAAAGTGTGGTCAGGTCACCACTCCGCCTTCGCTTCTTCAACGATGCAATTTAAAAAAAAAAATTAAAATAAAATTTTGGATGCATTTCCAGGGGCCCTATTGGTTTTTCACTATATCTCAAGCATATAGATGTCATTTATCAATCCAAAAGAAGCGTTAGAAAGCTAGTTCCGAGAAGGAGACAATGATGTAGGAGTTTCTAGTTTTGATGCAATTTGGTTGCTTGTTTGGGTAGTCAAAGCTAAGTGTTTATTTTTCACTCCAGAGGGAATATCTTGAGCATCCCATCTCCGTTTTTTGAAAATGTTATATTTTTTGAAAGTTGGTTTAGTTCTCTTTCCAAAAATGTTGGTTTGTCTTCCAAATTCTGCTCCAAGCTCTTTCTATTATGGTTTTTTTTTTTTATTGCACTATGGTGAATATCTTGGGCATTTCAAGTCCGAGGATTGTTTTCATGGCATGGGATTTCTTCTTTTGGGTTGTATTATCTGTTGTAACAGCTCTTTGCCCTTTCTAATCATTGTTGATATCATTTGTAAGCATGTTTATGCAAACACACTAAGATAAAGTGTCACTTCTTGCATTTTCAAGATCTTTTTTATCATTGTGACTTATTGTATTCACACTACATTATAAAGTGCCATGGGGGGATAGTTATTTCCTTTTAGTGCCCTCTTCCTTTGTCAAGTGAGTGTCCCTTCCATGACATTAGCTCCATGATGTGTCGATGACACGTGCCTTTATAGATGTTTGTATCTCTTCCTCACCCTCAGTGTTCTTGGTTCTTTTTGGTTTTGATGCAGTTTGGTTGCTTGTTTGGGCAGTCAAAGCCAGGTGTTCAATTTTTCACTTTGGAGGGCATATCTTTAGCATCCCATCTCCATTTTTCTAAAATGTTATATTTTTGGAAAGTTGGTTTAGTTCTCTTTCCAAAAATGTTGGTTTGTCTTATAGGTTCTGCTCCAAGCTCTTTCTATTATGGTTTTTACTTTATTGCACTATGGTGGATATCTTGGGTGTTTTAGGTTTCGAGATCATTTTCATGGAATGGGATTTCTTCTTTTGGGTTGTACTATATGTTATAATAGCGCTTTACCCTTTCTAATCATTGTTGATGTCATTTGTAAGCATGTTTATGCAAACACACTGAGATAAAGTGTCACTCCTTGCATTTTTTGGATCTTTTTCATCATTGTGACTTATTGTACTCGCACTACATTATAAAGTGTCATGGGGGGATAGTTGTTTTCCTTTTAGTGACCTCTTCCTTTGTCAAGTGAGTGTCCCTTCCACAACATTAGCCACGTGATGTGTCAATGACACAAGCCTTTATAAGTGTATGTACCTCTTCCTCACTCTCCATGTTCTTGGTTCTTTCTATTTTGCAGGAGTTATTGGCCCACTTTCCTAGTTGCCTATCACCTCACCCTTGTCTACATTAGGGGGGGGTTCTTTTGTTGTTTCTCATGCTTCCTTGGTTCGATGAAGTGAGCTATGTATTCAGTTTTTGTTCCTATGTACTAGGCGAATGCAGTGGCGAGGTACCTATGCATTTCGGTGAGATGGATCATTTACGATATAGACACTCTTCTTTTCATTCCTACTTTGGTTGCAACCTTCCATGCTCAATTGATCAGCTCTTCAAGCTTTGGTATTTCATGCCATCTGTATCTTTGAGTTCAGTTGTTTGCCTTTCTGTGCTTCCTAATTCGATGCAGATAACAATCTTCTCTACCTGGTTAGGTTCTATTTCAGTGGAGGTTCTTCAGATCAGCAGTTACTTTTGACAAATCTTTGCAGCTTCTACATGCTTTAGTAGTTTTCTTCACGATTGCTCTTTGTTTCTATTTTCTAGAACAATCCTTTAGTTGGAGGCTTCTGTAGTCCTTCACTAAGTTTTCAGCTATCTCTTCTTGAAGTAGAGTTTTTCCCACTAGGTTTTCTCTATTTCTTTATTTCAGAGAGATTTTGTTGTGATTGGGTACCTCATTAGGCTTTGTTGCCAAGACTCAAGTTTTCTTTCAACATTGCATTGTAGTTTTCTTGCTCTTTCTACATTGTTTATAACTACATTGTTGCTCATCTTAAGGGGGGGTGTTAGAGAAAAAGGTTAAATTAATTTCATTAATTAAATTACCTTTTCTCCCTTCTTAAGATTTTGCTTTATGCGCTTTTTGCATTCTCTATTTAATAATTAATTAGTAATTATTAAATAACTTTTACCTTTTAGTGACAACTTGAAAACAATTAATGTTTACATATTTTCAGAGCAAACCCTTGCCTCATCTTGTCATTTTCTTCTCTGTGATAGGTTTTCTACATGCAAGTATTTGAGGGCTTCGTGATTTGATTTGTGTATTTGCTCAAATCCTTTGTGGTATCAGAGCCAAATCTATTGTAGCTTGTTCAGTATTTGGATAAAAAGGAGAACAAGGGTTTGACAGATCATATTTGAAGTTTTTTTGGGTATTTCTTGAGAAAACAAGGGTGTTTCTTGTTCGGGTATTACCTTTTCTCCCTTCTTAATATTTTGCTTTATGCACTTTTTGCATTCTCTATTTAATAATTAATTAATAATTATTAAATAGCTTTTACCTTTTAGCAACGACCTAAAAACAATTAATGTTTGTATATTTTCAGAGCAAACCCTTGCGTCTTCTTGTCTTTGTCTTGTTCAGGTATTACCTTTTCTCCCTTCTTAAGATTTTTCTTTATGCGCTTTTTTCATTTTTTATTTAATAATTAATTAGCAATTAATAAATAGCTTTTACCTTTTAGCAGTGGCCTGAAAACAGTTAATGTTTGCATATTTTCAAAGCAAACGCTTGGCTCTTCTTGTCTTTTTCTTGCTCAGGTATTACCTTATCTCCCTTCTTAAGATTTCGCTTTATGCACTTTTTACATTCTCTATCTAGTAATTAATTAATAATTATTAAATAGCTTTTACCTTTTAGCAGCGGCCTGAAAACAGTTAATGTTTGCATATTTTCAGAGCAAACCCTTGCCTCTCGTTGTCTTTTTCTTCTTTGTGACAGGTTTTCTACATGCAAGTATTCGAGGGATTCGTGAATTTGATTTGCATATTTGCTCAAATCCTTCATGGTATTAGAGCTAGATCTATTGTAGCTTGTTCAATATTTGGAGAAAAAGGAGAACAAGGGTTTGACAGATCAAATCTGGAGTTTTTTTCATGTATTTCTTGAGAAAACATGGGTTATCTCTTGTTTAGGTATTACCTTTTCTCCCTTCTTAAGATTTTTCTTTATGCGCTTTTTGCATTCTCTATTTAATAATTAATTATTAATTATTAAATAGCTTTTACCTTTTAGTGATGACTTGAAAACAGTTAATGTTTGCATATTTTCAGAGCAAACCTTTGCCTTTTCTTGTCTTTTTTTTTCTCTATGACAAGTTTTCTACATGCAGGTATTCGAGGGCTTCGTTCTTGGTTCATTTTGTTTTGTAGGAGTTATTGGCCCGCTTTCTCAATTGCTTGTCACCTCACCATTGTCTGCATTAGGGGGGTTTCTTCTATTGTTTCTCATGCTTCCTTGGTTTGATTAATCAACTTTTCAAGCTTTAGTGTTTCATGCCATCTGTATCTTCAAGTTCAGTTGTTTGCCCCCTAATTCGATGTAGATTATAGTCTTCTCTACATGGTCAAGTTCTATTTCAGATGAGGTTTTACAGATCAACAATATCTTTTTGACAGAGTTCTATTATCATTTTTTGTAATTTAAAAAAAAAAAATCTTGCATTTCCAAGGGCCATGTCAATTTTTTTGTCATAACTTGAGTATACGAACCTCTTTTTTTGATCGAAAGAAGCATCGAAAATCTTGTTCCGAGACAAAGACAATGGCGTAGGATTTTTTGGGTTTTGATGCGGTCTAGTTTCTTGTTTGAGTAGTCAAATTCAGGTGCTCTATTTTTCACTCTGGAGGGCATATCTTGAGCATCCCATCTCTGTTTTTTGAAAATGTTATATTTTTGGAAATCTGGTTTAGTTTTCTTTCCAAAAATGCTATTTTGTCTTCCAGATTGCTCCAAGCTCCTTCTATCATATTTTTTTTCTTTATTGCACTATGGTGGATATCTTGGGTGTTTCAAGTACGAGGATCATTTTTTGCAGAATGTGATTTCTTCTTTTGGACTGTACTATATGTTGTAACAGCTCTTTGCCCTTTTTTATCATTTTATATATAAGTTGTAAGCATTTTATGCAAACATATTGAGATAAAGTGTCACTGCTTGCTTTTTCACGATCTTTTTCTTCATTGTGACTTATTGTACTTGCAATACATTATAAAGTGCCATGAGGGCATAGTTGTTTGCCTTTTAGTGCCCTCTTCTTTTGTCAAGTGAGTGTTCCTTCCATGACATTAGCCCCATGATGTGTTGATAACACGTGCCTTTATAGGTGTCTGTACCTCTTCCTCACTCTTGATGTTCTTGGTTCTTTCTATTTTGTAGGAGTTATTGGCCCACTTTCTCAGTTGCCTGTCACCTCACCCTTGTCTACATTTGGGGGGTGGGGGGTACCTTCTATTATTTCTCATGCTTCCTTGGTTTGATTGATCAACTCTTCAAACTTTGGTGTTTCATGCCATCTATATCTTCGAGTTCAGTTGTTTGCCTTTGTTTACCTCTTGATTCGATGTAGATTGTAGTCTTCTCTACCTAGTCAGGTTTTATTTAAGAGGAGGTTTTATAGATCAACATTATCTTTTTGACAAAGTTTGTAGCTTTTGCATGCTTCAGTGGTTTTCTTCATGATTGCTCTTTGTTCCTATTTTCCGGAACAATTCCTCTGGTTGGAGGCTTATGTAATCCTTCACTAGGTTTTCAACTATCTCTTTTTGGAGTAGAGTTTTTCCCACTGGGTTTTCTCTATTTCTCCATTTCATAGAGATTTGGTTGTGATTAGGTACCTCATCAGGCCTTGTTGTCAAGACCCAAGGTTGCTTTCAGCATTGCATTGTAGTTTCCTTGCTCTTTCTGCATTGTTTGTAACTGTATTGTTGCTCATCTTAAGGGAGGGTATTAGAGAATAAGATTAATTTAATTTCATTAATTAAATTACCTTTTCTCCCTTCTTAAGATTTTTTTATGCACTTTTTTCATTCTTTATTTAATAATTATTTAGTAATTATTAAATAGCTTTTTACCTTTTAAGTTACCCTTTGTAACTTTTTTGGTTACCCTTTTGGGTTTCAATATCCTTTTATAAGGATTGATCTTTTGTAATAATCTACATCTTTTCTTTATTTGAGAATACAATTGCATATTTCCAAAGCAAACTGTTGCCTCTTCTTGTCTTTTTCTTCTTTATGATAGGTTTTCTACATGCAGGTATTTGAGGGCTTCATGGATTTGATTTGCGTATTTGTTCAAATCCTTCACAATCCACTCTTTAGTATTTATATATTCCAATCTAAATTCCTTCTCATTCACCTCATCCCTTAGGAAATGATATATGATAGATACATGTTCTATCTTTGACTGCAACATGAGGTCCTTTGAAATATCAATAGCATTACATTTATCACAATAAGTAGTAATGGGCTTATTAATACTCACTCTAATATTTTTCAACATATGCTTCATCCGAACAACTGGTATGTAGTTAACAACAACAACAATATATTCAACTTCAACAGTATATTGAGATACATTATTTTGATTTTTACTTGACCAAGTAACTACTTTTATCCTTGGTCTATAAAATTTAAATGCTATCTTTCAAATGATTAAACATATAACTAGTATCAACAAATAAATCATAATAAGATTAAATCATCACACACATATGATTCATGAAACAATGATTTTGGTCTTGTGAAAATCTTGGTTAGAAGGTAAAGACCACTGTGGGGATGGTACCCACAAATCTTCGCCACTACAATAAATGAGTTTTCCTGGTTAAGAGCATACAACTGCCCTTTCCTAGGGGTTCACCCTATTAGAAGTGACTTTTTATCTTGTTAGAAATACAAACAAATCTTATAATAATTACCTTGTTAAAGGATTTACAAATCTATGTTAAGATTCTACCATGTTATGGATTTACAACTTTGAACTTGTAAGGGTCTACCTAATTTAGGGATTTACCAGTTGTAACTGTTTGGATACAACTAAATCTATGCTCAATATATGGCAATCCTTGCCTATTAGATTCCTTATGCTTTATGATCTAATTTAGCTACATTATAAAATTCTCTTTTTTGTATCTTGATTGCAATCGCTAGGTCAGTCTCTTCTACTAGCTTGTACTGATCATCTTCCTTTCTCAATTTCTTCATCAACTACTTATTTTTCTCTAACATCTATATCAATCTAACTATTACAAATCCTATATTTCTTGTGATCTTTTTGCCCCTTAATCCCAACCCTTCATTTGAACTTTTTTGCCCTCTTTTTTTTCTCAAGCATTTCACAAATATCAATGATTAGATTGAACTAGGTTAGTATTATCTTTGTTTTACTTGTGGACCACTTGAACTAGTCAAAACTTGTTACTTGTCCCAAGGTAATTCTTCTTTGGTCTTCATCTTGTGGATTCACATTATCTAATGTGATTGCCTTTTTGGATTTGACCTCTTCCATGAGTAGCTTGCAAATCACCCACACTCTATCATGTAATCACCAATCATCACTTAGTGATCACCAATTGTGATAGGTATCCTCCCTTTAGCTATTAACATGTTATTTTACTAATGATCATGTTGGATTGCCAACTTAGTTATCACTCATTGATAAATGTATACTTAACATCAATGAAAACCATCAAATAACCTTATATGTAAGTAATGTTCATTGTCAAGTGTTGCATTCATTGTCATGAGAGGTAAGTTTGTATCAAACACTATTCATGAAACATGGGTCAATGAGCTTGATTCATAAATTACACAGTTGAATCTTGATAGAAATATCACAATTTGACTTCTTGTGGAAAATATCTCCTGCTTATCAAATGTTAATTGTCTTCTTTTATCTTCCAATGTCAACTATCTCAATAATCTCCCCTTTTAGCCTTGATGGAAATACCCTTGAGTAATACCTTAAATTTCCTTTGATCAACTCCCCCTTATATCAACCTCTATCTTCTTACAATCTTTGATCTCCAATCTTTTACTCTTCTTTGGTGTTCTCCCCTTTGACAACAATGCCAAAGGTATAATCTTTAATAGTATGTAATCATTATTTTATAATATGTCAAATATAATCTTGTAACTATTTCATGATGACTCTAGAGATGTCTCCCAAGTCTTCTTCAGATGACTCAATCAAATAACATATTTTTGCATCTGAGTCCCAATCTCATCCAATCTGTCAAGTGACTCTACACTTAGTTAGTGCCAATACTTCCTTTGTTGTTTCTATGCTTATTTGCATAGCTTCCATGATAGGTGATATAAGTGTTTCCACTTCTAGTATATTTATCATTCTCCTATCCTTCTCAGCATATAGTTGTCATATCTTGTTTAGTGTCTTCTTCACCTCCTCACTAAGTAGGGTAAATAAACTTGATAATGGATCATATTGATTGCATAGGCTTTTTGATTATTTTTGTGCAACATCATTTTGTTGTCCAAATCTTTCACCAATTCAGATTAGTTTTATATTTAAGTTAAGTTGTTCTCTGTCTTTGTAAGGGTTCCTTTTATCTCCTCAACCAAATCTATCAGTTTGTCTCTGACTTAAGTAACCTTTTCTTCCATGTTATCTATCATTTTCTTCTCCAAGTTATCTTCAACCATGTTCATGGTTGCAGTCTGCAATTCTATTTCCTGATCATAAATATCCTTGATCAATGTGTCTAATCGATCAATAACTATATAATTTATGTTGTATTCAACTTCAAGTAAAAACTCTTCTAAAATGTTCCCAAACTATCTCAAAACCTTCTTCTTCTTCTTCTTGTCCCGTATAGCTTTCCTCCTTTTTTTTTAAGAGTACTCCATCAATTCTTTGGGCTTTAACTTATTGACATCCATAGGTGTAGGAATGTTTTCCTCTTCACCTAGATCTTCAATTTCTTCCTTGAATAGAAGTTTAATTAATTTCCTTTTCTTCACTATAGTTGGTTCAATACAAAGCTTTCTTCATATTTGATATTCTTCCTTACTCTTTTCTTATTGCTCATTTTGAAGACCTTCTTCTATTATTTCATATTTCTTCTATGTTGTAATATTATTTTCTTATCCTAAAAATAATTTAGGTTGATCTGTTATGTCAACATCTCATGCTTCACCTGTTGGTGTCTTTACTTATTGTTCTTCTAGTTCCTATACCTGTTGTGGAATGTCTTATACCACATTGCCAATTGTATCTTTAATGGTAGAAGTATTACCTACACAAATAGGTGACATGTGTCCTTGTAACATCTCATATGATTTTAGAATCTTATTCCATATATTAATTGTCTCATTGTGTAGCCTTTGAACATCTTCTACTAATATTCTTTTTTCTCTTTCCTTTACTCCAAATTTATTCTTATTTTCTTCATATAGTCTCTTTGCATATTCCAAACTTAACTTTGGCTAAGATTCCATCAAATCCCTTTCAATAATGTCTTTATCCATTTGCAATGCAAAAGTTCATCTTGCATTAACAAGTTGTTCCAATTCATTAGGAAGAAGTGAATGTAACTAGAGAGACGTACTCTAAATTTTTTGCAAATGTAGAATAATTACTTCTTCAATTTTCTTCTTGTCTTCTTCATTTGTCAAGTTACATATTCTCTTTACTATTGCTAATCCTTCTGATTCTACTATACCTTTGACAAAGTCTTATATTGTGGGTGCTTTATCTTGCACTCCTCTTTTCTTCAATTTTGTAAATTGTTGATCTGACTAAGTGTTTTTCAACCTCATGTTGTTTCCTCACATGTTTCTTTTTCCTAGAATCTTTCTTAGTATCTTGTCTTTTGTTCTTCTCAGATTCAACCTTTTCATCCTTAGTGGATGACAGAGTAGCCTTCCTTTTTATCCCTTAGTATCCTCTATCACCATCTTTGTTATACAAATGTTCTTTCTCCCTCATTAAGTGTCTACTGGGATTTATTAGTAGACCTCCCGGTTGAGACTAACATCTTCATCTTCTTGATTATTTCTACAATAATTCCTCCCAAGGTTTCAAACATTTTCTTACGTGTTTCCATGGGTTTGGAAATTAGAATGTCATTATGAAGACCAACCTCTTCTACATCAACCTCATAGCCCAAAGGTGGAAGCTAATGGGTTTTGGGTGAACTACTTGTAGAATACAATATATTGTATCTACTAGAAAAAAGTCATTTTTATATGTTTCTACAACATTAGCAATAATTCTTACATGAGTTTGCATATTATCCTAAAAATTTCTAGAGTGCTCATTCATAACAATGCTAAAATTTTCACCTTGCTCCCTTACACTGTCATGTCCCCTATTCAAATAATTAAAAATAAATAAACTTTGCTAAGGCAGGCAGGCTCCAAAAAGGTGAAGTTTCGAAAAAAGGGGCTAACTTTGGAAACCAATGGACTAATAAATAAAAATTATTATTAAATTATATTTTATTAACCCCTCTTGGATGTGAGTTAGGGTTATGCCCTCTTTTAAAGGGGTTTGGAGGCATTTTGGGCTCATTCCAGAACTTGATTTTTGCTAATTTTCTTGTTGTTCTTCAGAGGCTGCCAAACTTGTGGAGAAGGAGACCCAAGAACGAGATTTTGCAGGTTTCTAGGAAGGCTAAGGATGGGAGTTTGAAGCCATTCCATGTGCATGCTCATACAAAGTTTGCCTTTGTGCTGAATAGTGCCGATTTGTGGGTTTTCGGGATTGTTTTTGGTTTGAGTTTGGTGTTTTCAGTTGAATGTTTCATATCAGTTTGGGTTGCTGCTATATTTCAGACTTTAAGATGTTAAAATAGAGCTGAATATATGTATTGGGTCGTGATTAAACTTCTGAGATAGTTTATGAGTGTTTTTGTGGTGTTTCCGGGCATTGTGTGTTAATTTCAGGAGCCTGATTGAGCATAGTTTTGTCCTACATTTGTGAGCTGTTGTGTAAAGGCTATACAAATCTGGAAATGTCATTTTGTAGGCTGTTATGCTGCTGAAATTTCTGTAAAAATGTCCATTCTCAAATTTATTAGTAATTTGTGAAGTTGTGAAGTTTTTTGGCACTAATTTGGACATACCCGATTTGGGTTTTATTGGGAAATTGGCAGATCTTTGTAATATTGGTTGTTTGATTTTAAAGATCTGATTTGAGGCTGGAAATACCATGTAAAATCAGTAAAGGGACATTTCAGTGGTATCAGAGCCATGATCTTGCCAGCCTGAGGGTTTGTAGAAGTTGCATGTCAGTTTTAATAACTACCCAGATCTTGCATGTCATATTTTATGGTTTCATGTTGCTTCTAATTAGTTGCATGTCAAAATTAATGATCGCATGCAACTAAGTGAAAGAGAAAAAAGATATTTTCAGCGAGAAAAGAATAAAGAAATTTTGATCAAACCCCCAGTTGGAAGCAAAAGTACAAAATCCAAGGAAGAAAAAAGTATGGCTGATCCATATGAGATGGCAAAGAAATTCTTCCAAGACATCCAAAATACTCAGAAGCAAACAGTGGATGGTTTGGTGGAAACTACAGAGGCTTTGCAAATATTGACAGAAAAATTACAAGGAGTTGCATCTATTAATGAGAAAGGGAGCACTTCAGAGGAGCCAAGAAATGGGAGATCCACACCATCTAAATCAACCAAAACTATTTTCATGCCTGCAGATGAGCCACTAGTACCAAATCCAACCATTAATCCAGTGGAAGAGGTTACAGGTAACTTGATTACATTAAGAGCTACTTATAATGGCTTAGATGATGACTTTCGTAGTTCAGTTCTTTTTAGAGAATATGTGGATATAATGAACACTTTGATGCCCAAGAAAGAGAACAGGAGGGAGCATGACACAAGTGGAAGAGAGCTCAAAAATAAAATAAGCAAGTTTACAGCACCTACTTTTGATGGAACAAATAAAATTTCAGCTAGAGCATGGCTACAAAAATTACAAACTTTCTTCACACTTAACCCCATGAAAGAGAGTGATGTTGTTCAATTTGCAAGTCTACACTTGGAAGATGTAGCCTATGATTGGTGGTATCATGGAATGACTACTCAAGGTCACGATCAGGTAACTACATTTGAAGATTTCAGTCAAAGAGTGATAGATAGATTTGACCTCAAGGATGATGAAGAGTACTTTAAAGAATTGTCAAAGTTGAAGCAAACCAAATCAGTTAATGAGTATATAGAAGAATTTCAAAAAGTGGCTGTTATGGTACCTAATATGAGTGAAAAGAGGATCATTTATCTTTTTCTTGATGGTTTAGAAGATTCTGTTAAGGGTTTGGTTAAGGCTTTCTCACCCTCAACCTTACAGGAAGCTATCAAAAGAAGCTTGCAAATTGAAACTTGCGTGCCTATGAAATCAATCACTAATAAAAAACCCCCAAATCTTTGGCAACATAAGGGAAATTTTTAGAAAAAGACTTTCCCAACACTACCACCAAAAGATGTGACAAATGTGGCAAAAAAGAAGGTAGATGAAGAGACTAGGAGTGAATTACGAAGGAAAAAGCTTTGTTTTACTTGTAGAGAACCATGGGTTCGAGGACACAGATGTTTGGGGAAAGGTCAAGTGCACTATATTGAAGTTGCTTCAGAATCTGATTCAGATGAGCATGAGGAATTTCATGATACTAAGGAGGAGGTAGAAGAAGAGAAAGTAAAAGAAATCAGCAAGGATGGCACTTTAGCAGCATTATCAGGAGTCCCAAGATACCATCCCTTCCGAATTCGAGGGGTACTAGCAGGGCAAAGGTTGACCGTTCTTCTTGATAGTGGGGCAACTCACAATTTTATTGATGAGGGATTTGTCATGAAAAGAGGGCTTAAAGCAAAAGATTTTGAGGGATTCAATGTTACTGTAGCTGATGGATTCACTATGCCTTGCACACGGGTGGTGAAACAACTCAAGATGACCTTAGAAGATTATGAGTTATGTGATGACTTCTATGTGGTTGGTATTGGGGAGACAGATCTTGTATTGGGTGTTCAATGGTTGCACTCTATCGGAGGCTATTACATGAACCATCAAACTATGGAGTTTAAATTTCATTCCAATGGGAAAGAAGTCATATTGAGAGGGTTATCGAATGGAGCACCTAAGGCGGTCTCTGCAAAGAGGATGGAGAGGACTTTTCGAAGAGGACAAGTAACATGGGCAGCAGGAGTCATAATCCAACCAACAAGCTCTCCAAAGAATCAAGGTAATTTCCATTTTGAAATTCAAAATATTCTTGATAAGCATAGTATAGTTTTCAATGATTTGCCTCCAGGATTACCACTAGATAGAGGTTTTGAGCATGTTATAGAGTTAGAACAGGGTGCCAAACCAGTTATAACAACTCCATACCGCCATCCAAGAGGTTATAAGGAAGAAATTGAAAAAACTATTAAAGAACTCCTGGACATGGGATTCATAAGGCCTAGCTCTAGTCCATTTGCATCATCTGTGGTACTTGTCAAGAAAAAGGATGGTACAATGAGAATGTGTATAGACTACAGGGCTCTAAACAAGAAGACCATAAAAAATAGGTATCCCATACCACGCATAGATGAACTCATTGATGAGTTACATGGTGTTGTATACTTCTCAAAAATTGACTTAAGATCATGCTACCATCAAATCCGAATGAGGAGTGAAGATGTGGAAAAGACTGCTTTCAGATGTCACTATGGGCACTTTGAATTTCTTGTTATGCCATTCGGACTCACTAATGCACCTGCAACATTCCAATCTTGTATGAATAAGGTATTCAGTCAGCATCTTCGAAAATTTGTTTTGGTATTTTTCGATGATATCTTGATATACAGTAAAACATGGGAAGAGCATCTAAAGCACATAGACACTATTTTGGGAATCTTGGAGCAACAATCCTTCTATGCTAAGCTATCTAAATGTGAGTTTGGTTTGAAAAAGATCCTATATTTGGGACATATTATAAGCTTTAAAGGAGTACAGGTCGATCAACAAAAAATCCAGGCAATTTTGGATTGGCCTCCACCCACTAATCTTACACAGTTGAGAGGTTTCTTCGGGTTGTGTAGCTACTATAGGAGATTTTCCAAGGGATTTTCTCAGCTTGCTGCCCCCTTGACTGATTTGACAAAGAAAGGAGCTTTTGTTTGGACAGAAGAGGCACAAAAAACATTTGATAAGTTTAAGGAGGTAATGAGTTCATGCCCTGTGCTTGCAATTCCAGATTTCTCTTTACCTTTTGTTGTTGAATGTGATGCTTCTGGAGAAGGTGTAGGGGTTGTCCTAACTCAAAGGGGACATCCAATAGCATTTGAGAGTAGAAAATTAAATCAATCAGAGAAAGGTTACTCCATCTATGATAAGGAAATGTTGGCAATCATGCATGCACTTCATAAGTTTAGACAATATTTGGTATGTGGGAGATTCATTGTAAAGACAGACCATAATAGCCTCAGGTTCTTCTTGAACCAAAGGGATTTGAATGATCGTCAACAAAAATGGGTAAGCAAATTGCAAGCTTATGATTTTGATATTGAATACATGAAAGGAAAGAATAATGTGGTTGCTGATGCTCTCTCAAGAAAGTCCACTTTGTGTTCCTTATCATCTATCTCTGCTGATTGGAAAGTCTCCATAATTTTAGAGTATGCTAAAGATTCATTTGCCACCAAGATTTTGGATAAGTTAGTGGATGATAACAGGTACAAGGTTGTTGATGAATTTATTTATTACAAGAACAGGATCTTCTTAGTGCCAGGGTCAAAAACTAAGGAGAGGATATTGAGGGCCTTTCATGACACACCTTTGTCTGGTCATCAGGGATACTTCAAGACATACAGGCAAATTCGAGAGCGGTTTTCATGGAAGGGTATGAAGGAGGATGTCCTTAAACACATTAAGGAATGTATGGTATGCCAACAAAGCAAGAGTGAGCAAAATTTTTCTGCAGGGTTGTTGTAGCCACTTCCTATTCCCGAACAAAAATGGGAAAGTATTTCCATGGATTTCATCACTGGGTTGCCCAAGGTTCAAGGTAAGGATTGCATATATGTGGTGGTAGATAGACTAACTAAGTATGTACATTTCTTTCCTATCACATCTGATTTCAAGGCATCACAAGTGGCCGAATTGTTCTTCAAAGAAATTTTTAGATTACATGGTTTGCCTAGAAACATTGTTAGTGACCGGGACAGTAGATTCCTCAGCTCTTTTTGGAAGGAGCTCTTTCATTTGGCAGGAACTGAACTCACTCCCAGTACTAGCTATCACCCTCAAACAGATGGACAAACAGAGATAGTTAATAAATGGATAGAGGGATATTTGAGGAACTATGTTTCAAATCAACAACATGCTTGGGTGAAATGGTTACACCTAGGGGAGTATTGTTACAATACATCTCATCACATGTCTATTGGTATGCCTCCTTTTTGTGCTCTTTATGGTTATGATGCCCTTTCCTTTGTTTATCTAATACTTTCCGATAGCAGAGTACCCGCAGCAAGTGATTTCATCAAGCAAAGCCAAGACATAATAAGGTCCCTCAAGGATAATCTACAACATGCACAAAACCAACAAAAGATATATGCTGACAGGAAAAGGATTGAAAGATCTTTTGAGGTGGGAGATTTGGTATTTGTTAGGTTGCAGCCATATAAGCAAAGCACCTTGAAGAGGAGTGGGGCAGAGAAACTCAAGCCAAGGTTCTATGGGCCTTATAAAATCATCAAGAAGGTAGGAGATGTAGCTTATGAATTGGAGCTCCCACCAAACAGCAAAATACATAATATTTTTCATGTATCTTGCTTAAAGAAGGTTCTAGGCTAGAAAATCATAGTATCTACAGAATTACCACCTCTTGATGATGAAGGGAAATTAGTTTTGATACCAGAAGAGATTTTGGATACAAGAGAGAAAAGGTTGAGAAATAGGAGCGTCATAGAGCATTTGGTCAAATGGAAAGGATTACCACTAGAGGATGCAACTTGGGAAGGAGCACATATTCTTGAGAATTCCAACCTTCATTTCTTGAGGACAAGCAATATTTGGGAGGGGAGGACTTGTCATGTCCCCTATTCAAATAATTAAAAATAAATAAACTTTGCTAAGGCAGGCAGGCTCCAAAAAGGTGAAGTTTCGGAAAAAGGGGCTAATCTTTGGAAACCAATGGACTAATAAATAAAAATTATTATTAAATTATATTTTATTAACCCCTCTTGGACGTGAGTTAGGGTTATGCCCTCTTTTAAAGGGGTTTGGAGGCATTTTGGGCTCATTCCAGAACTTGATTTTTGCTAATTTTCTTGTTGTTCTTCAGAGGCTGCCAAACCTGTGGAGAAGGAGACCCAAGAACGGGAGTTTGTAGGTTTCTAGGAAGGCTAAGGATGGGAGTTTGAATCCATTCCATGTGCATGCTCATACAAAGTTTGCCTTTGTGCTGAATAGTGTCGATTTGTGAGTTTTCGGGGTTGTTTTTGGTTTGAGTTTGGTGTTTTCAGTTGAGTGTTTCATATCAGTTTGGGTTGCTGCTGTATTTCAGACTTTAAGATGTTAAAATAGAGCTGAATATATGTATTGGGTCATGATTAAACTTCTGAGATAGTTTATGAGTGTTTTTGTGGTGTTTCCGGGCATTGTGTGTTAATTTCGAGAGCCCGATTGAGCATAGTTTTGTCCTACATTTGTGAGCTGTTGTGTAAAGGCTATACAAATCTGGAAATGTCATTTTGTAGGCTGTTATGCTGCTGAAGTTTCTGTAAAAATTTCCATTCTCAGATTTATTAGTAATTTGTGAAGTTGTGAAGTTTTTTGACACTAATTTGGACATACCCGATTTGGGTTTTATTGGGAAATTGGCAGATCTTTGTAATATTGGTTGTTTGATTTTAAAGATCTGATTTGAGGCTGAAAATACCATGTAAAATCAGTAAAGGGACATTTCATACACATTCAATTATTTGTGCAATTACCAATGTTTTCTTTGACAATTCAACCTTCCTTTCCTTGGAAAATACTTTTTAATGTAAATGAAAATACATACTAGTAGAGCTCCATATTTTAGTGATTTCTTGTTGTCCTTCTTTATTCTTTTCATATTCTCCAAAAGTTGTGTCATCATCATTTCACATAGGTCGTAGACTTCATCATTCTTCACAATCTCATAAGTGACGTGTACTACACTTGTTGGTACATTGTTGGTTCTGATAGATTGCTACACTCTGTATTCAATTACTCATAAAGCAAAATATACTTCAATGTCTTTAATGTTCTTAATCATCATGGCTCATCCATCATATATTGATTTGGTTAGATCAGTAACCAAATGTGCTAGTATCTTTCTTACTATGCAGTCCTTTCCTTGAGAACAAAATCCTATCTCTTTGTGAATGATTATTTTTGATAATTTGTGTGGTTTGTCCAACCACATGTACTAGTCATGAACTCAATAAAATTCTTATCTAGTCGTGATGAAATTCTATAGGAATTGTTGGAAACTACAATTGAAACAATTGTTATGTTGTCATTGATGTCAAATCTACTGAGGAGATATATTACTATCTATTCTAAATGTCATATCTATTTGATTGATGAAGAGGATTTGATAAGTTGCTCATAACAAAAGCACCTAGAGAAAGGTTGAGTTATGAAAAGGAAGCTATAATGGATGTTTGATTAGTTATACTTTGACAAGATAATTCCATTCTTTACATTATGGGGACATGAGAAGAGACTGCATTAGTTTGATCAAGGAATACAACAAAAGATTAAGGAACTTGAAGTGCATGCCGAGTGATGCTAGTGGCAACCAAATCACAATAAGTGCTAAGAAAATTTCAATGTTGACCAAGCATTAGTATCGACTGAGCAAACAGTGTTGATGTCGAGCTAGAAGCTTTATAGTAGCCAAGTAAATTAGTGATGACTGCGTGTTAGAACTTAGTGTTGGTCAAGCAACAATATTTTGAATGCTTATGAGAAATTATGATTTCTAGCTGACTCGGTTGACTTCTTGGGATATGGAAAGCATGTTGAAGATAAATTGATGAGTTGGATCATTTAATTCAAGGTGAGGATTAGGTAAGATACCCAATGAATGAGTTAGATGAGAAGTTTCTAGAAAAGAAAAAGATGAACATAATGGTGATTATATATAATGAGTCTGTTGGATCAAATTGCAAGCCCTAAGATCTATGGTGATTGTGAGAAATGGAAAAGGGCCAAGATTGTCTATTCAAGGAGGAACAAAGACAAACTTTAGAAGAGAGAAGAGAAGATGCATGCATGAATGAGATGATGTGACAAAGAGAACAAAGAAGAGAGGTTGTGCATGTCTAAGAGAATTCCAGTGAGTTGGAACAAAGTTGCTAAGATTAATAAGCCAATTTAAGCAGAAGCTTTTAGTTTGTTGTGAAGAGAAGGGTGAATGTTTGAAGGGTAGCCAACAAATCAAGGATAAAAGTGACAAGAAAGGCTTATCAAAGAATCAACACATGAACTTAACAGAGATCTAAATCTGTAAAAGTGAGTTGTAATTATACATATCAAACCCTATTGTTTTCTTTCTAATCATTGTAAACATTTTGTATTGAAATCATTTTAATCGAAGGTTAACCTAATAGTCATTAAGGACTTAACAGTTTGTGTAAATCCTTTAATAGGGTGACATTCTAGTGGAATGTTCTAAAATCATTTGATAAGGCCACTCCTAATAGGGTGTTTAAATCCTCTAACTAGGTCATATTTAATAGTGTGTATTGTAACCTTTAATAGGGTTGGCTCCTAACAGGGCTCACTTCAGAAGAGTGAAAAAGTGGTGACACGTTGCTAGTGGTTTTTCCCAAATTGGGTTTCCACATTAAATCCTAGTGTCAAACTTGTGTTGAATGTTTTATGGTGTTTTACAATTCAAATGTTTACATTCTACAAGTCTGTTATATTAGGACAATGAGGTGCTAGTTAATATTGTTATTCATATTATAGTAGGGACCAAGTTACAATAGGATAAGTAAGACATGAAAGTATTTAAGTGTTTAATTGTTCAAATGGTACTTATGGACCTTGAGTAACTGATTCACCCCCCCCCCCCCTCCCCGCCCCCTCCCCACCCTCCCTCCCCCGCTCTCAGTTATTATAAACATTCTAACATGAATGTCTACAACATAGGTTAAACCTTTTGTTTGTAGATGCTTGTGATCATCTTATAACACACCATTCAAGCACATGTTCTCATAATTAATTCTAATTGTTTATGCTCCCAACTCCTTGATCTTGCAGTGAGAAATTTTTTGAATACCGTCTAGTTGTAAAACTCTTAATGATATTGCATAAGACACTCCAACCATGTCTATTGTAAATTTTCTATTTACTTGAGGTGTATATACTGGTTACGATTCCTCGATGTTTCTAATCAAATCCATAATCTCAACATTCTTTTCCATTTCTTTAGATAGAAATAATATTCAACAATAATCAAAATATGTAGCTTTTGAATGACTAGTTAGGGCTCATGATAATCTCAATCACAATTTTATTACTCAATATCGATACTTGTCTTGCTCAATCACTTGATAATTCTTACTATGTCTCTAGAGTAAACAAATAAAAGTAAATGTGTGAAATGAATCGCTTTACCACTATTTATCATAAAATTTAGATGTTACCACTTCTAATAATTTTAACAATACCTCAGTAATAGTAAGAAAAGTGTCTTATCATCAGTTAATGAATACTTATTGGTTGCTTCTTTCTTTGATGGTTATGATTGGTAATAGAAAATTTTGACTTCAAGAACTTTCTAAATTTCTCAACACATGACTAGTTAGCCTTTTCAAATTTGAAGATAACATACCTTAGCATAATATCTGTCTTTTCATCCTTCCTTTCTCAACTTTGAGGACTGATAGATAAGATTATTTTATGTGTGCCCCCCACCCAAAGAAAATGCTCTACTTAGTTTGATGGTGAAATCACCACACTAGATGACAATGAACTTTCTACAAATGACTTTTCTTGTTCTTGTTTTTCTTCAATATTTATCCAATTCTTTTTCATTTCATTCATAGTATCATTTAGACTTTTAGGGTTCTTCATCTTACCTTTCTATGACTGATTAGGAGACATGTTCCTGAACTTACAGTCTTTTGGAACATGTCAAACGTTATTGCATTGAAATAAAAGGACCAGCTAATAATCTCCAAAAGTATTTCCTCATGCTCTAAACTTGCAATTTTCTATTACATGGTCTAATTTTCCATACACAAGGCACATGGAATTTAATTATCATTCCCTTCTATTGGTGTTCACTGGTAGAACTGGTGACTTGGAAGTCTTGGATTTTAATTTCTTAGCTTTGTGTTCACAATTACTACACTTGTAGCAATAATGGTGAATATTACTATTATTATATTTAGGTTTAGATCTACACTAATAGTTATCATGTCCATACTTAAGACAATCATAGGAATGACCTTCAAAAGAATTTGATTTATTGACAGGTCTGCTACTGTATACATTTGAGGTATGACCAATCTTTCCACACTTTAAACAACTGGGTTTGTCAAGCCTCTTACCTAATTTTCTTGTAATTTTCTTTGAACTATTTTGATGTTTCTCATGTTTGACTTTATATGCTTCACTGATCATGTCTAGCTCCTGACCTTTGTATCCAAGATTGATTGTGTTATTAGACTTTCTCTGGTTCTTTAATTGTTTATCCAGTTTTGCTGGCTCTCATTGTACTGCTTCAACTTCTCATTTGCCTCTTTCTTTGTTTACAGTTCTTTCTTTAATTTCTTATTTTCCTCTTTTAGCCTTAGCTTCTCAGTTACAATCTCTTGATTCTCCATAGTCTTTGCATGAATGTGTTCATGCATGATAATGTTCTCCTATGATAAACTAAAGAGTTGTTCATCCTTCTAATGTAGTGCATTTTTAACATTCATGTTGTCATCTTCAACAATTTTCCTAACATATTTATTAGCTCTTTTTCCTTCTACATCTTTACACATTCTGATTGACTGACTTTCTAACTCCCTTTTCGGATTTTGATTTTTTTCTTTCAGCTTATCATTTTTCTCCATCAATTCCTCAATGCCTTTTATTGACTCTTCTGACATAGCACCTTCTGCAAGTTTCTCAATGTATTCAACGTAGTCATGACTTTCATTCAACTTCATAGTGAGATCTCTCCTTATTGCAAGGGATTTTCTTAGCTTCTCTTGTAGCTCTCAAATCATGTTAGCTTTCTCCTCAAGCTCTTTCTCATACTTGCACCTCTCCATGATTGTGGATCTTTCCCTTAAGCTGTTAGGCTTAATATCAAGAAGATTCCTGCTTTCATACTAATTGTTAGGGTTTAGAGGTATTAAGGGGTGGGGGTGGGGGTGAATCAGTACAATTAGTTGCTACCAAAATTTTACTGTCAATCTATAAAATTAAAATGCTAACTTTTGAACGATTAAACATATAGCCAATATGGTAAGGACAAGTCTCATGAGGATGGCTCAAGGAAGATGACTATATCCAACACAAAGAAAAAGGACACCTAGGAACCTGATAAAGATCTTTCTAACCTTAAGGAGGTGGCTAGAAAAATGTTTGAGCTAGAGATTCGTGTTGCAAAAATTCTTAGAGAATTTGTCTGAGTTATTCTCCTGGCTTTGGGTCTTTCATGGTTTTTTTTTGTTCTGCTTCCCTATTTTCTTTTTCTAGTTTTATCTGGCTATCTTGAGGGAGGTTGGTGTCTTTAGCCTATGGCTAGTTTGTTGTTGATACTTTTAGTGCTTTATCTATGTTAATATTTTAGTTATGTTGGGTTTCAGGGCCCATTAAAACTTGTTTTCAATAATAAAAAAAGATATAGCCAATATCAATAAATAAAACATGATGAAATTAAATCATTACACACATATGACTCACAAAATAATGATTTTGGTCTCGCAAAAACCCTTGGTTAGAAGGTAAAAGTCATGGTGAGGATGGTAGCCACAAATCTTCACTACTACATTAAATGAATTTGCATAGCATAGAACTACCCTCTTTAGGGGCTCACCTTGTTAGAAGTGACTTTGTACCTTGTTATAAGTACAAATAGATATTCTAAGATCTACATTGTTAAAGGATTTACATAATTATATTAAGAGTCTACCATATTAGGGAATTTATATCTTTGAACCTATTAGGGTCAACCCAATGTAGGGATTTACTGGTTGTAAATGTTAGGATGCAACTAAATCTATGATCTATACATGGGCACTCTTTTCTTGTAAAATCCATTATACTCTCTAATCTAATTCTATTATACATACACTTCTCTTCTATGTATCTTTATCACAACTAATAGATCACTCTCTTCTACTAGCTTGTACCAATTGTCTTCTTGCATTGGTTTTTTCATCAGCTACTTTTTTTTCTCTAACATCTATATCAATCTATATATTACAAATCTTATATGTTTACCTATGATATTTATTCCTCTTAATCTCAACCCTTCATTTGAACTTTCGGTTCCCTCTTTGTTTTCTCAAACATTTCATAAATCTCATTGATTAGATTTGACTTGGTCGGTCTTTATCTATGTTTTATTTGTGCACTGCTTGGACTGGTCAAAATGCATTACTTGTCCCAAGGTAATCCTTCTTTAGTCTTCACGTTGTGGATTCACATTATCAAATGTGATTTCCTTTCTAGATTTGACCTCTTCCTTGACTGGTTTGCAAATAATCCACACTCTATCATGTAATCATTGACCCTCGCTTAGTGATCACCAATCATGATAGGTGTGTTTCCTTTGCCTAGTAACCTATTATATTACCAATGAACCTATTGGATTGCAAAATTAGTTCTCACTCACCAATCAAAGTATGATTTTTATCAATGATAACCATCAGATAATTATATACCTAGGTAATGCCAATTATCCCCTTTTATCTTTCAATTGTTGTTATCTTAAAAAAATCATCATATTTTCCATACCATAACCCATAACCAATTGTAACCTTAAAGTATATAAATATCCCTTTAATAGTAGCAACATGTGATAACTTCGATTTTGCTTTAAATCTCACAATATTACTAATAACATTAATTATCTCTAGTCTAGTTTGTGTTGGATACTATAATCCATGGATAATTAATCTATTCATTATTTAATTTTATTAGGTGAATCATGACACTTTTTTAACTTGCAACTAGGTTTGATTAAGTAAAACAAGCTTTAAAGGACCTAAAACCTTTTACAAAGTAGCAGAAAGATAAAAACTTAGAAATCCAGAAGAATTGTGCATCAACACTAAGAGTAGTACAAGCTAAAACAAGTAGCTAAAAAAAAAAAACTAGAAAAGACAACAAAAAAAGCAAAAGGATAGCACAAAACCAACTATAAAGTCTTCAGTAGATCCGTTGCTTAGTTTGCAAGGATATTCATGTTTTCTACAGAGGTTTTTAGATCATCCATTTCTTTGGCTTCGACACCCTCTATCTTCTTCGAGTTGGCCCTGGTGCACTTGCTAGGTCCTTGATCATCTTTCCCATCCTTGGAACCTTGACCTTTTCCTCGTTCAAATTTGTTCAGAAGAGTATTAATGTTGTCAGCCACTATCTTCATAATAGAGCAATTTTTATTCGCTAGTTTCTTGACAATTTTCTCCATATTAATCACTCTGTTATCCAAACCATCTAATTTTTTCTAGAAACATTTTATTGCCTAATCTAGAGCTCTGATTTTGGCTTCAAGGGGTGGAACACATTTAATTAATTTTTCAACCTCTTCAACATTACCAATCACCTCTCCAAAAGTTTATCAATATGTTATCCTAGAGTTCTCTCCCCTCTAGTAGTTTTGTTGAGTTGGTCAAATTCTTTGACAATGTCTTGCATCTAGTGCTGCAAACTACTAATCTCCTTCATCAGCCCCAGATTGCCAAAAATCCCTTTCAAAAAACCTTAGTCATCATTGCCCTCGTTATGAGTTAGGTCCACCTTGTCCCCACTAACATTGTCTCTTTCATAATCAGTCTCCTCATGTTCTTTAGCATCCATCGTCCCTTGGTGAAGTTCATATTTTCCTTTTCACTCCATCCATTTAATCAAAGGTTCATCATCAGAAGGAATGCTTGGGGCCTTGTCCATATTCTTCCCCTTATTTTTAGAGACCTTACCAGCAAAACCACTTTTCCTATTCCCCTCTTCTAGCTCCTCTTCAGAATCCATTTCCACATCAAAATCAACCTCCTTAATCTTCCTTTTCTTCCTAGATGAGTTACCTAGCTCTGAATTTTTCCTCTTCATGACCTCACTCTCCTCAATCTCATCCTATGTGTCTTCATCAAAGTCCTCTTCTTGTTCACTCCCCTCCATCTCACATTCCATAGTTTTCTTGTTGAAACGGGGTCTATCCACTTTATTTATTTATTTAAGGAGATTCATAACTAGCACCATTAAACCCTTGTGATAAGAATGGTCACCCTCAGTATCCCCATTTCGGCATATAAATTAACTAATAAATAAATATTATACATAAAGAGTATAATATTAATAATCGATAATAAAATATCATAATATATTATATAATTATAAATATTAATTATACATACATACATACATACATACATACATACATACATACATACATACATACATACATATATATATATATATATATATGAATGAATATTATCATATATTTATATATAATTAGATATTTATATGCCATAGATAATTAATATATATGTATATGACAATAGTATATGATATTATATCTTTGTTATATATTAAAATAATATTTAATTAAAATGATTCATATATAATATATAGTCACATTATTATAATATATATATGTATATATATATAATATAACTACCTTATTAAATATAATTAATATTAATGAAAATACACTTCCCTATGAAATATTGAATATATAATAGAATGTCAAATGTTGAATAGGATGTGAGACTGAATATTATCAAACAGATAGAAATGAAAAAAATCAAATCAGTAAACACCCTAAAGGGGATATTACAAGTGGTATTAGAGCCTACGTCCTGCCATTTTGTGAAGGAAATTTCAAGAATATCAAAACAAAGAAAGAACGTACATATATGACAACCGAGAACCCCACCTAAGGTCTGCAATTATGATTTAAATATCCTATTCAAATAAATAATGGGATTGGAGTCATCATGATATCTATCCTAAGAAATGTTTAAAATGATAATCAACTTTGTTTTATTCTGCCTAAATCAATCCAAGTTGAAATCATGTTACTGCAAATAATATCACATTCTTACATCTGATTGACTAAGTGTACTTACTAGAATTATGTATTTGGCCCATGAATCCTACATGGAGGGTGAAATGGACGACTCATTACTATCAAGATTGTTGTTCATTTTCTTATTATACTAGGACTGTTGTAAAGGGTGTGGCAATAATAACTGTCATCATTGCATATTTTATGCAAGGCTAGTCGTTGCTTTGATGGGAAAAAGTGATTTTTATTTTTATGTTGTACCTTACTGCACCTGGTTGCATGAAGAGGTGAATAATATTCATCGTATGGGTGTGGAGTTGTATGTTATTCTATTTTCTATGCTTCGCAATCTACAGCTATTGTCTCTTCAGATTCACCATCACCATCAGAAATAAACATAAGCAAATGAGATCTTGAACAGTGGCACAGGCAGCTGTTGCAACTGATAACTTGCAGATAGTGTATGAAGACACAAGAATATTAATAGATAAAGCCAACCCATCTACTTCTGATATAACTAGGGTTGATGCGTAAAATAATAAAACAATCTCAATATTGGAGGTTATAGGATTAATAACACCCTAGTTGACAGTTAATATAGAGAAGATAACTTTTTTTCAACATATTTTAATGTTCCTGATTTTGTACAACTCTATTGCTAAAGAATTAAACATTTACTTAAAGAGTTATGATACCGAGGTTAATTTAAGTTGGAGAAGATCGAATATTGCAATGATAGTTTCAACACATTGCATAAGGTGCAGATTGAGAAAAGATGTGGAAAGGTGCTTGCGAGTTGGGGGAAGAGGAGAATCATATATCCAATCTGCAAAATTGAAGTCAGGCTGACAGTTTTAAGGATTCATAGATTGAGTAGTAAACATGTCCATATTCTGGTGATAAATTTGATCAAGAATATTATTATCGAGTTGGTGTTTATCATATCCAGACTACTGTGACATAGCATTTGACATACATTATAGAGACCACCAAACAAATAGATTTACAAGTAGTGAAGAGAGCATCCGATTATC
Source organism: Cupressus sempervirens (assembly GCA_028749045.1). Lineage (NCBI taxonomy): Eukaryota > Viridiplantae > Streptophyta > Pinopsida > Cupressales > Cupressaceae > Cupressus > Cupressus sempervirens. Next base: position 536,770,492 of record CM053791.1, read on the forward strand.
TATTTCTTATAATCAACTAGAATTGATTCACTACTCTTCTTCTCAATCACAAGAATAGAAGATGAATCCCTATTCGAACAAATAGCATGGGGTAGAAAATCATCATCAATGTCCCTTACTATCTATCGATCTCTATTGGATAGAAATTCTAGAAGAAATATAGCAGATAAAATGTAGCAACATTAAGAGCCGGAGAACAACTCCATTTGGAGGACTCAATACAGTGTAGTCTAAGATTGTTATTAAAGTTTAAGAAGTTTATTTGTGTTCCCATTCTGTTGTATATGTTTGATGGTTGTGGTTAGTATATAGTCAATATTGTCAATATAACTCAAATGTATCTAAAGCATTTTTTACCGCAATAAGACAAGAACTATGATATTTATACATGTGCATTATATGTATCCATTTGAGGGAATCAAAATAAAGATAATCAATTCATCACAATAAGAAGCAAGAGAAACATAAGGTAATTTCTCTGGAAACATTCAAATCACAAACCTTAATTGGAAGTTTTTAAAGCACATTGAATAGGCCCTACTTGTGGACATTACAAGTATATTTTGATAAGCTGGAAGAGAATTTTTGGCATGATTTAGAAAAAAAAATATTGGGAAAAACCCAAGGAGTGAAATCATCAAGTATTGAAAAACAAGAACCACTATTGAAGACATTGAACATGATAGAAAAGAATAAAATATAATTTCAAGAGTAAATCCTTTGAATATATCATTACCAGGAATGATGGCCATAGTCATCTAATTTTGTTAAGATCGAAAGAAGGCATGATAGAAAGTTTTTATTCATATGTATTAAGAAAGACAAAAGGAGTATCATGGATGTTTGGATTCAAAGTTTGTTCTTTATGACAACAACAATGAATTAAGCATGTGACATGGTGGACTCCTTGATCTCTCTTTGGATTAAATTATATTTAGGTAGATATGATAGAAATAAATAAGTCTATAAAGGTATTTAGAAAGAATAGTGCCAATTCTACATGATTCCCAAATATAAAATGAAAGAATATTTGAAGGTGTATTCAAAGAAAATTGCGCATACATTATCTTCAATAATTGTTCATAATGCTAGTGACATAAGCACTTGAATGTTCCAATGAGATTGTCAGTAGCATACAAGAATAAGTTTGGCAAATAGTTGGAAGATCAGACATTTGAAATCATACATAAGGGAACTTATTTGGTGCTCCAAATAGTTAATAGCGATCCATCTGGCCTCATAATATTCAATGATAAAAATAACTTATGGATGATTAAGGAATCATATATGATCATTTTACTATTGAATAGCTATTATTCATCACATATGAAAATAATGTTGGAGTATTGGAAGAATATTATAAAAAGAGGCATAATCATATTGGCCTACCCCAAATAACGGTCACATCATGATGGAAAATGAAGTAACGAAGGATCAACAATGGATAAGGATCTTAATGTGGAATAGGAGAGGTATATTATTACAAAATTCCACATCATCACCCTATCACACGAGGTATGAGGTAAGTTATATAGTTCTTTATATTGTTATTTTGAAAAGTTATTAATATGAAATGTTTCTATTATCATATAAAATATTATTATTAGTAACTTTCTTATTATTGACACATTTTGTTATTGTGAATAATATTGAATAGTCTATCAAATATTCTAGTTATAATGAAATGGAATTGATTTTTAAATTGAAAGGTAATCAAAGAATATTGTTAAGTAAAATCAATAAGATTATCTAAGGTCATCATCTTCCAAGATAAGATAAGGCCTGCGGTGGAATGGGCTGGGTGACACCACTTAGAGGTACTAGGTAAGACTTGCGGTGAGATGGGCATTGGGTTGCATCATCCAAGGGTACTAGGTATGGCCTACGATGGAGCAAATACCCCGGGGTACATCATACAAAGGAACTATCTTGGAGATGATGATCAGAGAGGGATAACAATAATGAGGGAGAATGGTGAGGCCCATGATTAGGTAACAAGGCACCCTATTATAGTTTCTCTTCCCATACTTAGAAAATGATGAGTTAATAAATGAATTATACTTTTGATTGACAAGACACTAAATTGAGACCATAAATACCTTGTCAGGGGACTGATATAAGGAAATCCTAAAAAGGAGAATTTATATATAAATGTGTACTAATAATACTTTGTAGTTGCAGGTTCACAATCAAGAAATTACATAACATGTGTCTTCATCTGTCTGCATCGTGTTTGCTTCGTGTTTTCATCTATCTACATCATGTTTTCATCTATCTGCACCATGTTTGCTTCATGTTTTCATTCATTAAGATGTATATTTCATAAATCTTTTAGGAATTTTGTATGCAAAAATAATTTTGTATCTATGAAGGAGTTTGTGTATGAATGATTTTTCTTGAGGACAAGCAAATTGAAGAGGGGAGGACTGTGATATTCCCATTTTGGCATATAAATTAACTAATAAATAAGTATTATACATAGAGTATAATATTAATAATCAATAATTAATATAAAATATTATAATATATTATATAATTATAAATATTAATTATACATACATACATACATACATACATACATACATACATACATACATATATATATATATATATAAAATTAGATATTTATATGCCATAGATAATTAATATATATCTGTATGACAATAGTATATGATATTATATCTTGGTTATATATTAAAATAATATTTAATTAAAATGATCCATATATAATATATAATCATATATTATTATAATATATAATCATATATAATTAATATAATAATATATAATATAACTACCTTATTAAATATAATTAATATTAATGAAAAGACACATCCTTATGAAATATTGAATATATAATAGAATGTCAAATGTTGAAGAGGATATGAGATTGAATATTATCAAATGGATACAAATAAAAAAATCAAATCAGTAAACGCCCTAAAGGGGACATTACAATCTCCTCAATCTCATCCTCTGTGTCTTCATCAAAGCCCTCTTCTTGTTCACTTCCCTCCGTCTCACATTCTATAGTTTTCTTATTGAAACGAGGTCTATCCACTTTTATTTTATTTTAAGGAGATTCATAACTAGCCCCATTAAACCGTTGTGACAGGAATGGTCACCCTCAAGATCATTCTGAATAGCTAAAATTATAGTACCCAATGATTGCTTGAGGTAGAAGGGAAGATTAAGCCTAACTGTATGCCTAAAATGGTTCACTAGCATAATGTGGTACCCAAAAATCTTAGTAAAGTGGTCACCCAAAGTTAAGTATTCAATAACAACGAACATGACAAACCTCCAAGGGTAAGACATAGAACTTGGGCTAAAACAAGAATTACCAATTCTAACCAGTCTATTCCATTCCTTAGTCATTTCTGCAAATTCCTCCATAGCCCAATTTGAAAGCTTCCTATCTCTGTAAAAGTTGATCCCCTCAGTGTCAAGGCCCATAGTTTCTGCTATGATGTCCTCATTAACCTCCATTCTCTGATTACCCACTAGAATACTCCCATCCTTCCATGTTTTACTGAATTGATAAGTGATAGAAGGGTTATGCCTTTAGGCTTCTCCATAAAACCTGTAAACTTCCCTTCTCTAGAATATCTCAAATCTCCTTCTTTTTCCAGTCCTTACAACTAGCTGGTTCGACCCTCTTTCTCCTTCCTCCCATTTTCTTCAATCTGTTATAGATTTTCACAATCTCAGGGTACACATTCAAAAAGAAAAGCGTGGTGTCGATATTAAAGCAGAGGTAATTGATAATTAAATGTGCCCCTAATTTGTGTGGCAATGAATAAAAGGTCTCTGTTAATCTAATCAAAATTTGCGCCTCCCCAAATCTACCCAAGTAATAATTAATACTTATAGTCTTCTTCATCATTGTTAAACCTTTTTTGCCTACTTCTCACCTTATCATACTCAATCAAGGATACTCCTTCGAAATGGATATTATCAACTTGATTCCAAATCAACTTCTCATCACTTTTGCAAGCCACATTTGTTGCCCAATCAACAACCTGATTAGTTTCTCTATAGTTACGAGTGATGCTACAAGTCTGAAAAGAATTAATTAAA